>BMAV01025082.1:92897-202986 GCA_019973955.1 Trichonephila inaurata madagascariensis | reverse complement strand
TACTTAGATCAACAAAGAAAATTTTTATTTTAGCTACCTTTTATTAAATAGTAACAATTAATATAAATATTAATATCGTATTGTTATCCAAAACAATCGTGTATATAAAATTTCAGTGCAACTGAATGCTTTAAAACGTGAGAAAGAAACCTTTTCACGTTTTGACCCAAGTCGCCAAAAATGATGCCAACGTGGCTGTATTTGTAATTCTTTGCATAATTAGTTTTAATCAATTAATTTTTATTAATTATAATTAAATTACTGTATTGTCATCCAAAATAGTCATGTATATAAAATTTCAGCTCAATTGAGCGCTTTAAAGAGAGTGTATTTTATTAACAATTGAAAATTCCACCAAGATAAACAAATATATGGAGAGTGTGAACAAATAATGTAGGAATTGAATGAATTCAAACTAAACGGGAGCTTTAAAATAAAATAACGCAGGTAAAAAATAATTTCAAACATTTAACGTGCTTGTTATAAATTAAATTTTAAATGTCACTGGTTTTGTGTTCTTTAATAATTAACGGAATAAACTAAGATTACAATTGATATCTAAATAAACATTTGCGAAACAAACCTTTCCTTGTAAAATTTAAGCCACTACTGTTACCGCAATTTGTATCGCGATTATTAAAGAAAATATAAGTTAACGTATCACAGAAAATTTCAAATTACATTACATCTCTCTAGCAACAAAAACACTGAAACAAACTTTGACAAAAATGAAAATTATTGGAAATCGTTTCTTTTTCGTGACGGTTCTCATTTTAATCAGCCAATGTTATGTGAAAAAAAAAGCGTCTTTTTATGATGATGTGGATCGAAGTAAATAACAACTACGTGAGGTTGTTATAGTCTGTTGCAAAATACAGAACATCTTGGTAGATTATCAATTAAAGAACTCTTTTAAATGATTGGCATCCTTTTAAATTATTCACATGGACCTTTTGCTTTATTTAAAACATTTTATTGTGAACTTTTTTGAGAAATAATATATTGCTTAGTGATTTATTGAATTTTCAAAGCAATAATGAATTCTTTAGCTTTAAACTTCGAATTATTTTATAGTAATAAATAACACCGCTTTGAATTTCAGTCTCCCCCCCCCCTTAAATTTGGATGCATTTTTCTTTTTCTATATATATAACAGTATAATAATATTTTTCTTTGATGTATATTTACTGTGCCGTAAGCTATGATACAAAATTTTGAGATTAAGCGTGACTCAAAAGCAGCAGACGATTTTAAATTTCGTCTTTGGAACTCTTTTGCCAATATATATTTAAAAGAATTACACATGTTGTTCTAAATTAGTTTGAGCTTTGACCAGAAGCGTGTAGCAGATAATTCTCTGCATAAAAAAAATAAGAGCGCGTCGGTGATTTTTAAGGTTCTTAAACATTTAAACATCGAAAGGTTATTCATTTACCGAAAAATTAAGAGATTTTCTGAGACCAACAACGTTTCAGATTGTACTAGAAGCTGTCCTTTTTTTTCTCACATTTTAAAGCACGCATTTGAGCTGAAATTTTCTATACACGATTGTTTGGGATGGCAATACGATAATTTAATAACAATTAATTGACTGAAACTAATTAAAGGAATTACAGATACACACACACACAGTCACGTTGGCTTCATTTTTAGCGATATGGGTCAAAAGATTTTTTTGTCATGTTTTAACGCATTTAGTTGAACTGAAATTTTATATACTCGAATGTTTTGGATGACAATACGATACTTAAATGATAATTAATAAAAATTAATTGCCGCTTACTATTGTAATTCTGTCAGATGTATATACATACTTATATTAATTGTAACTTTAATAAAAAGTAGCTAAAATAAAATTTTTCTTTGTTGATCTAAGTAGGAATTGACTTAATTTTTTAAAATTTTTTTATAGAAAATTTGATAGCTAGAAAAATATAATCGGTGACTACATTGAATATATCTATATATTACATGTATATTTATAATAACCCAGTAATTCTCTAAAAAAATATATTAAGTAATCCCCCATTTCAATAAGTGTTCCTTCTAATAATTAAGAAATACTCAAAATATGCTTTAAAATTTTTTTATAGCTTAGAAATTTAATTGTGGTAGGCTTTATAGGAATAATTTTAAATGAAGACAAATAATATTTGAAAATATTTACAAGAAATTTTAAAAAGTTGGTTCTCTAAAGCCTAAAGTCAAGTACCATTATGTGAAGTGATTCAATATATATTTATTTCTTAGGTATTTGGTTTCATATTATCGATTTCATCAACGTATGTGGCGTTGTCAGCAATGCATTCTTGATAGCTTTTAACTCGGAACTTGGTCGAGACGAACCTCTTTATATGAAATTTGCTATTATCATTGGATTCGAGGTAACTAGCCCAAAAATAAGGTTCAGAAATTTTGAAAATACCGAACTTTTGTATCTAAGTGAATACTTAAGTTTTTTCTAACTTGTAAACAAGATTACTTTTTTATGTTACTTACATATTACGAAATGTTATTTGAAAATATTTAAGCACAGACTCAAAAAAAGTTATATAAATGATAATTTTTCCCTCCTTTTTTTTTACAGCATTTTATATTTATCATGAAGTTCATCATATCTTTATTAATACCTGATGTGCCAACATGGGTCAAGAATTCACAAAAGAAGGTAAATTCTCTCTCTCAAAATTGCAATTTTTCTCCCTAGAAAAATCATTTTTACCGAAGAAAATATATTCTTTTACTATCATTCCTTAAGTGTATTAAAATATTTTAATACTTCTAATTTGTATTAGTTTTTTAAGTCTATAAAAATATTTGAGAAGATATAAGCAGTACAAATAAGTTTCCACCATTTGACAAAAGATGGCGTCTCTAGTTCGGTTGAAATTTTTTGAAATGTATATCATATAAAGTTGGACATCTGGTAACACCATGAACCTTAAAGAATTTGTGATTTTGTATCAGCATCATATAATATTTTAAGTGCGACAATGTCAAGTTTTGAGCCGAATAAATGTCATATGAGGGAATTTTTGAGTCATTTCTGTAATTTGAAGAAATCTACATCTGGGGCGTAGCTACCACCGTATCAATGATATGAGGCCCCAGCAGGTGTCATATCAACTCTTTCAAGTAAGCTTTCGATGTGATCATTTTTAAATTGTTTTCCCAAATGGGCCCCCAAGGAATTTTGATACAGAGTCCATTCAGGACTAGCTACGCCAATGCGTCCAAGACAATGAACGTACAGGAAGAGAGAGATTCGAGCCAAACGCAAGAAAAGCTTGCATTTATATTAGGAGTGACTCAACAAGCAATTTCATACCATTTTAAATAGTTGGGAATGATACAGAATTAAGGAAATTGGGATCAATATAAAATAAAGCCAAGAAACGTTGAAACCGATTTTGCACATGTGAAATGCTGCTTACCTGACATGAACGAAAGTTTTTTGCATCGTATAGCCACAGGTGATGACAAAGGAATCCACTACAATGACCCAAAGAGATAATAATTGGAACCACATCATACTTCAATAGCCGAATATTTATGGAACGAAACTCGTGTCGTGTATTTGGTGGGATCAGCTAGCTGTCATGTATTATGAGTTGCTGAAACCGAACGAAACCATTACTGGGGCTCTTTGCCGAACATAATTGATGTGATTGAGCCGATCATTCACGGAAAAACGCGCACACTACTACTACCACAAATACAACTTTTCTTTCAAATGTGGCTCCGGATTGGTAATTACCACTGCGGACCTAATACGAGAGCTATTCAGAAAGTAAGGAACGTTTTGGAATTAAAAAGAAACTAAGTACAAGGAAAAAAAATTATTATACACAGCAGAAAGAGCGACTAAAATTCTACTTTTCTACATAGTCACCAAACAAATTGAGACACACACACACACTTATTATAGTGATGGACAAGCTTTGAAATTCCTTTGTCATAGAATTCTGCCGCCTGCGGTCTCGACTCTAAGTGACGCGCATCCGCAGCTCCTTGTCGTCGTCAAAGCGCTGTGTTGCTAGCCAGTTCTTCATTCTTGGAAACAAGTAAAAATCACAAAATGCAAGATCGAGACTATAGGGCGGATGAGGGAAAACCTCCCATTTGAATGAATTAAGGAGTTCTTGGGTGGCAGTTTGCCATGTGAGGTCGAGCATTATTGTGCAAAAACAAAATTTTAGACGTCAAATTTCCTCAGCGCTTGTTTTGAACTGCTCTCCTAAGGTTGCGCAAAGTTTGACAGTACCGTTCACCAGTTACGATTCAATCCAGTAATAAATCCCTATGCCTGCTGTAGGCCTCCAGAAATGTCAAAGCTGCCCCCATTCGCTGACCTTTATGGTGGTCTGTAAGCAATTTCGGCAACCATCTTGCAGAAAATTTGCGGTAGCCTAGCTTTTGTGTGACAATTTCAAACAACAAAGTCCGCGAAACTTGTGGAAAATTAAGCGAAAAGCTCCATTATTGTGAAACGGCGGTTTTCACGAATCTTTTCATCAACTTTAGCGACCAATTCGTCAGTCACAATGCTAGGGTGTCCACTCTGCTCTTCATCGTGAACGTTAGTTCGGCCATTTTTAAACTGAATGCACCATTTTCGGATTGAACTTTCATTCATTACGTTGTTTCTGTACACTTCACACACTTGCCGATAAATTTCCATAGGTTTTAGGGTTTTTTTGCTAACAAAAACCATATCACACAGACCGCACCTCACAACTGGCGGGATTTTCAATTGCAGCGCTCATTTTAAATTGGAATATCGAAAAAACGGGCAACGTGGAAATGTTCCCGTTGTGATGGCTGGAAGCCGACTGAAATGCCGAGTACTCAGACACCAAAATGTACGTGATCGGCGCGAGCCTAGCGACGTCAGACGGAAACGTTCCTTATTTTCTGAATAGCCCTCGTACATTCCCCGGGGAGCTGGTATCATTTTTTAGAATGGCACCTTGTAAGTGAATACCAACTGTCGCGATGTTATTTAGAAGCCCAGTTTCCTCCCCGGAGGAAGGCATCTGAGCCCTGACGATGCAAAATTGTACTACGAATTTAATTTTGTCGAGAGCACCCAAGCCAAAGAGGCACTCTAGGGACCTTTAAAATGCCGCTTAATCATACGACATGGACGTTACCGATTTTTTGTATCATAAAAAACCACCAACTTGGGTGGAGGTCGAACCAGCGCCTAACCAACTACGCCACCTAGCTGGCTCAAACTCAAAATTATTCTCCACGATAATGTTCCTGTACAAGTGGCGGCGCCAGTCAAAATCAACTTAGGAACACTCTCTCAGCTGGGAAATCATACCCCGGGTATTCTCCAGACATTACACCTTCGGAATATCATCACTTTTGTTCCAATCGATGGTACATGGTGTGTGTCTCAACAGCATTTCACATCATATGAAGATACCAAAAATTGGATTGATTCGTGGATAGTCTCAAAAGATAATGCATTCTTCCAACACGGTAACTATACGCTTCCAGAAAGAAGGGGGAAAGTAGTGGTTAGAGATGGACAATACTTTGAATAAAGCATAATATGCCATTCTTTCGTAACAAAGGGCCTAGTTCTTGATAAACAATGGCGGGCACTTATTTGTACACCTTACATTTAATTAAAAATTTTATTACATAATTTAATTTGAACTTAAATCTTAATTTTAATAAAAATATGCAAGCCTTCAAGAATTACAACATGAAATATAAAGTAAAAATAATTTTGAAACTTGACTTAAAATTGATGTATATATTATAATTACTTACATTTTCAGCATTTAGTTATAATGGTTTTCTTATTAAAAGTTTAGTACTTAAGACAATTTTCATTAAACAATATTAAAATCTGTCCTATTATATGAAATATTTTTTATTCCTCTCAAGGAACGATATTTAGTGTCATATTTAATGAAAAAACAGAAGTCCGATGCTCAGGATGAAAGTATTCAAGTCACAGAAAACTGTACTATGGACCAAGTTTCACGAAATGGAGATATTCAATTAGATTTATATGAAAATAAGGGATGCAGTGTTCCTAAATCTCGTTGGAGTTACTGATTTCATGCTGTGAAAATTCCTTTGTTATAAATGTGCTTATTATACCTCATTTAGAGTTATATCCAATTGAACAGATATAGAAAAAAAATTACTTGTACTTTATAAGATCAAAGCAATTATTTTCATGGATAAATATCCATTGCATGTAAATATCAAATATATTTTGCTTTTTAAGCGCTTAGTCTTTGCTCTTAATATTTGAAAGGGATTACAAAGCTATTATAATAGTAAGAGGGGGAAAAACTATTAAGAAAATATATTTTAAAGGAATTATTGGTTATAAATTTGATAAAAACTTATATTTAGAATTTGATAAACAGAAAAATGTTTTAGAACTCATTATGCTGTTGTTGAAAATATAGATAGTTAAGTTGATCCGTTTCCAATTTTAAAAAGCAATGCAAAATAAAAACTAACTTGTGATAAAAGTTATCCGTCTTCAAAAGTAACAGACCATTAGCAATTATGAGATAAAATTTTTATTAGAATTATAAATGGAATAACTAAAATAATTAATAAGGAACACATACATGATGTCCATTTATATGGCATTAGAGCTTCATAATTTTGAATATATAAAGCTAAAATAATATATTGTCACAAAAAAAATGCTAAAAACCAATATTTGTTTTTGCAATTTTTTAATGCATATATACAAGTTTTCCTGTAAGTTATATTGCTAATAACATATCCATTGATGTTTTTATATGCAATTCAGTTTAACTGCTTACTGCTATATGCTTTTTTCAGTAAAACCTTTTTGAGACTAGGAATATTCTACAAAATATTTTAAATGTGTGGATAATTGTATATAGCAGTATATGGTTGCAATTATTTGATTTTTAGTTTTTTTTTTATTATGAATATACAAGATAATTTGTACAACAATGGTGTCAAACTCAAAGGCTAAGTTGGGTCAAACAAACAAGGTTTAACTTTAGATAAGTGGCAAAGAATAAAAAATCAATATTTATAGAAAGATAAGTTTATTTTGAATAACACAATTATAATAACATAAATAAAAGAACAAGAAAAATTTAATATTTATATCCTGACATTTGACATCTTTTATGTGCAACTGTCTTTCCTATTTAGGGAGAAATTTTGATATTTTATTATATATTATTGTGCTGATATACTGGGTGGGCCACAAAAATGTCCGTTGAGGGCCGCAAGTGGCACGAGACTTTGACACCCCTGGTCTACAATAATTGTTTCATGCTATAGATAAAATCCTTTAATTTAGAACTATTAGAAATATGTGAAAAATTTAAAACTGTAAATAGCAGTTTTAAACTTTAAGACTGAATATAATTTTTTTTGGTTATGTATATTCAGCATATACTTTTTAAGGATTACTTAAATTTTTTTAAAATTAATTTCTTTCATTGATTTAAAATCATAAATAAAATTTTCTTGTACTATTTGGTTAAATTATTGAATAATATGATAAACTTTAAATATTTATAGTACTTTTCTCTTTTTTCATAGAAAGTATATGGATATTTCCAAATGATATAACAATTTTTGTATAAATGTCATATGCTAGCAAAATTTTCATTTCTTCTCTGGTAACTGTCATATTTTTTAATTTAGTCTTCACGTGAATAAGTCTTTCATAAAATGTATTTATTGTGTCAAGTTGTGGTACTTATATATTTTACATGCATTGATTATTGATTAAAATATATCTGTGGAAATTATGTTTCTTTTTTACTTATTTTCTATAAAAAAATTCACAATTTATATTCTTGTTTAAAAAAATGTTACTATATTAGAAAGACTCCAGAAATGTAAATACACTTTTGAAACAGCTAAGGGAGAAAAAAACTCAAGATTTTTGACCCAAGAAATGCGGTTGAGGGGCTAAACATTTCTTTCCAGATTTTCCGAGATAAAAATGAATTTATATCAAATATAATCATGTTCTTGAAGATGATTTGATTATTTCTAGTTCTTATCCATAAATTACTAAAAGACATTAGTTTAATACTCAAATACATAATTTCCAATTAAAATCAAATTAAGTGTTTAGAAGTAATTATTTCTTTCTATGAGAAAAACCCTTCAGTCAGAAAATCAAGAAAGATATTGTTCTTAATATTAACTTTGTAGCAAACTTATCAGTTCTTTATAAAAAATTGACAAATTGAAAACAATTTTAGGTGTAATATAAATGTGATTCATAATGCTCTATGTAAGTAAAAGTATTTAAAACTAACATAATATACTAAATATTTTGGATGGAAAGAGAACATATGAATTATGTATGAATATATGAAATTTGACTAAAAAGTTATAACCACTAGACTATAATATTTTTTAAAACTTATAAATAATGAATAACTGGGACTTTGAATATCACAAATGATATACTACTCCTAAAAACTTTTCATTATTAAAAAACAGCTTATGTTTCTTATTTTTTCAAATTAATCTTAAAAACTTATTTTAAACATTATAAAAATTTCCACATAAAAGCACTATATTTATGAGCAGATTTAACAATTTATATTTATATAAGTTCGAAACTATAAATAAGTAGACAAAAATTAGATTATGTGAATGCTAAATATTAAACTTACACAAGTTATAAAATTTGAAAAAAAAGGGCAGAAATCTGTTACACTAAATACCTCTCAAATCTTTTTTATTGTTCTAACAGTTACATCCATAAGCTGAAATCACATTAAAACATCGTCGAGGGAGAGAGAATGCAGATATGAAACATAATTTTGTTTTCTTTTGTATTTTCACAGAAGAACAGTTCCATACAAGAAAGTGTAATTTGAGAGGCTTTGTTAAATGTAATTCTAAAGAGTGTTTTAAATGTAGTAATTAATATAACCAGTAAAACAAAGAAATAAAATAATTTTCCCTTAACTTTCTATGAAATTGTGCAAACTTAGACATAAATACACAAAAATTATTACCGTAAAATCTGGTGTATAACGCGCACTTTGAACACAAAAAATAAGTTTGAAATTAATGGGTGCGTGTTATACGCTGGGTATAAAAATGATAGATTTATAAATAAAAAATAGTTGATCATAGAAAAAAAAATGAGACTTTTATAAATAAATAATATTTCGATCTATATAAGAAATGACATTCCTCATGAACTTAAAGGTTGGTAGTTCTAAAATTACACTATTTTTTGCAAAGACCTGGGATAATATCTTAAATGACTTCAAAACATGAGAGCATTATGCATGTACAATTTAGGTTTCTTCGTAAAAAATGGGGTGCATGTTATACGCCGGATTTTACAGTACTTATCATTACAAAACCTAAATAATGGTCATTATGAAAATTAAAAATGGGTGTATCCTTATAAAATAAAAGATACGCCTAGTTCCCATAAAGATGAAACAAAATTTCATAGATAACACAAATATTAAGGGAGAATAATTGTTAATCTACATTATTTATTTAAAAATTTAAATGAATTTCTGATTATTTAATATACTAGAATTACGAAAATTATACAGACATATAAAAATGTGAATCTACAAAGATTACAAATTAAATGCAAATAATACAAAGTGAATTTAATTCTAAAATTATTCTTTCACAATAAATGTTTTCAAGCCATCAAAACATCCAAAAATGTCAAATATTACATTTTAAAATAATATGCATAAATAAATATATCTCAAAAACAAAAATTTTACAGTTAGAATATTCAAATTCATTACAAAAAAGACCATGTATATAATTAAAGAAAAATTCATTCATCATGCTAAAATGTAAAATAAATAAAGTATAACAACAGTTAATAAAATATTTTAACAAGTAATTTAACATTTAGACAGCAATTTTAAAATATAAAAATAACTTCAAAATAAGTTCTTACTTAATTTCATAAGTAATAATCAAATTCTGCTTTTAAGTTTCTAAAGAATATGAAAAATATAGAACTTTTTTTGTTATATTAGTAGAAAACAGAATTATGAAAATATTCCTGATCATATAGATGACTAAACATCTAACAAAATTCGAGGCAAATATTTACAAAAAAAAAAAGGAGCAACAAATATTTTTCTTTGTTATAAATCAAAATATTTTAAATAACAGTGACTTGTTCCAGATAATAATTATTTTTAATAAAGCAAAAGGAGAATTAGCAAGTAGTAACTTGTTTCAGCACTTTTTTTTACAAAAAAACAATTTAACAGAAAAAACAGTTAACTTTTATGAATCTTCGTTGGCAGCCGATTCAGCAGCTTCTTGTTCAGCTTTCTTTGCATCCGGAATCCAAAGACCAGAATCAATACATCGACCAATGTGATAACGGGCTTCTTCTTCTGGCATTGTAGCTATGGTTTTCTGAAGCAACTCAATGTCTTTAGATTCAAAACACTTTTGTAATGCCTAAAATAGATTTATTCCAATATAATGACGATACACTGCAGGTATTTAATTTAACATTCAATATGTCACCACAAAAAAGCATTGATGAAAAGAAACATCATGTTTGAATATTTTAATTAAAAAGACTTTTGTTTCAAAAATAAAAGATAACCAGAAAATAGCAACAATTTTACTGTTTTAAGGATGGTATTCATATCTAAGGAGCACTCAGACATAAATCTCAGGGGAAAAATTAATTATATGCAAATTTTTCTCTACTTTTATCAAAATTATGTATGCACGCGAGGATGTATTAGGTTTTCAGTCAGAATTCATGATACAATTTGATTCCAAAATACAAAAGAAAATTTGTATATTATTCTTAAACTAATCATAACAATTACACAAAGATTTAAAAAAAAACTAATAAACTGACTTAAGTTAGACAATGCAATAAGGCATGTACCATATATTTTCAATATATTTATACCACACAAGCATTAAATATAAATTTCAAAATAAGCATTTACCTCAGGGAGTGACTCCATAACTTCTACAGGATCCAGACCACCTGGCCCTAAACGCTTTTGCCTTTCCTCCTATAAAATTTTTAAAGAAATATAAATTTTCAAAAGTTATTATTCATTTTAAAGCTAAGGAAAATCCATTTATGTAAATACAAAACATTATTAAAGCTTTACACAAAACATTCATATAATTATAAAATTTAAAATTAATTGCTTAAGTATTCCATTTGTGAAATAAAACAATGACAGAAAGAGAGAAATTCCAATTAAATAATCATTGCTTTAACATGTTAAAATACCAAAGCAAGTTTTTTCCACATTTTATCCCCTCACTTATACAATGATATGCTGTATAAGTATTTATATTAATAGAAATTCTATTAGTAGAGATAGATGTTTTGTAAGAATATAATTTTTTTATAGATTATACCCATTACCATGATGTAGCTAAAATGAATTGATCTACTGCTCATTAATGTAGCACTTAGAAGAAATAAGATGACTATTAGCAATTAGTAATTTTGAAACACAGTCAAGCAATGAGAATGACATCTAAGTTAAGAGTCACTCTTTAATCTTCAACAGGAAGACTTAGAACCACAATAGATTTAAATGCAACAGCCTTTCTATATGAGGGGTTTTTAGTGGCCCCAGAATTTGAACCTAACAATCAACATAAACAATGTTGTTAAGAGTTTGTGCTCTGCTATCATGGTCATTGCACATTAGCTGGAAATTTACTTCAACGTTGAAGTTTGCGGAACAGTACGATTTTTAACTAAAAATTTTATAAAATGAAGAATACCTCTTCAGCTTCTTCAATGAGTTTTTGAATTCTTGCCTTGGCTCTTTCTCTCACTCGCTCTTTGAATGATTCGAGTTCAGCATTGAAAGCTTCTTTGTATTCTACATCAGCCATCTGAATTCTGCAACAAATTATATTTACACTTTACAAATTATATTTATATTACAAGCACACTCTTTTGGCTGTTTTATAATTTTATCCCTCATATTTTTCAAAAAAATAATTAGTTTAGTTCTGAAATCTTACTGTAATTTTTTTTTTGTCTCATACTGCCATAAAATGCAAATATCAATTTTTATCAAAAAAACATTATTTTATACTTTGATAAATTTTTAAAAGAAATGCTTAACATCAATTAAACAAATCAAGTGATATATGAAAATTCTTCTATTAGCTTCAAAAGTTGATCGATTTAAATATTTCTGTTTTTTTAAACATAATGTCATGCCTCAAACAACAATAATAAAATGTTTTTAATGCAAAATTTTGCAAAGAACAGTTTTGGTCACCAAAGAGTTTTGTTACATAAATGTATATGCATTTAAAATTATAACATATATAATTCTGATTTTATTAATATAACAATATATACAGGGGTGGTCTGAGAAGTTTCCTACCAAACAAAGATACAAGACATTTTTTCTGAAATTTTTATTTTTCACCAGTCACCTTGTAACTTTACACACTTTTCCCAGCGATGCTCCCATCCAAATAGTACTCAGCAATTTTCTCTGCAAAATAATTGCTCACGAAGGTGATTGCCTCTTTATTTGATGAAAATTCCTAGCCTCCGAGCACAAATTTTAGATGAGGGAACAGAAAGAAGTTGCTTGGGGCTAGATCTGGTGAGTAAGGTGGATGGTCAAGCAGTTCAAACCATAATTCGTGGATTTTTCCCATGGCAATCGCTGAGGTGTGAGATGGTGCATTGTCTTGTTGAAAAAGGATTTTCTTTTTCTGCAAATGTGGCCATTTTTTCGCAAGTTATGCCTTCAGCTTGTCAAGTAATGATGTGTAGTATGCTCCTGTAATGATTTTTTTTCCTTTTTGAAGATAATCTATTAAAATAACTCCATGACTATCCCAAAAAACAGTCACCATCAGTTTTTACTCTTTTTGGAGTTGGTTCCTTCTTTGCAGTCCACTGTCTGAACTGTATTTTAGTTTCGGGAGTATAAAAGTGTATCCAAGTTTCATCTACAGTAATTAATCGGCGCCAAAACTCGGATTTATTGCGCCTAAACTGCACTAACAAAGCATTGGAAATGTTCATTCCAACACGTTTTTCATCTAACGTGAGCAAACGCGGCATCCAATGCGCGGACAGCTTTCTCATGCCTAAATGTTGTTTTAATATTGGACAAACACGTTCTTTTGACATGTTCATAACCTCTGCTATCTCTCTCACTTTAATTCGGTGGTTGTCTAGCACCATTTGGTGAACTTTGGGGATGTTTTCGTCGGTAGTTGCAGTATTTTGACGCCCCGAACATTCATCGTCTTCCAAGCTCTCACAATCACGTTTAAATTCAGCTGTCCAAAATTTCACTGTGGTAAATTATGGTGCAGAGTCCCATTACACAAAATCCAACTCATCTTTGATTTGTGTAGGTGTATTGCCTTTCAAAAACAAATATTTAATGACAGCTCTATACTCAGACTTTGTCAATTTTCACAAAAACACTCACATTAAATAACTCAAACGACTGTTACGTAACAACAACACGTCCAAAATAGCTGAAACTTTGGTGAGTAACTGTTAACAGATGAACAACGAAATTCACTAGCTTTTATTGACAAGTGCTGCCATCTTCAAGTTGAGGTCAGAAACTTTTCAGATCACCCTCGTAGAACTGGATTGACAATTGATGGACTGAAAGTTGAGTTAACAAGCAGAAGTAAACTTAGCAGAAGTTAACATATACTACATTACTTTAATTTGAAAAGTGATCCAGTACAATTTATACAATACATACATATACAAATATATGTATATTCCATACAAGCATACTGTCTTACACTATGTGTTATGATTATACATTCAGGTGAATTTATAAAGGAAATAATATGAGTAATTAAAAAAATGAAAGTTTATTTAAGTAGAAATTTTACTTTATATGAAATATTTTATAAATTGCTTACATTAAAATAAGTGTTTATAAAAAATATTTTTCCATTTAATTAAAAATCTGATTATTTATTAATGCTGTACAATCAAATAACACAAGGGGTAGAGCCAACAAATCCCAAAATTTTAAACCTTAGCTAAGCAACAAAGACACCTTAGCTGGTGACCCAGTAATCAAATTCTCACACTACGCCAACATGAAAACTTTGAGCCACGACAGATAACATGCTTTAGCCTCCATACAAAGTTGATCTTGAGTGGCACCAGAACTCAAACTTGTAACTTACCAGCCACAAGTTCATGACCTTAATCACTTGTCAACTACGGCCATATAATTGGAAAAGACAAAACCCAAAATTTATAATTTTTTTTTATGAGATGCAAGTTTTTCGCTTCTTTCTTTTAAAAATATGTAGAATAATCACAATATTTTTTAAAATAAAATATTTTATAAAATTAAAAAAAGAATGTAAAATCTTTAACAAAAACATCAAAATGACAAGCAATTTTACACTTGCAAGAAAATAAGTGTTTGTGTGTGTGTGGGGAAATCCTCTCCCCTTTTATAGTATACATATTTTATAGGGGAAAAAAATGACCCATTACGTCTGAGGAGGGGGACATAGTACATAAGATTAATCAGAAAAAAAATGTTTGCAAGAAGATTATCTCAATACATAAAATAATTTTTTAAAGTTCTATTAGTTCATTATGATCATAAGCATTTTGAAAATAATTTATTAGAAACTGAACTTACCTAGAAAAAAAGGAAGATATGCAAGATCGTGGATCAACATTGAGATGTTTTGCTAATTCCAGGATAAATTGCATACAAATACATTGATGAGCCACATGTTCCATTAATTGATGTTTCTGAATATGAAATACAAGTTTTAAAGATGTGATAACACTTAACCTTAAATAGATTTTCAAGATATCTGATAGCATTCTTTAAAATTTTTACATAGGAAAAATTTCAAAGAAAAACACTAAAATAAATGAATGAATGATAAAGATAAATTATTAGTAAGCATTCTTAAATTACCTCTTCAACCTCCAAGCTTATGCACCACAAAACCAAATAATTAGCAGTTTCTTCACAAGCAAGATGTGGGTGTTCTCGCAAGAAATTTTTGCTGTCTTCATATTTTTGAAACATGCCAAATTTATTTAACAGCTTTTCATTTTCTTTGTTAAACTTAGTCTATAGGGAAGAAAGAGAATATTAAAATAATGAATACAGAAAAAGTATAACTTCACATCAAACTTCAAAGCATTAATGGAGATTGGTTCTTATTCTCAATCATTACAGTTAAAAATTCTTCTATTAAAAATTTTTGTTTGAAAACATTTCATAACATGTGATCAAATATAAGAAATGCGAATTAAGTTAAAATTATATCAGAATGTAGTCACAACAGATTCTATTTGATTATTCTTATACATAAAACATATTTTTTACTTTTCATTATTCTGATGGTAAGCATTAAAAAATCTGGTTGTAGCTTTTCGATTACAGAGTATTTCTGATTTTATGAAAACTAGAATTAAACTAAGTAAACTAATATCATTTGCATTATTTAAAATAACAATGACACTATTATCTAGAATTGAGAGCTGTTTAAAAAAATCATTAATTTTCCAAATATTTTTTGGCCCAAATTACCCTTGTGCATCAGTTTTTTAAATTAGGAAGGCAAAAATACATATAAATAAAGCAGTTCATTTTATGGATGAACATCAACTGATTGTACCTCAATTTTTGGTGGCCAGTGTATTTCATGTAATTATTATAAAGCAAGTTAAAACATTTTAGATCTCAACATTGCTTCAAGATCAGTTTTTACCTGCCTCTCAGCCTTCTCTTCTTCTGTAAGTGACTCTTTTTTAGGTGGAACTGATTTATTAATTACCTAAAATAAATATATGTTACGAGAGATAAATAAAAAGCACTTTGCAAAGAATCAAGACTAAATTTCAAAATATTTATACACAGTTTGTGTTTACAGAAAATAATACAGAAATAGAAAAATAATTTTAAAAAAAAATTAAATGACTTGTTCTTATGTGATACATTTAATAAACTAATTAACTGTAAAATAAATATAATTATGGTAAACTACATACTTTTCTTAAAATAACATTAAAACTTAAATTGCAGGGATATATGATTTATTGGCTATAAGAAATTTACTGAAAAGAAGTCTTTATTTACAAGTAAATAGTAAATTATCGTTAGGAGGAAAGTTGTGTGCAAAGGAAAAAGTGATATAAATTTCACCCATATTTCTTATGGGGATTGATACCTCAAAAGGGCATGGTATGATTTACATAAAATTGTTTCATTTAATTATTTTCAAAAATTTTAGGGTTGCCCGCTATCTATATGCATTATGTAAAACAAGAGTTTTTGCTCAAAATATCATAAAAAGCTAAAATACTTCATTTTGTGAGTGTTCATTGAAAATTCTATGAAAAATGTATAAATTAGCTCAACTATTTTTTAAAAAATATAAGTATAGCTTTGAATCAAAAATGCAAAACAACTTTTGTTGCATGTACTAATAGCAATAAATAGAAAAAAAATATTAAAGTATTTGGCACAATAGAAAAAAAAAAGCCTTAGCATTTTAAATGAAGATAAACTAGTCATTTTTTCTTTTTGAGATAATTCAACTTAAAAGTTTTTCTTTGCCATTGGGATGTGAATAAAAACGAACATAAAAGTTATCAAATTTTGAGATTATAAAAAAGCATATAAAGGATAATTTAAGCTAAAATGAATTATATTTAACTTTTTGACTGATTTTCATCAACTGAATTGTACTGTGTTCCTTTTAAAATGCTCCAAATTTTGCGTTTTTAATTTGATCTTTAAAAAAAAGTCCACTTCACTAATTCAGTTGTTGTATCATTTATTATTCTAACAATAGAAAGAGAGAAAATTTAATTTAAAATCCAACAGACTGCTATGCCCTTTTTAAGGAATATGGTTTTGAATTGTCCTCTCTTTTGTTCTTAGCTTATAAGCATTTAGTTCTGGATTTCATGTCCCATGTAGTGTTACCTTGTTAGATGAATGTGTATTACCCTTCATGTCATATATGAAGCCCAAGGGAAAGCAGAATAGCCAGATGGGTTATTTTATTCTTCAAAGAGGACTACGGATTCTTCTCTCATGCCGTGGGGCAAAACATAGATGAGCCAATTCTTAACTGTTTGATGTTACCTTCTTTTTCTTCACTAACACCCAAGAGCAAAAAGATTCACCAGATAGTTTTTCTTCACACCTGTTTTTGATGACTGTCCACTCCCTCATTCCCATGCTAGTTAGGATACACTTGTAAGGAAAGGGGTGCTGGCCTTTTGTGAGGAAGAAATAACAAGGGGTGTAATCCCCGTGTTGAAGAGACAGGTCAAATTATAGACCCTCCATTTGGTTTAGGAGGTGCGGCAACATAGATAATCTCAGTTGTGACAGACTTTTGTCATGGAAGAATTAATGGCGGTTGATACTATGACAGAAAGTGCAGACCTGTGACTCTTGCAAATCAGATATTACAAGGGGCGTGTCAGAGGCCTGCCCAGGGAGTTTAAAGAGACAGTATAGAAGAGGACCAAGGATCATCAGCGATTGGACCTGCACTATGACTGAGAGGCTTGCAAAAGGCCAGAGATCGGGAAGATCAGAGAACTGGGATCTGGACTTGATATTTTCTTCAGTGGAAAGTGCTGCGGTACAGCTGAACTCTGCAAGGGGACCCACTAGAATTTTAACTTGACTACTTTGATGGAGTGTTAAACATTACAATCCAGTTGCATGCCCATGAAAACGAGCCAAACAGTAGATGATATCCATTTTATGACAATTGGACTCGCAAAGATATATCTTACAGACTTAATAAACCATGTATAAATTTGGCATTATGTATCTGAAAATAAAAAGTAATTTTTTTAAAAACTAAAGCAGTGTGATCCCTCTCACTACCCAGAAAATTTGGGGGTCACAATATTACACCCATTAACTGTGCCTTTCACTGCTTTATAACAGCTATGTTTATATTTGATCATGAACCGTTTTCTTTATTTTTCTATACATGCCATTTTGACATTTTACACCAACAACATATATCGAGGCACATTTTTCATTGATTTCTTATATTTAACTAGCCTATTTCTCAAGTCTGGTATGACTCTTTATGGAAATAGAGCTATTTCAAACCTAAGCAGCTCAGGATAAAACAGATTGGATGAAGCAATGTACCTATACCTCAAGAAATAAAAGTGCTATAAAAATTTTAAATGGTGTTCCCATGGGTAATCAAAGTGATATAAACATATGAATTAAATATAATTATCTAGTTATTAAGAAATATGGAAAAGTGTTAATACTGCAATAAATCTGATTCTATTGTCATTAGTGAAGATCTGAGAATTCAAAGACAGTATAAGAGAAACATACTGCCGAATTTTGAAAACAAGTTTGTGAAGCATACTAATTGAATTCAGAAAGCTTCTAAGGAAGTTTGAATAAAAACGAAAACTTGAAATATTCAAAAATGAAAGAAACAAATGTTTAAGCTCTATTAGCTTGACGGCTTAGTCATAGCATGCCTACTTTGTAAACCCACACAATAGATTTTCTGGGTGGAAGATTGCAGGCACGTATCATGTGATTATGTGGCACGTAAAATATCCCTTGAGTATCAATTTAACTATGGTACTCACAGAAAAATGGAAATATTTAACATCTGACAAGAGCCTGAATTAAAATAAATTCAAGCATCAAAATTTTGTAGCTAGAGCTGTCATTAGATGGTGCAATCTAGTAATGATATGGATCTCACACTTGGGGACTTGCCATGTATGAAAAGGCTTTAGTTGCCAATATGCAGCCATTGGGGGAAAAAAATATTTAGGCTCTCTAACAAGTGATACTACAGTGCTCGACTGAATTAAAATATTTTGTAAATCATAAACGAAACTTAGTTTCCTTGAGAAAAGTGTAACAAGAATATATATGACTTTTGAAAAATGCAAACATTTCTTTTATAAGTATAATTTTTCTTCAGTATATGTTAAAATTTCTACATTTTTGTATAAACATTGAAATAAAAATTGAATCAATATAAAAAACTTTGAAATAATTTTATTTTATTTTATAAATTATGTTCAGTATAAAGAATATTATACTCATAATTATTTAGTACTTTTAAAAAAGTATAAACTGAGTAGATTTTAACACCTTAGGATATGTACATAATTTACAAATTAAGTTACATTTCATTATTCTTAAAATAATTTATATTTATACATGTGATTTTGTTGAAAATAAAATATTCAAATATATCAATGTAAAAATATGATTTTCCTTGTTTACAATTTGAAAAAGCATGTACCCTTTAAACTTAATGATGACAAAGAAAAAAAAATCATTTGCTTTGTTGCGAGACATTTCAGTTGCATATTTCCCTAACAGTTAAATTCATCTAAATAATGTTATAAAATATCATGCAAAGATAGTTATAAAGTAAAGTAAAAGTATTAAAAAAGCAACTATAAAACTTTGGTGTTTTGTATGGAAGGTACTATGAATTATTGATGAAAATGTCTGAAGTTTACTTGATACAAAGGCCCTCTAAAGAGCTAGAAACTAACACTAAAAAAGAAATTTATATGCAATACATTTGCTCATGAAATCTTTACATTTTGATTAGTGGTGATTAAATGGTCGTGGCTGAAAAATTAAAAAGGCTTGTTTATGATCACATCATTTATTCGAGTATGCTTCTCGTACAGTGCCAAAATACCAAAATACAAGAGAGGGAATTATTCAAATGTCAAGTTTTTACATACAAGGAAGAACAGGGGAAAACGCATAATAAAAAAATACAGTCATATGTTTAGGCTAAGGGAATAACAAGTTATTTACAGAAATGACATAATTCTTTAGGGAATATTAAATTCATATTATTAAGGAGCATGAAAAAACATCAATATTTCTTGGAATACTTGGAATTGCCAATAAATCTAATTTCACTACTCTCTCTCTCTCTCTCACACACACACACCAGATTTTATGCAAAATGTACCTAAGGTAAGCACTTGATTCAAGATGTAAACATAATTATTAGTTATCAATTGCTCTTACATAATTATTCATATTTATAAATGTGATTTTTTTATATAAATAGGCACACATAAAAAAAAGCATATGATATATTACTATTAAAGTATGACCCCTTCATTGCTTTTAATTTGAGCAAGAGACATTTTTAAGCTTGATATAAAATACGTTCATCTTTATTTGTCTGGAACATCACAGTTCAAATAAATCAAAGAGCAAACAAAACAGAAATTACTTTATCAAAGCTTTTTAAAGCAAAATAATTTAACATTTTTTTTCACACAGACAATGGAATCAATTTCTCAACAACTTTACTGTGTTTTAGCCCTTACAGGACCATAAGGTTGCTAAGAATTAATATTAAGTGTGTAATTATTTATTTTAGTTTGCTTAGACATAAAATAAAAATCATAAGAAAAATACATGTGTAATATTTTTGGATCAATATGTCAATTCAATTTTGATTAATGTATAGTTTTATCAGTCATTTGTTCAAATATACTTTATTATTGAACAAAATTACACTTACTGAATGGCATAAAACATGCCAGAAAACACAGTAATATATTGTTATATGACACAATCAAAAGAAATAAGTAATAAGAATACAGCCCATAAATGTTTTGCTATTAGTGTCAATTGTGATTTGACAGTTCTACCCCTCCCCCCTCAAATCTTCCCATTTACATAAGTTCATTTTGTATCTTTTCTATTTTGACATTCTGTACAAAAAATGCAGATAAGATAATTAAATTTGATAGCCATCAATTTTAAAATGAGAAAAAGGTTTCACTTATCATGAAAGGGTTAAGTTATACACTAATAATTAGCTCATTGACTACTTTCTGGTTCTTTTGATATTTTGATGGATGAGGCCCAATAGTCACTCATTTTGATGCTAATAACTTTGTAACTATAAAAAAGAATATGCTGCTACTGTCTTGATGAAACCAGTAGATGCACAAGTAATTTTATACATCTATAATTCTATTTATTTGTTTGAGAAATAATTTTAATATTCATGTTGTGCTATATTTATTACTACAGGATTTGTTTACTATTCAGATATAATACATGTGACACCTTCATTTTTTAAACAAGATTACATGCTGTTATTATATGCAACTGCTTTATTTTACAGAATCTTAACCGTCTTCACAGTGGTATGTATGCTCAAAATTTGATAAATAAAGCTATTCCATAAATGAACCAACCAGATCTGAAAATTTAATAAAAACTTGTAAAGGTGGTATCACCTTTACATTTCAGCTGTGCACAAATACATTTTACATAAAATTATTCATTACATTTATTTTCTTAATTCATAAGTATTTGCTTCAAACTTCAATTACATGTTTTTAATATATACAAGCATGCATGTATATATACATAAGTTAAGCCCTTTAAAAATTTATCAATATCCAATTGATTTTCATCTATTTCTACATTGGTTCAGTCAGATAACACAGTTCCGCTCTTGAAATCATTTACCCCCTGTCCCCTAAAACATTGACAGTAGACTAAAATATCAATATATATAAATTTAAATACTTTATTCAATGAATAAAAATCCATACTCACTGTTTTTGTAAAACCATCATGACTAATTGTATCAACATTCCATGGCATTAACTGAAAAGAAATTTTTTAACAATTAACATTTAGATGAAACAATAGGGATATGAACAGTAGAAATGGTGAAAGGCTCATTTAATGGGTATCGGAACCTCCAATACCGATAATGTTAAAATGGCCATTTTTGAGGTACCTTTTCTCAAAATCTATAATAGATATATGTTTGAAATTTTTTATACAAGTAAAATGCATCTTTCTTATTATACTGAAATGAGCTTTTGGCTGATTTCAAATTTTTTATTAATCTACAAAATATTGTATTCGACATACGAAATTTTGTCACTTTTTTCACACAAAAAATTTGTAAAAAATAAATTCTTGAGTTTTTTAAAAAAAGCTTATTTTAGTATATATTATGAATATGTCATACAAAAATTACATGTTTATGAACAGTAGTTTCTTAGAAAAGGTACATTGAAAATGAAAACTTCACTTTTTGAGAAAATCACATTTTAACGTAAAATTACCTACGCAACAGAACATTTCTACTTTATACTCTAATTAATCCACATTTTTCAATACCTCATCATGCTCTTTCTTCTTTATAGGTCACTATAGTTCGCTAATCTTTTTTGTTTTTTATCAGCAAGATTATCTTGTTTTTAACAACCAACATTTTGTGTAATTACTAGGCTCTGTATTCAGTTTTTATACTATTAGTAGTTTTTATACATTACATATATTAAATGATGATATTGCATCATATTTACCTTAAGAAATTACTTATATTAGCATAAATGTTTTATTTGACAGAAAGGAACATATTATACAGAAAGGAGCTATTCACACTATCATTTTAAATACTACCAAGTAAACATTGCTTTGATAATACTAAATTTAATAAGTCTAAAAGAGGTCTCATAGCCTCCAAAACAGCATCAGGTGAACAGTACTTATGATGAAAAATTCTGTTTTTATTTACACCACATATCTGCATTGCAACGTAAACAGCATACACTGACCTCTAGCATTAGTTTCATAATTTTTAGAATTGTCACACTACTTTATGAATTAAAAAAATGTATCATATTCCCAAGATGGACATTCTGAATGAGAATGAACAGCTTCACTAATGTTATTCTCATTGAATTACACAAAATGCTGTTTTTTTCATAATTCAAATATTTCACACCTTCTAAAAAAACAAGCTAAAATATTAATATTTACAATCTAAAACTATTTCAAAACCAATTAGAATCATTCAAATATGAAATATCCATACTTTTAACACTTTCTTTTCACAGTCAAATAAATTAAATCCATAAGTAAAGTTGTTTACATCATCAGCACAATTTCTTCCTAATACATGGCACTGTACTTTTTTACATGTGCGTTTGATAAATTATCCTTCAAACTTTTTAAATAGTATTGTGGTTGATATAGGTATGAGAAAATTGCTTGAAAATAGCAAGCATTTTGAAAAAAATAGCTGAATATAGTTATGTAAACACTAGCTAAAAAGAACCAAACCCTGAGATATCAAAAACAACTACGCACTTTTGAAAATGTAAACAAATCAACAGATTTATCCATTACAGATGCATTGAGACTGCTAATCAGCTAAGAAATTTAAAAACTGTAAGGCTTGTCTTGCAGTATAAATTAAATATATCAATTTGTGTCTAATATTCAACTATCGAATGAAAACGAAATGCATTGTTTACATTTTTTGCCATTTAAATGGGCATGGCCAAGCTTTCATGATAATTTAAAATTAAATTTTTTGAAACTTCTAATTATTGTAGAGATTAAAATGTAGTATGTTTAGAAAGGTAATTATCTGTATAATTTGAAAATAAAATAATAATAAAAAAAAACTTAAATTGCCATTTCTGAAAACTTTAGCCTCTTTCTCCAACATCCCTACTATACCAAACCAACTACCAAAACTATACAATAACACAAGCAATATCAACAAATTTAGTTCTGCACAAAATTGTTTTTAGGAAAATTTCAGCTAGTGGTTATTATTCTAATTGAAAATTAGAATTCGCGAGATAGAAGTTTTTAAGAATGACTACATAAGCTTCAATAAAAATTTTCAAGCAGTTTCTTTTTATCACAACTAATTCCTAACAGGATAAAATATGTTTAAATAATCAATTGATAAACTTATAATTGAAACACTGATGTTTTCACCATCCTATCATTCTAAAATGATATTTACTTCCCGAACTTTTTGCCTTTTGAATCATAAAATATAATAAATGAGAAAATAAAAATAAACTAAATAGAATTTTTCCAACATATAGAAAAAATCTTATTAAAAAATTCCTTTAACAATTTCTTCAGTATGGATAATTCTATGATAATACTTCAAATTTAAACTATACTAGAGGCCTACAAAGAAATGCACTACAGCCAAGTATAATAGTTCCTTGTCATGGATATAAGTTTCAAAATTCTGCATATTATGGGTTTACATATTTAAAAAATATGCATTCAATTTCTGATGCATAAAAGTTTTACTTAAATTAAGGGGGTTCACTCATATAATGGTTCAAAAATTCAAACTTTTCCCCCCTCATAAATTGCTTTCTTAACATTTCTAGAATACGGTGGTTAAGTGATTTTTTAAAATTCGAAGTTGTTATAAAGATACAGCAGTTAGAAGAAGCTGTTCGGAACAATGAGTAGGCAATCAAAGGTTGGGCCTATTGTGTACAATCAGCTTGAAGCCATTGGCCCTTCTATGCAAATATGCATTCATACAAGTATAGACAAGTTTGAAGAGGTTTAAAAGGAAATATCTATAGTTATTGAATATTTTGTCGAACTTGTTTTAGTTTTGGTTTAGCTTCAAAGAGCATCACCAACTGAGGGTAAGTTAAGATTTTTATTGTTTTAATCGGATTAGAAATTTTGAATGCATTTTCACAAAACTGTGTTTTTCAAACTTTCCTCTATCATATCTCAAGAATGGTTTGACCGAATGACTTCAACTTATAGGGTAGACTCAGCACATATATATGCACTAAATGGACTATGAACATTCTAAAATTAAAACTATTTCTACTTTCTATAATAAAAACATAACAAAACCCCCCATGAAATTCAAAACTTTTTCTTCAGAGGTCTACCAAAAATCCAGTTTTTGATGTTTTCATTTGAGTATAGTCTATTCTGTGCGTTTAAGCTTATATATTAAAATGCCATTAATTTTTTAAAATTTCAGATAAGCCAATCAGTCAGAATTGTGGAGGAAGTGGGCGTCCATTTTTTCGAGGCGGGTGTGTTCAAAACGCTAGAACTCACGTTCTACTGGATATTTTTGACTAAAAATTTATATACATACTCTTTAAATACATATAAATAAATGATAAAAAGCTTAAAGTTCTATCTTTTTACTGGTCGTCAAAAAAAAACAACCCTAAAAATGCTTGAAAAACAGGCTGTCACATGGGCGAATCCCTTAATAGTCATTAAATATACCTAGAAAAATTAAAGGAAAAAAAAAAAACGTTTACTAAGAATATTTCGAATTAAGATAATATTCTAATAGAAATACAGAAAAGTTTGGAAGATAAATTATTTAATAATGCTATACTGGAAAATTATAAAAAAAGAAACTTGTATTTAATCTAAAAAATGAAACTAATTAAAATCCCCCATACATTTTTTTAAATATTAAAAAATCATTTATTTAAATTATATATATATACATTAAAATTAACGAATTCTATAACATTTGAGTGAAAAAAAAATCATCAATAAACCATATTTCATGCAGTATTTGATTAAAAAAAGTAGATGCACACTTTATTACTAATTAAATATGAGTTGTAATGCTTTTGTCCAGGATATAAAAACAAAAGGATTCAAGATTCATTTCCACATTTAGTACTTTCTGATCTCAGAATAAGAGGGTGTTGGGAGAATTGCATGACAATTTTTTAAAAAATATTTCAGAACATACTTTAGAATGTAAAAATAAAATATTTAAAATGAAAATTTGCTTTCATATAACAAACCAAATTAAAGCTGTGATTCTCAACATAGTAATATACCATTGAATTTTATAACACTAATATCCTAGGAATAGCAAATCATTTTTTCCATAGAAAATATGGCAAGAAACAACTCAGAAAAGCAGTTATCAATCCATGGTCCCTGTACTTAATAAATACAGGATCTCATGTTAGTTCAAATTAAAAGAATTTCATATTACAAATACAGTTATATAAAAAGTTTTTTAAAAAAAATATCTCTGAGAACAAAAACTAATGAATTGGCAAATTTTTTACCTCAAAATAAGATTTGAAGGAAGATGTTAAGAATATCAATCTCTCTTTCATGATTTCAGGTTTTGTGAAAGTGCTAACAATATTATGATTGTTAATAAAAAGGGCTAAAAAAATATACTTATATTTAGATCTGATAACTTTATGCTAACATTTATCAAAGTTTGTTTCCATCTTCCAACAATTTTCTCTCTGGTGCAAGAGCACTGGAATCCCTTTGAATGTGAAGGTATACAAAATATATCTTTTCTGGACTGAAATCTGCTATTTTCTTTGATTTCTCCCCCCCCCTCCCCCATATTCTTTGGAATTGCCAAGCTTTATACCAAATATACTAGCAGCGTTTAAGCTTCTTTTGCCATATCATCATACAACATTCACATTACCACACTCATTAGCATTGATGGAATCTGATAGCTTTGGTAAGTATGAAACGATTCCAGCAAATTAGGGTCACATACATACAAAAACCAAGTTATGCTTCCCATATTTAAAATGACAATGCAATAAAAATAATGGTAGAACATCTTTTAAAAACATCTTATATATACAGATGAATAATTATCTAATTACCCTACATGATAAAATTCTATCATTCAGTACACATGCATGTGCTATTAATTAATTAGTTCATGGGAGGGAAAAAAAGAGTAGGGATAGAATAATAACAGGAATGGAAAAACACATGAATCTTTATATATATATATATATTTTACTTAGCTTAGTTCTTATTTTGAAGACATAAAAGTATGATGGTTACAAAGAATTTTCACAGATAAACTTAAATTTACTTTACAAAATAGACAGTGCATCATGTTCTTGAAACTACATTGGTGTTAAAAATTGAGGACACGACTATTTTTTTAATGTTATGTCATGCAAAAGTGCTTAAATCAACACATATAAGATACTCAAGATTATCAAAACCGTGGGAAAAATAAACTACTTCCCACAAAAATACTCTTTATTGAAAAATTAGTTTAAAGTACAATTGAGACAGATAAACAAAACATCTGTGACAAGAAAATTCCAGCCTTTAATATTTATAGAGTGGAATATGATCACTCTTGACTGCTCTGCGAAGGACTTACACTGACAATCCAAAATCTGTAATGCCCCTTAATCCTCTGCAGCGCCACTTGAAGGTGATTTTCCGCAAAATCCATTTTGTTGCAGATTCTACTCTATGAAAGGAACTCTACATACCAAATTTCAAGACTGTACCTCCAGTAGTTTAAAAATGGGAATAATTATTTATAACGCTCCTTAATCCCCTGTAATGTCTCTGGGAGTTCGATTTTTACAAAATCCGTTCTTAGCAGATCTCTACTCCACGAAAGGAACTTGCCTACGAAATTTCAAGTATGTACGCTTAATTGTTCCAGATATCGTGATGAGAGAGGGGGTCACTTTTCTTCTTTATATATATAGTTTGCACACACAGTTCAGACAACTATAATAAATCATTCAAAGAAAAAGCTATGGTATGAATCTTATGTACCATAAGTTCTTTCACTAATGGGAAAAGAAAATAATTCTTACAATATCACATTTTTCAATATAGTATATCTTATTTCCATATTTTTAGAAAGAAAAAAAATTCAAAAATTCATCAAACCTTTTCCTTTTTCAATATATCATCCCTCTTCTTTTTAAGCTTTGCATCTTCTTCCTCTACTTTCTTAAGCTCTGCCTTTAATTCATCCATGTTCATATCTGAGCTACTTTCTGCATACTTGATTTTTTCTTTCAAATCATTAACCTTTCTTTCACTCCTGCAAGAGATATATAGTGTTTAACTAATTGTTTACAAACGCTAAGCTCAGATAATATGAGGGTTATAAATAGAATTTAAAAATATGTAATTTTAGAACATGTTTACTACTTGAGAATTGTATCATACTAATACCTTGTCTTAAAATATATTAATATATCATAGTTGTAAGATTAGAACAATACATTTTAACTAGTCTCACTTTTTCTTGAGATGGGGCACATGACTATAAATTCTAACTTTAGTCTAAATTACACATATATTACAATATTAAGTTGTTTGATCAAATTCAGCAAAAATTATGATATTTATCATACACCATAACAAAAAATTTTAATGATTACATTTAAAATTATTTTTATTTAAAATTTTGAATTTGTTTTCTGCATACTTTGAAAAAAACATACTAAATGTTCCTATACATTACATATTAAATGGAACATTTGCAACTTAAATAAACAGCTGATTTAAACATCATTTCCAGAAGAAATTCAATATTTTTCTTTTACATCCATTAATAAACTTAACAGACAGCCTATCAAAACTCAGTGTAACCTTTTGGGAAGAATGCTCTGATAAAAAAAATTGTTGAATTAGAAAAGTATGTAATTCAAGCATATTTATATTTTGGTGAAGCATCTAAATGCATGGATTGTCTATATACCTTTACCCGTCAACTTTTGAAAATGAAAGTGTAAAAAAGCAGTGAAGTTCTGATTTTTCACCTTAATTTAACCTCTTATAACACATGTAATTTGTCACACAAACTAATTCCTCGTTTTTATTTATCTACAGTAATAGTATTTTATTATTTTAATATTTAACTTTTAAAAAAGGCAATTTGAAAGTATATTAAAGTCACTCAAACTCTAATGATAGGAGATAAAAGATTCGAAAGAACCCAGTGCTCCCACCCAACCCAGCACGAAAAGAAAAGTAGGGTCGACATATTTCAGACAATTTCTTAAAATAAAGAACAAACAACATTTTAAATTTTATAAAACAAAGCATGATACACAAATATTTTTTAAATAATGCAAAGAAAATTTCCCAATAAAGATATCTCCATGAGGAAAGTACTCATTGAAAACTCTTTTGTATAGACTTGATTTATAAAAACTCATACACATTTAAGAAAATTTAAAGAAACATACATAGCAATATACTTTACAATAAAGATGCTTTTTTTTAATAAAAAATATACAAAGAAATTATTACTCAACTTAGAATTATTTTTACAAAAAAAAAAAAAAATAAATAAATAAATAAATAAATAAAATAAATAAAAAAATTTCCTTACTGTGACCAAGCAAAAGCTATCAAGTACATGCATTTCTTAAATATTTTTTTTTACTTCTTTACTGTTTAAACTTTGAAAGTTTTATAGATAGAAGAACATCTACAAACATTTCATCTACTTAAAGATAAAGAAACAGCACACTTTCTGATGACAAAAATATATGAAATAACAAGAGCAACTTATAACCTTTTTCTCTTGCATTACTGCAAAATTATCTACTATAAATGAAACTGACAGCTCAAAAGGTACCCCATATTTATTTAAATCCATCCAATGGAATTCACAAACAAATTTGGAATTGCAAAAAGGCCATTTTAAATTAGACATTTTACAGGATAAAAGGAAATGACCTCAATGAGACATAATTTGTATTTAGTACCATAACTGCCCTCAGATGCTGTTGCAAAAAGGCCTTATTTTAGGCATTTAATCATTTTTTTTACCAAAAGCTACTTCATTAATTACAGAAGGTATTTTAATCCTCGTGCAATTCTCATCTGCCCTGCTTGACATGTCAATCTTGAGAAACATCCCCCCCCCCCCCCCTAAAAGTTGTAGGATTAGCTGCAATCAAATGGAACATTATGCTCTACAAGAAAAGATATTAACAGTACTTTTGCCCTGATTACATTTGATTGGACATTGTCCATGAAAACATGATCCAATTTTTAGCAGCAACAACATGATTTTTCATTTGTGATGAGTGAATTTTCATGACGGGCAATATTTTCAGCTACCATGAGAAATTAATATGAATATGTCAGTAAGAGAAACTTTAAAAAATGCATATACTATTTTACCTTTGTTAGACATTGTGGTAAGAATCTGTGGAAACAAATCATTCAGCAATATGAAATGCAAGAAATTCAAACAAGTGCAAAACATAAAATGAGTTGAATTCTGAAAAGTCGTTACAGAGAAAATAAAACATAAAAAGGCTTCACTGAATGAAACTGCATGTATGAATGAGTTAGAAATCAATAGCTTTCAAAATATAATATGCAAAGGCAAACTTCTTGAGTTTAAAAAAATGAAATGGCAACAAGTTCTACAGTTTTTACCTACCTATTTTCTGGTTGTTGTGAATATAAAACAATAACTATGAGTTGTAGACGGATAAAATAGTGGGTATCTTTTCTTAAAGAATATAATGTTCCATAAGACTAAAGTAGATCAAAACAGTCTATTTAAAAAAAAATAATTTGTTTCCAAAATCTGACATTACCAAGTAATACAGATGTGCAAAGACTAAAACATCTGCTTTTATAAGTGAACTAGATTTTAGATACAATACATAATTAAATGGATGAAACAAGGTCCTTTTACACTAGCCCCAATAATGATAAAAACTACAAATAATTTCTCAAATTTTGTGAAAACGCATAAAAATGAATGATTTAGGCTTAAAAGTGAAAAAGTAGGTGGGTATGATATATTATAAGATAAACTAAAAACATGTGAAAGCTAGTAAATAATAAAACCAGATAATTAAGCACCATTTTCAGTTCTGTATATTGAGCTGTGTTAAGACAATTTACCTTATTAAAATGCTTTAAAAATATTTTTGGAAAATTTGTTATGCAGCTAACATTTAATGAATTTGTTTCATTTAGATTTCTTACCTTGTTTTAGTAATAGTTTATTTCAAATATTTTGATTGAATTTTACATTTATATAATTTATCAGATGTAATGTAAACTAAATATGTAATCCATAACAGTTATGTTCAAATAAGAAAATATTTTAAAGTTTTTTTGTTTTGCTTTATTTTACCAAAAAAAAAAAAAAAAAAAAATGCATATTGAAGAGTTGAGATATATAACATAAATGTTCCAACTAAATTTCTTATGTTAACCCTTTCGCGACGAGTTTTTTTTACAACAAAACAATTTTTGTAGCATAAGCTATATGTAGGGCACACTATAATGATAAAACTAAGATGTTATATTTTTAGGAAAATTTTAAACACTGATTTAGGACCGGGACATATATGTCCCATCAGTCCTGACCACTGAGACATATGTGTCCCAGTAGTCTTCAATGAGTATAATTTTGTAAAGAAAACCAATGATATTCTAGTCATAAAAATTTAATTAAGAATGATATGGTTTAAAACAATCAATGCACAATGGAACATTACACATTGTGCACATTATTTTAGTGCATGATTCCTTCTTTTGTTGTGCACATTTGTTGTGTTTTTGTTGTTACTGGCAGATGGTCACCAACACTGAGTAAGCTTCGTGATGTTTTGGATGGGCGTCCAGTTCCTCTATGGCGTTGATACTGTGCATTGAGCTTTCTGGACGACATCAAGGCTTCTGCAAGAGGTACAATGAAATCAAGTGGGGTTTTTCGACGTTTGAGTTCCCAGTATGCAATCAATAAGTTGATGACTGTGCTCATCAATAGGTGAAAAAATACTTTTTTCCACCACTTGTAAAATTTTCGATCTAATTCATAGACATTTGCCATTTGGTCTGCAAGGTCTACACCTCCCATGATTTTGTTGTAGAATTCGATTGCTACAGGACATTTGAATTATTCTTTGCTTCCATCTTTAATGGTGCGATTTACTTTTGCGTATTTAGCTTTGTGGCAATTACTTAGCATCATCACTTCCTTTGAATCAAGCCACCTCGCACACATTGTTCCATTTTTAGTTACAAGGAACTCAGCCTCACCCCTTTTGCTTAGTTTTGTTGCAAAATTAGGAACATCTTTGCGTGTCTTGGTGCACGTACCAACAATAGGAAATTTCAGGGTTTCCATTAGGTGCATGCTTGTAAAAAATCGGTCAAACACAAGCATCACGTCTTTTCCTCGGATTGTCTCCATTAGCTTTGATACTACCCGTTCCCCAAGTGTGCCTTGAACTGCACCAGTTTCTTTTCCGGAATAAATGTTCATGTCATATACATATCCTGTTTTTGAATCACATCGCCGCCAAATTTTTATATATCCCTCTTTTCACAGGTTTCATCGGCATATATTGTTTGAGGGATGAGCGTCCCTTGATATGAGCTTTCACTTCAACATTGTTGGAAGGTTTGTTTCAGGCACGAAACAACCTCGTCAATGTAATATGTTTTACTTGCATTTTCCGGCTTTTCTGGTTCAGTAAAATATAGTTTCGACAACAACGTTTTACATCTGTCTCTTGAAATAGCATTTTTTATTGCTACGTTTCCCAAAGAAAGATTAGATGACCAATAATGAGAGAATTTCGGCACCTTATTGTAAGACATGACAAGCATGCATCCAAGGACAAGCATAATTTCAGAGGGGTATGTAGGGTGAATTGTTTGCCCTAACTTTTTGAGTTGTTGGTTTGTGCATTGAGAGATCCAAATCATAAGAGACTTTGGAAATAACTTGAAAAACACATCCAATTTGGTAGCTGAACAATTTAAGTTGAATAACAAACTAGAAAATGATTCTGCTGGAATTGTCATTCGAGGTAGAAAAGTTGAATCTGCATGAAACCATAAGATTGGTCTGCAGCCTGAAGCGTTAGCTGATGGCCTCTCATCAACTGATGAAAGTGATGCCGTATCAGTATCACTCAAAGCATCACTGTTCTTTGCATTTTGGGGGATGATATCATGTTCGATATCCATTTCACACTCGTCTGAATCGGATGAGTACTGCAAATTGTGTGCTGGATCCTGAAAGTTGGGATCATCTATTTCATCATCAAAATCCATATATTCGTCATCTGACTCTTCTAAAAAATTTTTCAGTTCTTCATTAGTAAGTCCCCGGCGTTGAGTCATTTTAGATTGAATTAATGTGTGCCTAAATTAAAAATAATAAGCAACTATTTCAAAAGTAACCGAAAAATATAACATCAAGAGAAATGATCACATAAGATTGTTGGGACACACTGTTAATTAAGATCACACTGTTGGGACAATGTGTTCCCACTATCCAATACGAGAGGGACACATATGTTCCGATAATAAAAATGGAAGTAAAATTTTGCCACTTACCAGTTTATTAGAGGTAATCCACTTTGCGAGTAACATATCTGGCCTTAGATTTATGGATCAATCAAAATTTAATCGAAAATAGGCGGTATTAATCACAACTGAACTATTTACATTCGTACAGTATGGAATGAGCTGCAATAACACTTCAAAAACGCAGGAATTGCATTATTTATGGTAGCGCCATCTATGTTCTGTGAATGTAAATACTTTCAAAAATATTGGCAGGACTGGTGGGAAAGTCTCCAATTAGACAGAAAAGCGTTTCTGTTCCAAAAGAATTTTTTGAAATTTGCTTGGGGTGCATGTGTCCCATTAGGCGCGAAAGGGTTAATGTATTAATACCTCCACTTAATTTAAAATAAGCAAATTAAAATGTTTACATTTATTACCTTTTATTATAAAATTCTTCAAACAGTTTAAATAATTAGTATCATTTACAGAGCTTAGAATGCACGCCCAAATCATAGCCAAAAAACAATTTGTATAATTTGCAAAAAAATGCTAATTTTTAACATGTCCTCTTTTTTAAAATGCCCGCAGATAGGATTTCTACGACAACATCTTTCAACAAATTGTACACACTTAACATGTAGATCAATCAAAAACAAAGCTTTTACATTACATAAGTGTATATGTCTCTTCAATTTATAAAGTATTTCTGTACATATTATTCTAAAATCAAATTGTTAAAAATATAACATTTCTTGAAAAAAAATAAAAAAATTTTTTACTAAAAAATAATATATTTAAAGACCTGATTAATGAAGAGAGTTGCCCCTGGAAAAGTATAAAGGAATAAAATACAGCTATAACATTCAACGAATAGGCAGGATAAAAATTATCTTCCTAAAAAGATTTTATTTTGCATTTGTTAACTATTCAAATTTCCCAAACAATTGATAAAAAAAAAAAAAAAAAGAAAACAGAAACAGTACTTTCTCATTGTGTTAAACTATTTATTACTTACTCAGCATACAATCTTTCACATTCATCTTTTTCATGTTGAAATTCTGCCATACGTTCAAGACGTGCTTGGTGTCGCCAGCGAAACAAGCTAGGTGTGTCAATGTTGGGATGAGTGTCATCTTCATCATCCGAAATCTTAAAATAAATTGCAAATTTTTTATTAAATATCATTAAAGCAGTTAACAGAATTCATTTATTAGGAGAAATAAGATAAGGTGGTCACATATTTATATCCTAGTGAATGAACGAATAAAATATCTATTAAGAATAGACAAAAATAAACTGAGATTTTGAATAACTATTATAAATGTTAAAAAGTAGGATAGTATGAAAGGAGATTTCTTCAAAGATTGATCACTTCATAAAGAATAAATACATCACAACTAATGTGATTGCAATTTGTAAATTATATTTTCAGAGAGGCAAACATGTTTTGGAATATTAAACAGATATTTAATGACTTATAGGGAAAATTCATATGTTTATTTGATATCTCATTATACATTTATAAAACATAGCATTATTAGTTATGATAAAAGTTAATAACATGAAAAATGTGAGACTTAGTTCAACAGAATAATTTTCCAGTAGAAATACATTTATCAATTATTTATTGACTGACTGGTCATTGACCATCAGGTCATTGGGCAACAAGCTCTACAATACTTCTTTACAACACAATCCAAATTCTTAAAAACAGAGCACATGTCCAAATAAGCAACATTAATGACTTGTCCAGAGTGCATTATAGGTGGCGCTATCTTTTGATAGCAATGATCAGCCTATTACTGTAGATGAAAAGAAATGAACTTTATATGTACCATAAAATCTAAATAAACATTGTCAAATCCAACTGTCTCCCTAATCTACACTCCAGCCATTCAAACTTTGATTTCAAGACAGTTATCTTTGCTGATCACCTTAATGCAAATATTTGGACAATACAAAAAGCCTTGCATTTGATGGATGTTAAGGCACTTGTATTCTGGAGGACTAAATTAGTTAAGGAATGAGAAGTTGGAGATATCTTGATGTAATACTTTTTCAATTGTTTTTATTTAATGAAATAAACATGAAAGAAAGGTTTTTACAAGCTTATTTCCATCTGCTGCATAATATTAGATTACACTGTCGACATGAAATGTGTATAATACTTTTTAAAGCAGATTAAATATAAGTTTGTCCAAGAAATTTTTGTACTAATTTGATATCAGTATGTTACATGCCAAGCCATAGCTGATATTCACCAAGTTGGGCAATAACATTACAAAATGATTACCTTGATTTTTAACTTTGGCTCTGTGGTTGCCATCAATATTTTATTTATTTCTTTATTGCTTATTATTTTTTTTTTGTAATTTTGTTTATTTTTTACTGTTATGTATGTTATCTTATTATTTATTATTGTTATTATAGTATATTAAAATTAAATTTTGTATTGGTTAATACTTATGATGGTATCTCTATTAATTTCTGACAATTTTAATTCGCAACAACACCACTACGTACTATCCCAACAACACCAATGTTTTACATAACTCGCCAAGCTGGCAACCTCAATTTCGCATGTGTCGTAAGGGCTGAATTGGCAACTATGTGCTTTGTTCACTCTAAGCAGTTTCAAAACACGACTCTTTAACCTACTATTTTTCTGAAGGAATACATTAGGTTCAATGAGCCATTTTTAAAAGAGATAGCCAAAATATGAGCTGAATGATATCAACCAACTAAAAAGTGTTTTATTATATTTTTTAGAAGGATAAAATGTTTTTGTAATTAATCTGAAAAGAAACATACTGAATATTTTTTCCTTGAGAAACAAGGCCATATAAATAGAACTAAAAGTATCAGAATAATTCCAGTATAAATAACTTATCCAAAAACTGTAAATCATTCTGAGAATGAAAATCAAGGAAAACAAAGAATTGTACAGTGAATTGTCAAATTCCAAATGTAAAAAGACTGATTTTGCCCCCTACTACAAACTCAAATTCAGTGGCACAACAGCCCATGAGGGTCTACTGTACCCATCCTAGTATACGTGACCATTGGGGGCTGAGGTGCGCGAGCAGATGCCCCCATCAGGTGGTCAGTCTGAAGCAAGACCCCCAGTGTTTAAGTCCCCAAGCAAGCTTGGTACTCATTTATCAAACCACTGTCCCCCACTACAAGTATGAGATTAAACGAAAGGTAAGAGTTTTTCCTCCTTTTCACCAATACCCTGACTACAATTAGACAATTTGATCTGGTTTTTTTTTTAAAATTAAAACCACATTTTAAAGCTACACAAGGGCTACAAGAAATGGATCTCAGTTTTGAGCCTCGATCAAGTGACAGGGGTAACACCAGAAATAACATGATGATTTTGAGCCTCCTTGACAGATTTAATGTGCATAACTTTTCTATATAAGGGTCTTTCAGTGGTAACAGGACTCGAGCACATGAATCGACAACGCCAGTCACAAGTTTAAAACTATGAGCACTAGGCAGTGGTGAACACAAGGGGGGTCTGGGGGTCCAGACCCCCCAAAGCCCTTGATATTTTTTTTGATTGAATATAATCCTATGTATATAGTATGTAAAATTTAATTAAGTATTTGTCATTAATAATTAATTAATGGTAATTATTCATTCAATAATTAATTTTTTAATGTATTTTGTTCTCGAAAATCGACAAAATAAAGAGAATATGTTGGGCGACATTTTGGAGCATGATACGAGAATAGTGGACTTTCGACACTGGGCCCCCCCCCCCTCCTTGAAAAATTCCTGTGTGCCCTGCTGACATTAGGGTACTGTGGCCACACAATTAAAGATGAACAAAACAAATTGAAATCGTCTAAGTTCTAATGGAATAAGTTTATAAATTTCAAAATAAAAGTAACTCAAATATATATAAAGCAGATATAAATATAAATAAAATTGAAAAACTAACATGGTAACAAGACCAGTAAAATAAAAATCCACGTAAATAAATACAAAGAAATACAATGTACTTGCAAGTACATGAAAAATTTTACAGTAATTTTACAAACAAATTACTGCTGATAAACTAAAATAATGTAAAAAATTACTGTAAATCATGATATAACCACTAACAGAGAATTTTTAGCAATGAATTTTAATGGAATTATACACACTTACGATAAATTCTGATCTAATTAAATCAGCTATTTATGGAAATTTAATAAGATATTAGCTCTCATAAATCATTCCAAATTAATCATCATTTGTAACTAACAAGGGGAGGGCATGACTAAGGAAATTCATCTGGGGTCAAGACTTGGAGTAATAGTAGTACTCCTTTAGGGTATTCAACCCTCAATGTAATTCCGCCAAATGGCCAGTCAATTCAGAGAAAATAGTATTCAAAATTCATGCTTAGCTTCTATACAATTAAGTTTCAATTTCCTCTCACGATTCCGTAGCCTGGTTGGTATATCGTCTGCATACTATGCGCAAGATTAGGGTTCGATTCATCGATCAACATTTTTTTTCATTTCATTTCATTATTTTTAAAATTAAATGATATTTTATGTAATTATTTTGTATTTTATAAAGTAAAAAAAAATACTGTAATTATATAAATATTTATATTAAATTTTATAAATATATTTTTATATTAATAAATAATATTTATAATAAAATACATAATAAATATTAAATATTATACATAAAAATTAGTTACAAATAGTTTTATAATGTGAAATACAATATACTATAAATAAAATATACGAGGGTTGGGGTATAAGTCATGGCAACCATTTTTTTTTCTTGTAGATATGTTGATGGATCACAAACATATATGTCGTGTGGAAGTTCTGCAGGCATAGTGTGTATGCAGAACATCAGACGGTTCTGTGATAGCTGGTAGTAGCTTAGCGAGGACTGTGAAATCAGTCAGTTGGTGAGTGTCGTGTGAGATGGAAGTAACCTGTGTTGAGCAGCGCACTTACATCAAAATAGCCATTCTCAGAGAGACAAATGCGATGGAGTGTCACAGTGAATTAGCGGAAGCCCTTCGGAATAATGCCCATACAGTAGTATGGTGGATAGGAAAGTTTCAGCAAGGACGTGTGTCAACCAGTGATGAACAACGCTCGGGACGACCGGCTTGGCACGTGCAGTCATCGAGCAGCTTATGCATTACATTAACAGTCATAGACTACATTAAGGATCTATAGGCCCAGGTTTGTCATGTCAACTTTATGTGTATTGTGTTGTCATTCTTTTGCACTGTGAAGGCAATATTGCCCTGTATAAAACTACCGTAATAAATTAGTGTGTTACGATAATTCAGTGCTACTCATTGTCCACACATGTAGTTAACACCTTGAACTTTTCATCTGCATATGTCACATTTTCTAACCGGACTGGTATCTTCAAGAAAAAAGTAGCCATGACTTTTGCCCCAACCCTCATATGGTTCAAGTGTAGTATAAGGGGGCCACTTCGGATTTCACGATTTTTATCTAAATGTCATGGTGAGATATTGAATTTATTCGAAAATAAATAATAAATAATTCCAAAAAAAAGTACCTTGGCAATCACTTTTAGTTGCTAAAAAAAAGGACAGCGCTAAGTGGCCCCCCCATATTACACTTTAACCCTTTTGAGGGCTGTGGGAAGATTACTTCCCATTATAATATATTGACTCTGCTATTAGAACGGTGGGAACCCAATTTCCCGCTTCAGTTTTGTGCTGCCATCTAGTGTTCAATCGATTGAATGGAATTGGCAGTAATTTTGGTTTCAAATGTTTGAAAGCTTTATGTGAGATTTGTCCTACTACATCGGTTTCGATGTGACATTTGTACTGCTCAACGATTCTTCTGCAAACATGAGTAAAACACTGTTTTGATTGTAATAACACTTTCTTATTTTATATATTTCTGTACATTTCGTACCAGTAGCTATCTAATATTATTATAAAGAAAAGAAAGATACCAAATAGGAATCAGATTTGTAAAATGGTGGCATCATATCTTTTATTTTCTTATTGACCTTGGCATCGTAAATAGTTTCATACTGTGGCAAGTGAACAAAAGAAACAGAAATTTAGACCAGCTAACATTCCGTATAGCATTAGCTCGTCAGCTAATAGACTGATATTCCTCAAGAAAAAGGAAAGGATGTCCTGCTAGCTTCCAAGCAAAGAACTGTGCAGTTCCGGATGATGTGTGCTTAGTCAGTGTGGGAATTCATACGCCAAAGATGGTTTCCAACTATAGACAATGTAGGAAATGTAGCACAAAAGGAAAGGAAAAGAGGACCCACTGCATCTGTGCAGAATGTGATGTACCCTTGTGCATTGGAACATGCTTCTCATCTTTTCATGGCAAATCACCATTAAATTTAATTTTCTTTATGACTGTAAATGGTTCGGTGGGAAGGACACCCCCCTTCCCGAAATTTAAATGTAAAAATAAAATTCAACAAAATAAAATGCATTTCCTTAAATGCTATAGCTTAACTGTTAATAAAACAAAAAACTGGGAGGAATTCAAAAGAAAAATAAATGGTCCACGAAAGGGTTAACCCCCTTGTATATAATATAAAATAATTTATAAAGTATATTATTATTATTAAATTAATTATTTTATAATTTTAATATATTTATTTAAGTAATTTTAATTAATAATTATTTTAAATAATTTTAATAATAAATCATTTAAATAATAAATTTATTTAATTTTTTTTTACTTTGAAAAATACAAAATAATTACATAAAATATCATTTAATATTTAATAAACCTTTCATAAATAAATTTATTTAATTTTACAAAAATAATTAAATGAATTGAAAAAAAATTGATCGATGAATCGAACCCTAACCTCGCGCATAGTATGATATACCACAACCGGGCTACGGAATCACTGGAGGAAATTAAAACTTAATTGTATAAAAGCTAAGCATGAATTTCAAAGGCTATTTTCTCTGAATTGACTGGTCATTCGGCGGAATTACATTGAGGGTTGAACACCCTAAAGGAGTACTACTATTACACCAAGTCTCAACCCGAAATGAATTTCCTTAGTCGTGCCCTCCCCTTGAAAGACATGTATCGCAATTCAAGTGTAGAATAGGGGGCCCCTTGATGAAGTCAACTTTTTGACAACCAGAATCGGTCACCAAGCAACTTAATTTAGCAATAGGTGTTCTGAGAATTTACAAAGGGGAATTTTGTAATGAAAATAAATAAATATTAATGAGAAATAAAAAAGTATTAATAAAAAGATTGCTTAGATATTGATAAACATTTGCTTGGCAACCAATTCTGGCCGCCAAAAAATTGACTTTACCAAGGGCCCCCAATTCTATACTTAAACTTTTCTTTATATATTTAAACATTTTAATTGAAAGGTCCAATTTTGAATAGCCATATTTCTGTACTTTTTCTAATGATTACAGTAGAGCTGACTTTCCATCTTTAAGATTCATCTTCAAAAAGCTCAATGATATTAATAATAAAGTAAATATTTCAACTGTTCATTTAGTATATTTGAATATTTATTTTTCAAAGACAGTAAAAAACTTGAGATATATGCCATTGAAAGTTTCAGTTGCTATTCAGTACTTTTCTTATTCAATTGATTATTTTCTTAAATAACAACAAAATTCGCCAATTAAATACATATAAGTTAAATATGCAAAAGATGAATATTATTTCAAATGCAGCCTGTTAAAATACAGAAATTTATTATAAAATTTTTACACGATAAAACCATTTTTATAAATATTTTAATTTAATAATTATAACACTACGATTATATAAAATTTATGAATTAACTTAACTGAATTTTCTTCATTATTTCAATGAAAGAACTGATCACTTCTTTCGATGAAACAATTCTGTCAGAATATTTTTTTAAAATTCGACAATGCAACAAAATAAACGTCTCCGACAAGCGGCAACTCAAACTTTATTTGAAAAAACACTTACCTCTATATTCTTCCACTTACTATAGTCAACCATTTTAAAGTAATTGATTGACTGCGAATCGCTGTTCTCTTAAGTAGGCAATATAGTTTGGAAATCAACTTTAAAAATATCGAAATTTCGAGATGTTTGTTGAAATTGAAAACACAATTATGTTTTCACTTCAGTACTGCACGCGGAATATTGAGCAACCTGAAGAGCCGTCAAGCTACTTCCACTATCTGCTACTAGCAAAAGAGTTCATTAGACCAATGCCCTAATCTATTCTCTGTGTCCGCAACTGTACAATTTAGACATCAACAACTCCACCTCCCTTCAGCTTGCGGAAATTGTCATTTACATGGTAAAGAGAAACTAATTAAAAGATGGCTGATAGTGATTCTGATCGCTATTCCTTTAATCCACCATTTCCCGAACCGAACAATTATGACAATTCATCGATATGTGATGACAGTAAGCTTACTTCTGGCCCCCGTGTTGTTACTATTTATAAAACTGAGACGGGTTTTGGGTTTAATGTTCGTGGTCAAGTAAGTGAAGGGGGTCCTTTAAAAAGCATAAATGGTGAATTATACGCTCCATTACAACATGTGAGTGCTGTTTTGAAGGAAGGAGCTGCCGAAAAAGCCGGCATACGAAAAGGCGATAGGATATTAGAAGTGTAAGTCAGTCAAATTTACTCGTTAACATTAAAAACATTGTTGGTAAAATGTGTTGTTAAATATATCAGAAAGCAAATTAAAGGTTAAGCTTGATTGTGCAATTTGATATGGTTAAGTAAAATTAAATTTTTTTCTCTAAAGTTTCTAGTTACTCACAATTAGAGAAAAGCTACATAATGTAAAATGCATTTATTATCTCATCAATATTCACATCTTCAGTATGAAAAACTGCATGCTTTTTCCCAGTTTCTAAATTTAAAATGCTTATGCAATATAGTAAAACTAAAGTACATTTCATTAAATAAATTTTGAGAAAAATTATGAAATTTTTTAAAATTTATATATAGGCTTGTGTTACTGGAAATTATATTCCTTCATATACAGAGTATGCATTTAAAAAAAATGCATGCATACTAACATAAGTAGATGCAAAAATATTGTAAGAATTTCTTATGATATTCTACTGTGCTTTTTCTTGTACATAATTAAGAGTAAAATAAAATATGGGCATGCATACTTATATATTTATATAAAAATATAGCATAATCAAAATTCATGCCTTCACTTAATTGCTGCCAAATCTTAGGGTCCCCTGAGTGATTAAAAGCCTGTTGTATGTTTTTAAATTGATTATAATGTCTGAAATATTTTTAAAAAATTAAAGCCCATCAATGATATAATATTGATTGATGTTATGCTGATATGTTTTTGAAATGAAACGTAAATATTTAATGTATTCATATTTTTATTCAACTAAATGTTTTCATAAATAAAAAGAATTGCATGATAAAAAAAAAGTAATGTATTTTGCAGGAAAATTCTCTCCCTATTCTAAATCTTTAATAGTGGTTATTCGGATATGAAATTGACTTCTTTAAGTTTGAAGTAATTTTCGTATGCTGAATTAATGTTGTGCGATTCTTGTTAAAAACAAGAATTCAAATTCTGATTGATTTTGAAAACTGCAAATCAATTTCCTGTTTAATTTGTTTGGCATATTGCTTTTGTTAATTATTTTGATAAGTATAGCTCTAGTTTATTATTTTGAAAAGTATACTTCATATTCTTTTACATTTTTTGATATAAAACAGGGGTCCTTAAATTTTTTTTTTGGAGGGAGGGAGGATATCTCTATTTTTTGCACAAAAATTTTGTGTAACCTCATAAGCATTATGCAAAGTTAACACATGCTTGGAAACTTCTATACTTGTTTTTATTGTAGTACATAATTGCTTTGCTGTTATAAACATCTAGAAAATATTATTTAATGTAATTACATAGTAAATCATACATTAAGTATAATCTATTTATTAAATGTAATCATTTTGAGTTCACTTCTGAGATCATTACCTTTTATTAACAATGGCGTAGGTGAGATTTAAGTATCTATGGGAAGGATATTCTTGATTATTTTTAATTATGTTATTAAATCTTGGAATAGTCACCACCCCTGACCAAGTACTTCCTCGATATTCTTTAGATATGATCGATACTTTGTTTCATGGCTGTCAAAGATGAAAATGTCTGATATAAATAAGTTGTAGAAAAAGGTAAAAGATACCTTATTTCAGTTTCAAAAATCCTTTTGTTAATCCTAGCCAAAATTCTTCTTAGGACTTCGTATTAAAATCAATTCGTAACCCTGACTTAGTTGATAACTCAACAAATTATTTTATGCAAAAAGATATATCAAAAGTCCTTAAGTTTTTGGTGACTCCAGCTGCTAGTCACCTAACTCCATTTGCAGTCAAAATCCCTAGTTTAAGGAACAATTATATAGAGAAAAAGAAAAAGTACATGCAATACAAAAAAAAATGGAATGTTTGTTTTTATTAAAATGACATCCGTTTGGTTCAAAATAAGGGTTTAATCGATGAATTTATTTGGGAATACCACAAAGAGATATGAATGAGATCATATTGGAAAGTCCACAGGGAAAAATTTGTTGGTTTGAAGTAAATTTAGTGTGATTCACAGATTTTAATGATAAGAATGTTGGATTGGAATGCCAGCCATGATTGCTCTTTAGAGATTGATAATTTAGAGAAAAGTGTCAAAGGATACTCTTTCAGTCTATTGCAAAAACTAATTCACAGAAATTGAATAAATGTGATAATTCTCTCCTTCTAGGAGTTCATATGACAAAAGATGCATAAAGCCAATAATCTAAATTAGAAATGTTACATCTTTCTCAATATTTTTTAAAATATTTACCTCTTTTAGGAGGAATTACAATTCTAAAAAAGTGAGTTTTTAGTTTTTATTTATTTATATGAATAAATAAAAACTAAACAGTTTTTTCTTTAGTTTGTTAAAACTGAATATTCTGCTATGTCAAAAATTGTATTTTGCATTGTTAGAATGCTTTTGGTTTTGATATATTAATAATTTGTCAACATATTTAAAAAATTGCACAGTACTTAGTTTTAACCCTTATGTCATTTATAATAAATAAGATTCGAAGTCCTCATTTTGGTGTGTTGTGGATGTTTGGAGAGTGAGATACTAGCTTAGGCATTATCTTCATCTTTTTAGCCATGGCTCAAAATTATGAGGTCCATCATTAAGACTTTTATTTCATAGTGTAATATTTGTAAATAATGAATCTGTCAATGTGTGTATTAAGTATGAAGTCTTTTTCAACATTCTTATATGAATATATTTTTTCTATATGTAAAAAAAATAAGGAATGTTTCTATTCAACTATTTATAAATGTCATGCGCATCATGTTGATGAAAGTTGTTACTGTGTCCTTATAACGTATTAACATTTTGTTGTACAACTTTAATTTGATATTATTTCAATAAATTAAAATATTTAATACAGAAACAGTGTTGAAGTGAAGAACTTGCTTGAAATTTATTCTCTTCTGATGTTTAAAATTTTTTAAATTTGTTATCAATTGCCAATGATTAACTTTGATGATTGTTGTTGTTGTTAATTATGCTACCTAATTGTGACAGTTACACCATATCAAGGCTCACAAAATTCATCGCGGCAAAGGGCAAAAGCCCTCAAGCCCTTTGCCGCCTGTAGCTTTAAGCACCATACAGGTTACAGTACAATTTGGCTCAGTTCCACCCCCTGGGGCTAGTACGGGGCCTTCCACCTCTTTTCCTCCTCCAAGAAGACTTGCTGCTCATGGTTATTTAGAGTACCCCCATGCCGCAAAGGCATTATACATTTACAAACATCCAAGACCTCTCCTGGATTCGAACTCAGGCCCAACAGCACAGCATAATGATTTTTAATTTTACTAAGCAGACAACCAAAGTATGTTTTAAATTTCATTTTTGTATTGAACTTCGTGCAAGCCTTTATTTACAATATAACCTATTTAAATCTACTTAAAAAAAAAAAAAAAAAAAATGGATTTTTTTTTTTGTATAATTTAAAGGAATTTTGTAAGAAGTTGGCATTTGTTTCCAAGATTAATTTGAAAGATCAGTAATTAAAGTATTTTGTGGTCTTATATCCAGAAATGTGAAGGGGGAGGGGCAAAGTTAAATATTTTAACAGAAAAATAATGTGTATTGTAAAAATGTTTGTAATTGTAATGAATGAATATGGTAAATTGTTTAAACTTTATGAGTTCTATCCTTATAAAAGGAGTGTTATCTTGGATAATTTTTTAAATCCTGTTGTGAGGCTATTTTTAATTTAAAATTTTCAACAATTTGATAATTAATTCTTTAGTTATGGAAGGAATGAATTATTTTATTTATCCTCATAAATTTAAGTTATCTTCTCTTACAAAGATAAAAAAATGTAACAAATTGTTTCATTAAAAAATTACTTTGTTTTATGAAGTATTTTTATTGCTACTTGTATGCACTAACGTTTTCATTTACATTTTTGAACTTGATATTGGAGTTATATGTATATAAATGATAAAATTTCTTTAATGTGTTCTTGGTTTATAAAACTTATTTTGTGTATTGCAATTTTCTTTTTAGTTTATATTTCTCTTTAAATGTTTCCTAAAAAAGCTAATACATATTAATGTTTTTATATTTAATGTCAAAATTTTTCATTGTAAAAAAAAGGCTGAACAAGAGTTACAACGTATACAATAGTTTAAATGTTAATCCTGTATAATTTTACTAAAAATTATGCTCTTATATATATAAAATTGTAAAAAAAGTATTTTTATCATTCATTAATATTTTTAAGTTTTGACATTTCTTTATCTTCTTACCTGTTTCCCAGAATTAAAAGAAAAATCTATTGTTATTAGAGGAAATACAAATATATTTTGATTTTTAAAGTTAGATTTTTATGGAAATTTATTTTTTAGTGAACATAAACTTTTAATATTACTAAATATAAAAATAATAAAAAAATTCTTGTAAGCTTTAGTTATTTTAAAATTAAATTTAATTGTTTTTTTTCTTTCTTTAGAAATGGCATTAATGTTGAAGGAGCTACTCATAAACAAGTTGTGGATTTAATAAAATCAGGAGGTGACAAATTAACATTAACAATTATTTCAGTGACAGCTCAGGTATGAATATTATTTTACTAAAATTCTGAGTAAAATTACAACAAATAAAATTCTTAAGTTTGCTGCATTGAAATCCATCCTCTAGAAAAGCTTAAAATCTTTTAAAAATTTAGCATTCAAACATGTATACATGTGATAATTTTTTTTTATTTTGTAATTATGCATTCTTCCTAAATAAAGTGACCATATTTTTCAATGGTAGTTGTAATAATACACAAGTATTCTTATATTTTGTTTCCGAAAAGTATGACTACACTTCCGAAATTAAAAGTAAATAAAATTTTCACTTACAGTTTTTTATGTTCTATAAAGAAAAAATTAAAAATTTCTGTGTAATAAAATGCAAACTAGATGGTGCAATGTTCACGATTTACAACATTCTCGTTTCAAAATGGTTTCACTATAAAATCGAGCTCAAGTTGTTGAAGGATTTATGAAATTTAAATCTGCAACACACACATGTACAGTGTAAATGGGGCACCACCACACTGGAGTTTGGAAGTGAGATAAAGTTCCTTGGGGGATGGATGGAAAAAGGAAATTCAATGCTATGGATTTAGATCTCTAGACATAACACTTTTGAACTTCTTGTAGGGATATGTGAAAAACATTGCTTACCAATCTTCAATTAGTGACACTGATGAAATGAAAAGTCAATTTACAGTGGTCTTATAGATTGTTGATGGTGCAGTGTTTCATCGAAAATGTCTAGAAGTCTTATATAGATCCGATATGTTGTGAGCAACTAATGGTGCGCACAATGAAATTGTGCAGTAAAGCATTGTAAAAAAACTTTGATATTTTTGTTGTGGAATAAAAAAAAAAATGTAATTTAATATATTTATTTGGCGGTTTTTTTGTAATTAATTTTGAAAGTGTAGTCATACTTTTCAGGCTCCCAGTATATTTGCAGTCTATCTCATTTGTCTTATTGAATACCTATGACCTTTATCATATACATTTTTGACAAATTTTAATCTCAAATAAAATATTTGTTATAGAATTTAATTACTTGAATTACTCTCAACATATAACTCATGTAAAAAAAAGGAATGTTTGTTAGCATGCACTTAATTTTTAAGGGAGAGAGAGGAGGGTCTTGAATAATTAGTACAATTTATATTAAGGGGGCCAAGAGCTAGGTAATGCAGGGTGTTAATAAATGAATATGCGAGTTTTACGCTTTATAGTATTTATTGCATTTAACTTATTAGTATAACTGTTAACTTATTACTAGTTGTACTTGTAAGTTATATGTAATAAATACTATAAAGCGTTAAAACTCTGATTCATTTAAAAACTCTCAGTACTTTTGGTTATTAATACAATTTACTCAAGGAAGCATTTGGGTTTAATTTGAAGTATATAAATGCTGCTTTAAAAAAGAAAATCTTATCAATTTACTTTTAAGTAGTATTTCCAGCATATCTAAATTTTTCTTACATGATAAGGTAATTATCACATTAAAATATAAATGTATTTTAGGTTAATATAAATTTTCTGACTCAAAAAATTAATGGTAAGTTTTCTAAAATGATTTTTGTATATCATTTAATAGGTTAAAGCATTACTGATAATCAAAATATTTATTACCAAATAAAGTAAAATATGAGTATTCAAGATACAAATAAATTTAAAAGATATGTATAGTGTAATTGGTTATTTTTGATACTGTTATTATAAATAACTAATTATACTTGGAAGCTTATATATGTAAGTTAAGATAATTTCCCCCTGATTTTGTTGCACAACAGCATGACTCACGAATTTACATGGGGAAAGTTAAACAGGATATGTGCAGAATCTGCAGTTGGAAGGTTAAAAAGGAGTAGATACTTTTTCTCTTTTTAGCATACTTATTATCATTTACTTGACCCAAGTTAAATGTGATATATTGGACAATAATTTTTATTTCGAAATAAATTAAGTCGTATTTATAAACAGAATATTGAATTGAACAGAATATTAAACAGAACATGAAAAGCACTAAGTTTTCCACACCAAGCATGTTCATGTGATTTGAAAATCACAATTTTATGAATAATGGCTATATTTTTTATCATAGGGATAAGATTATATTTGTATTCGTTGTAAGCAGGTTTTACAGATAAATTTGATTTTTTCAATTGTAGCAATTTAATTTTTCAATTATATCTGTGGTGTATGCTTGTTAATTTATAAATAGGGGAAAAATCTCTTAAAATACAAGTAAAATGTTTTGCTATTAAATTCAGATAACTCCGACTATCTTTTTAATAGATAAATTTTACATTTCGAAAATATTTTTAAAGTTAAACTTATAGAATATACAAGATTGATTGAGACATTTATTGACAGATATTGTATTTATCAATTTACTTAATAATTTGCTTTTCATGGTGAATACCTTTCACATACCTTTTCAATCATGTTGTGTTTGTAGGAAGCAGAGAGACTGGAACCCAGTGACGATTCTTCAGGTTATTCATACATTGATTATAGTGAGAAACGTTCACTTCCAATTTCTATTCCAGATTATAATTGGGTTGAAAAAGGAGATAAGTATGTTGTAAGTATGGTATTCTTTAATACACACTTTTAATAAGCTTTAATTTATTTCACTCATATATGAAAAATGTTTAAAAAGTTACTCTCTAACGCTAGGTCAAAAATACAATATTGATGCAAGAACATAACAAAATACATGTAAAAAAATAGTTCTCTGCATAATCATTATGTTACTGTGAATATTTGTCAAAATTCTGCAATAGTTGTCCAATTTCTCTAATATAAATATACTTGGTCATTAAACCAGTGTAGTGTTAGCCTATTTTGACGGTGTTTGGCAAAATGGCATGTTTTTTCATCTTGTCTAACACATGGGCATCACAAGACTATGACTGGACAGGTTGATGCCAGATTTCTTATCCAAATAGTTGGATTACTTAATAGTTCTGGATTACTTAAGGCTTGTTAGAATTGCATTGCCATGAATGAGGAATGCCTTTGCTGAATTGTCCACAATTTTTCTCATTTTTTCACAAAGCCAATAGTGTTTTTAATAGTTGAAGGAAGAGTGGGGTGTAATAAAATATAGTTTTGTTAAAATATATATAAAATTAATGTTAAATTAAGTATAAAACATTTTAGAAATCCTCGGATTACTACCAACGAATTAAGTAATTATGTGTCATCACTAAAATAGTAAATGAAAATAATTTGCTACTGAAACATACAATTATTATATTGAATAAATTAACAAAGACATGTTAATTTGTTTGAGAACTTAAGAGGTAATTTTAAGTAGTAACTTAAGATGTTAAACTTATTAGATGCATTTAATTTAAATGTGAAGAAATGTCTAATAGTTTCACCATGTGATTCAGGATTAATGGTTCTATCCTGTGATGTAAATTTAGTGTAAACAACTCCAATATAAAAAAAAACAGTAATCACTTGATCTTGCCTATAAATGGGACAAGTTTATTTTTGGAGGCAATGAGGAATTTTTCGGACTTTAAAAGATTTTTTTTTTCAGGAAAAACTATTTTTCATTTCTCATCTTCTTTAATGATGTGACTTGTGCAGTATTTAGTTTTTAAGCATAATTTTTCACTGAATCTTTAAATCTTGCTTCTTTGTTCTTGAAAGTAAAAGGTAAGAAACATACCGTTCAAAAAATTTCTGATTATAAAGTTGGTGCCATATGATTCAATGAGCATTGCCTAGAGCAGGGGTAAAACCCAAATATTCAGGAAACTTCAAAAAAAACATTATAGTTTGGGCACATTAAAAATTTACCTTTATATCAGATTTGGAAAAAAAAACATTTATTGGAGAAAAATTTTAAAAACAATGAATTATTATTATTTTTTTTATTATTTTTCATGTATACCCCGACATGATAATATAATATTTAAAATATTACAGTTGCCATTTTCTTAAAAAATTACTTTTGTTCCTTTTAATTGATCTTTTTTTACTCATTGTTGTTTGATTGTGCGTCATTCCACAAATGATTAATATAATTCCCCTTTTCCCTTTAAACCCGCCCGATACTTTTTAAATTTTTATAAAACTCTGACTGCCTCTTTTTTTTTGGGCACCCAAAAAGAACAGGAAGGAGAAATGAAAGTCCCCCACAAAGAATCATGTACCATCCTAGTAAAAAGGGTATAATCTTTGAAATTTATTAAAAAAAAATTTTTTATAGTAAAAAACAAATTATCTGTTTAATAAAATTAAATCTATTTTTTAATCAAAGGAAATTTCTATTATCAAAAAAGGTTTTTTTTAAAAAAAAGAACAGGTAACGGCAAATACATTGTAGATTTATATATATGTATAAATTTCTCCTCAAATAAATTTCAAAATGAAAAAACTTTATAAAACCGGATATTTAAAAAATTTTTAAAAAGAGTCGTCGAGCCCCATTTTACGTACTGGCAGGCCGCGTGTTGGACACCCCTGGCCTAGAGTATTCCTAATTCCTTTTCCCAGTATGTCATGCTCTATTTGCAATTCATGAATATTACATTATTTACCTGTTGCACTGGAGGTGTTGTTATTGATGTCGTTGGATTTCCTTGTCATTCTTAACTTACCAAGTATGTGTGATTTGTTTGAGCTTCTACTGTTTCACATGAATAGGACATTACATGTGAATCATACACCACCAATATTTCACATTGAATTTCTATACGTATGTCCCCACAAAATCATACTGCTCCGTGTACTTCAATGTTGGAATAATTTTCTAGCTGATGTTCTGTGCCTCTATAAGCAGAGTGGTTATGGTTACAGAACTCATGGTGGGCATTTTATTTTCAATTCATTGACTTAAATCCTAATGCCATTAAAACCTGTTTGGGATCAATGCATGTAAAATCTTTTGAGGTTCAGTCTTCATATTGGTATGGTAGTTTGGAGAGAGAGATGTAAAAGGTGTAATCCTTGATAGTAGTTCAATTGTTTCTGTAGTTTAAGGTTTATTCTCATGTAGCTACTAAGTGCAACATTAATAAACAGTCAATTCATCACAAATGTGTTATTTTCTTTACAAAATGTTCTACAACAATCTTTGCTGCTTGAAAAAATGAAAATACCAGGGGCTGAAGTCATTTGCATTACCTCTTTTCTGAACTAGTAATGCATCTCGTTGTGAAGTGCTACAAACCTTGGGACAAGTGTATCTTACTTTTCGAACTATCTATCTAATATTGAATTAGGAAACAGATATTTAAATTTGAAAAGAAAACATTTTTATAATTTTTTTAAACATTTAATTTAGAATTGTATTAGCCCTGTTGTGCTTTGAAACTAGAAAGATGTTTAAAATGTAATTTATTTTAAAACTTGTGATCTTATCAATTTGAAAAGTTCTATTATGGGAATTTTAGCTAAAAGCGGATTTACTGCTTAATTTTAATGATATATTTGTATGTGTGTATTCTGAACATATTTGTTTTAATCTTATTTTGAAAATATAACTAATTTGTTAAAATTTTTAATATTTATTCTCATTACTGAAATGAATATCTTAAATGTTTTGTTTCTAATTTTTCCTTCATTGTTTCGCATTTTCTTTTTTCAATAGGTTTTTAATATTTACATGGCTGGAAGACATTTATGTTCTAGAAGGTATCGAGAGTTTTCCAATCTACACTTGAATTTAAAAAAAGAATTTCCAGATTTTAATTTTCCTAAGCTACCAGGAAAATGGCCATTTACTTTATCTGATCAGCAATTAGATGCTCGCAGAAGAGGTCTTGAACAGTATTTAGAAAAAGGTTTTTGTCTTTTTACTTACAATTTTTTTACATATTTGCAATGCTGTTATTACATTTCCTTTAAGCATGTTATTCAATATGCATTGATATTTTTCTCATGTTTCTATTTTATTTAGTGTGTGCTGTTAGAGTTATTGCTGAGAATGACATCATGCAAGAATTTCTTACTGATATGGATGATGAAAATGTAAGGAGAGAGATTAATTCGTTATCTTTTAATATTGCATATGACAGCTCAGTAATTGATAAGTAGTTTCAAAATGTATTTTTACATTAAATTTATCATTTTTTAAATTATGTAGTATAAATCAGTATCTTGAATTATTTGAGAGATTATATACTTTTAATACCATATTAATTTCAGTTTATTTTACTAATTATATTTAAATTTAAGGGTTTATGCTTCATACAAAATCAGTTTGATTTTTTAATGAAATGTCTAAAGTAGTTATAGGATTTGAACTGTATAAAACTATGAAAATTTGCATTCATCTGTAATAATTAATTTGATCCTAGTAATATATCTTTTGTGATTCATAGCCTGTAATTTTCTTTTTTTGCTTTTAATTATACTATTTTCAAATAAAACAATTTTTTTTGTGATTGTTTAATAAAATAAAATGTAAAGGCTTTTGAATTACAAAATATTTTAAGTATGATTATATTTTTTCTCTCTATTTAGTGTAAGAACGGTGTATTACTTTCATTCTAGAAAGTAGATATTAAGTCAGATTTAAAAAAGTTTTAAATTAAGTTTCAATCATAATAAATAAAAAAAAAATGTGGTACTTCACAATTTAAAATATTTGATAAAAGATTTATTCCAGAACTACAGCTGGAAAAATTGTTATGATAATATAACTGTATATATATATTCTGTGATCTGGGGGAACATGTTGGTGTATGCAATAACACCCCTGAATATATATATATAAACATATGTATATATTATATATGTACTATATTGTTCGAATTAATTGGGACAAACATGTTTTCTTGTTTGAGTTGGTATGTGATTACTAGTTATATTCCGAACCACCTCAAACCAATTACATCTGCCTTTAGGTTAATGTGACAGATCGACTTTGACTATAATTTATTCACTTTAGTGTATCAGGAGCTCAGTTGTAAGCCTTTCTGTGGGGCGGCTGGTAATTTTAATTGTGCGCTCTGTGTAACACATGTGATTTTTACTTGTTCAAAGATGGATATTACTCCGAGGAACTGTTCTAAAATGAATCGCTCACTTCTATGACTGTGAGAGACATAACAATGTTAGTTGGTGTGATCGAATTAAGTGTTTTAAGAATTTTAAGAACATTTCAAAATTCTGGATCATCGTCTTCAAAAAGAAAAGAAAAATGTGGGTGCAAGCAGAAAACTACTCCAAGAATTGATGAAATTTTAATAAGAAATAGCAAAATAAATCCAAGAAAAGCATAAGCCTTTGAAGGGATTTATTGAATAATGGTGTTGAGTACCTCAGTTGATGGAAAAGACTTCTGGAAGGTAGCCTTACGGCAACAATACTGAGGAAAAAACTATTTGTAACTCAGAAAATGATGGAAAAAAAACATTTAGCATGGGCCAAAAAATACTGATAATGGACTGTTAAGGATTGGAAGGTGATTTTGAGTGACAAAACATTTATTTGTGCAAGGATACAAATCAAGTGTAGTTAGACAAAGTGAAGTTGAAACTTTGTTACCAGATCATATCCAACAGACAGTAAAACACCTTTCTAAACAGATGTTTGGGGGAGTTGCAACAAATGGCCCTGGAAGCTTTGTTCCTCTAAAGGCATGATGAATTCTGTGAAATATATGGAAATATTATGTAGTAGGATTGTTCCATTCATGGAAACATTTGATAGAACATTTCAACATGACTTGGCCACTTGTCACAAATCAAAATTGCTTCATACTGTTATGCGGGCGAAAAATATAAAAGTGCTCAATTGGCCTGGAAATTCCCCAGACTTAAATACTATTTCAAGATGGCATATTCTCAAAAATCCTTTTGCTAAGATGAATCGCATGACAATAGAGCAAGATAAAAAGGGCTATACTAGTGTGTTTCCAAAATGGTGAAATCAAGAACCATGTGTGCTATTCTAGTCAAGTCAATGCCAAGATGTGTTGGAAAAGCTCATTTCTGCTAAAGGAAGACATACTTCATATATATATATATATATTAATATACAGATTTTTCAGTCTATTTAAGGTATGCAATGATAAAAAGCTAAGGTTTTAGAAAAAATCACTTTTCTCCCATTTGTCCCAATTCGAACTGTATGGTATATGTAGTATCTGGAGTTAAAAGCTTTCCTTCTGATGTAATTCTAGTATAAATCTTTTAATTCTGAAATTATTACTTTGGATATCATTACATTAATAACAGAATTGCATATAATTCTTTTTGAAATTTTTTCTATTTTAAACTTTTTGATAAAAAATATATATATAATATTAATAGATGATGCTTATGAATCCCCATAATAAATTATAAATATTTTATTGCTTTTAAACTGTATCTGTTTATTCATTTATCTCTTTTGAATTCATCAGATTATACCAGTTTGATTTCTCTTGGTTTAAAAATGCAGTTGTAGTAAAAGATATTTGAATATCTCCTGTTATTTTAATATATATGTTATATTTGCATACTCTTGATTTATGCCTAATTTGTTAAATGTCTTACGTGTTGTATTTGTTAAAATTTAACATTTATGCCTAACTAACTGTTATTTCTATTTTTAATTCAATTTTTTAAATATTTGAGATACAAAAAGTTATTGTAAAAAATATTATAAGTTTTGTTAATTGATATGAAGAATAATAAATATTTTTATTGTAAAAGTTAGAACTAATTTTGATAAAAGAAGCAAGTTAATTATTATATTAAAAAAAAATAAAGTCCCCTTAGAGTTTTGTACAATTTTGACAGCACATGAATAAAAAAAATATTAATTCTTCATGTGTTTTTTTTTTGTTTTTTGTTTTTTATTTATTTATTTTTTTTTTGATAATAGCCACAAAGATCACAATTAATATGGTTTTAAACTGTATGAACATTGAAAAAAATATTTATGGTATAAAGTGGTAGACTTTTTTTTTATTGCAAGATTTGTTATTAGTTTTTAAGATTAAAAAGTTACTTGGATCTTTTATGTGCATGTTTAGTTTTTCTATCAAGTATTACTCTGCTTTGAAATTTTTAATATATTTCTACATTTATTCTAAGTAAACAATATATATAGTTTTAAAAAAATGTAAAATATTTTTTTAGGGAGGAAGTTCAGCTGCTGTTGATCTTAAAATACTTCTACCTGACCACTCAACAGTAGTTGTTAATGTCAGAAAAAATAGCACTACAGAAGAAGTGTATCAGGTATTTCATTACTTTTCATAAAATTTTGAATTTTATACAACTTTTTACTAACATTATTTATGGCGTAAAAAGTGAATCACAACAGAAACTATTTATTTAATAAATGACTTCAATCGTAAATTAAAAACTTTAAGTATGAATGAGGGACTTTTTATCTTCCTATTTCATTTTAAACAGTCGATGGTTGTTGTGAAAATATCTCCTGTTTGATTTCAAAATGAATGTAGTGTAGTTAACCAATCTTATAAATTTAATTTCTTCCCTCTCTATATAAGTTATAAGTTAAATATAGTAATCGGAATTTTTTACAAATAATTTTAAACAGTTTTTGTTGTAAAAACTATTTTTATAGGCAGTTATTGAAAAAATTGGTATGTCCAAGGACGTTTCAAAATTCTTTGCTCTTTTTGAAATTGTGGAATATGGTTTTGGTGAGTTAATTTTTATTATTTCTTAAATTATAATTTACTTATGATATTTTTTCTGATTGTATAATTTTTTTACAGAAAGAAAACTTCAATTAAATGAATATCCTCACAATCTGTATATTCAAAATTATAGTACAGCTACATCAACTTGTTTGCTGATTCGAAGATGGTTGTTTACCCTTAGCAAAGAAATAGAGCTCACAGAAGATAATATGGCTGCCACATTTTTCTTTTGGCAGGTTAGTTAGATTTATTTGTATAAAAAAATATTTTGTCTTTTGTAATTTTTAAAGAATTTACTGTATATTTATAGATGTTGCTGAACTATATCATTTAATAAGTTTGTGATATTTTATATTGGAAGCAAAAATGCTCATATTTTTGCTTAGTTAATATTACAAATTTTTAATTGTGTTGATTTTGTTTTTTATAAATACTTTTCATGCTTATACTTTAAAAAATAAATTTTTAAGCTCTTTTAAAAATTAAAGACTAATTTTAGCTCATAATGTAGAATGTATTGATAAAATTTTGTTTTTAAAGGCTATTGATGATGTAAATAAAGGTCAAATAAAGCCAGGGAATAAGTTGTATGAGTTGAAGGCTTTGCAAGACTCATCTAGAAAACTAGAAGTATGTGCTTTTAACATTTCTTACTAGTTCATATTTTATTTATAAAATAAGAGTTTAACAACTTTAAATATTTCGATTTTTTTTAGTATTTAAAATTAGCCAGGCAACTTGATGGCTATGGAGAAATATCATTCCCTCACTGTAGCTGTGATGCTCGTAAAGAAGGGCATGTTGTTACAACAGTTGGTTTAACAAATTTGAAATTACAAGCTTGCAAAGATGATGGAACTTTAGAGGTAATAATGGCTACTTCTTTAAACCATTTATATTGTGTATTTTTCTTTTAGAGAGTAATCTAATGTTATTTGGAATACTTGTGTTATAATGTAAAATCATGAAATTTTAATTTCTTTATAAATAGGGGGCAGTTTTTCAAAATATTAGATTTTTTTAATAAAGCTTTTAAGTTATATTTTTTTTGTAAATGGATTTTTTTTATAGAATTAAATTTTTACTTGTTTATTTGAATATGAACTAGGACTGAATTCATAAATTACAATTCTCTGGATATGAATTAAAACTTTCTAGCATACATGAAAGTATCTTTTATGAAATTATTCAATTCCTACTATTAGCTCACACTCTCTATATATTTATGTATTTATTTATTTATATATTTATTTATTTATATATTTATCTTGGTGGAATTTTGAATCGTTAATAAAATACATTTTAAAGCGCTCAATTGAGCTGAAATTTTATATACAGGATTATTTTGGATGACAATACAATAATATAATATTAATTAATAAAAATTAATTGATCAAAACTGATTATGTAAAGAATTATAGATATATCCACGTTGTCATCATTTTTGGCGACTTGTGTCAAAACTTGAAAAGGTTTTTTTTCTCACGTGTTAAAGTATTCAGTTGAAATAAAATTTATATTGGATAACAATACAATAATATTATAAGAATTAATAAAAGATTAAAACTAATTATTTAAAGAATTACAAATACAACCACGTTAACATAATTTTTTGGCGACTTGTGTCAAAACTTGAAAAGGTTTTTTTCTCACGTGTTAAAGTATTCATTTGAATTGAAATTTATATACACGATTGTTTTGGATGACAATACGATACTTTAATGATAATTAATAAAAATTAATTACCACTTAATGTTGTGATACTGTCATATGTATATACATATTTATATATTAATTGTAACTATTTAATAAAAAGTAGCTAAAATAAACTTTTTCTTTGTTGATCTAAGTAGGAATTGACTTAAATATTTTTTTTATATTACTTGTTTTTATTATTAAAATGTCAAAGTATTTAAATTATTCCATTGTAAAGGGCCATTGCACAGATAAACATAATCTCTTAAACCAATAGAACTAAAATCAAAAGATGTGTTGCCATCTAACTTAGATTGAACCTGTACCTCAACCTATTAACTTTTAAAATTCTTTAGTATTGTGAGAAATGTCTTATTTAGAATTAACTGCAAAATTTACTTAAATATATAGAAAATAGTAACCAAATAATGTGCTGGTTTTTTTTTTTACTTCTTTTTCTGAGCAATAGGGATCTTTGTGGTAATGTAAGTAATGGATAATTGGAAGTTTTATATTCCACCTCTGGTGTCCAGAATGATTTTCAATAGGGGAAGAAAAGATTTTGGTGAGGGGGAGATTTTTGAACTAAGCCTGTTTTTGAACAGACTGTTCATTATGATTAAAATATCAACTATTCATCCTATAAGGATTAGTATATACTAATGTTATATTTTAATGTTATTTATTATTTTAAATTATTTTATAATGTAATTTTAAGTAATAAAATAATTAGAAGTAAATTTTTCAAAGAAACTTAATAGTTGGTTTAGAAGAGTATAATATATAGTGAAATATGATTTTCCCTGTTTTTCATTTGAAAACTAATATTCGCATGGACAAATTTGCGATTCTTAGAGTTCTCTTGGTTTTATTCTTTCAAATTTTTTAAACATTCTCCCCTTTTCCCCCCTTTCTTTTAATTAAATTTTTCCAAAAAAACTGTCAGCTTTAATTTGTATTCATTTTCATCATACTTTATTTTTGGAAGATATTTCAGTTTTATACTTAGAGCTGAAAAGTAGCTCTTCATCATTTTAACTTCTATGCAACAACTTTTAACAGATTTTGGGATTAAAAGAAAAAAATCTATTTATATAATCTTCTGGTACTTTTTTAAGTGAAGTATTTAATTAAAATGTTCTCTGCAAATTTAATTTTTATGTATAATATTGGAAAACTAAAATTGATTTAAATTCAATAAAATTGTATTAAATATTTTTTTAATTTTTAAGATAAATTTATGATTTATACTTTGATTTAAATCTGCTAAATATGAATTACATTTTTATATTAAACAGTTTCAGTTTGGGTTTATTAAATTTTGAATTCCATGTCAAATTTGTATCTTCATATTTAATTTCTTTAAAAATATATCACAATTAATAAATGTTTCAAAATCTAAAATTTTACTCCACTTCATATTGCAATTGTTTATGATAAATTTTCTTTTTTTTTTTTTTTATTTTATAGTACAATCTCTATTCATTCTTCTATTTAATGCATTTGCTCTTTTTTTAGTATTTTAAATTTCTAAGTATGAATATTCATAAATTTAAATCTTATTTTTAGTCACAAATTATTGATTTTAATTGGGAAACAATAAAAGAATGGGAATTAGATGATGAAGGTATGTCCTTCAGCTTCAAATATGCTCCACCAGACAAGAAGCCTCGCTATGTCAAGATTTTAACCCCATATGTAAGTATTGTAAATTTTTAATTCTTAATATCTAATATAATACTTTCCTTAATTTTAAAATATTTTATATTTTTTCCTCTTCTCCTTCCTTACTTCATCTAATATTTAAGAAATTGTCTAAATTATTTACCACATACCTTAGTAATTAATATTTCCATTCTTAGCCTGATACATTTATGCCGCCTATTTTCCAAGTTTTTGCTATGGCTATTAATCACAGGAATTAAAATATTTTTTCCCATTATATGATGTAGTATACACTAATTAATTCAACACTTCTGAATCATGTGTTGTGTTCATTATGCTGATATCTTTGAAGTTGATTTTTCCAATAGAAACGGGTTTTTGGAAGGTATTTTAAGAATTTTTTTTATTGTTGTATTGTTTACAAGTCTGCAATTAATTTAATGCAAACTAATTTATGTATGTTTCAGTTATTTTTCAAATGTTGTCACTTAAAAAAAGTGTAAATAACTCCCATAAATATAGCTCCTTTGTTTGTTGTCTAAATATTTTTTTTTTTATTTTTCCTATTTGCAGTGATTATTATTTGTAACTGGTTTGTTAGTTTCTTTGTATTTTAACACTGTATGATTTTATTTTTCTTCTGATAACTCAAAAAATTTTTTTTTCTTTCTGAAATTATTAAATTTTGGAGTTATTTCTCTTCTAATAGCTTATTGAAAACAGTTTTTCTAACTGAAAAAATTAAATTTCTTCAAAGCTTTTTAACATTTTTTTTTCTTTATTATTTATCATTAACTTTAAAATATTCATATCTTCATTCATGGGCATCTTTAATTTGAACTCTATTTCCATAAATGTTTTAATGATTTTTTTTCTTCTTGCCATTAAAAGAACTATTTTATCACTGACCACTTTTCAAAAATCATTTAATCATAGTATATGTTTGTATATGTTCTCACTTTTTTTTCTTTTTTTTGGACAAAATAAATGCTTTATTTAAAATATGAAGTAAAAAAAAAAAATTCACTGGAAGTATTGCCCATTACTAGAAACCTTTTCCACCCATCTTTCTGGCAGTATATGAATTTCATGTCAGAAAAACTATGCTTTTTTTGAGACTATCCGAGAATCAGAACATTTTTTGTTATCTTCATAAGACTGGAAGCACAGCTCTGCTGGGTCATGTACCATTGAACAGAGCAAGTGATCAGTAGGGACTATGTCCGTGAATACAGTGGGTGGAGTAGCACTTCCTATTTAATCCTTTACAGGTAGTTTTTTACACTGGTTTTGCAACATGTGGCTGAGCAATGCCATGTAACAAAATTACTTTATCATGTCTCTGCTGATATAGCAAATGCATCAATTGAAGTTGATAGCGATCTCTCTTGGTGGTCTCATTCAGTTTGACTAGCTCATAATCAATTACACCCTCCTGATCCCACCAAATACAGAAGAGATGTTTCTAACTAGAGATATTTGGTTTTGTGGACAATATTGATGCATGGCTAGGCCCCAAATGATCGCCTTGCTTTGGGCCCATCTCATCCATTTTTCGCATTAAATATAGTGCAAAAATTTTCCCTTTTTTTCTCCCATTAAGCAATTCATATGTGAGAAAATGCTGTTTCATAACTGTTGACCCATCTGTTTATGATTTTTCAAGTTCAACTAATGTCTGACATGGATGTTGATCAAGCAAATTTTTCAATTCTTTGTCTTCAAACTTTTTTCAATTTACCAGAGCATTCTTTATCCTCAAATTCAAAATCATTATTTTTTTAAGCTTCTAATACAGCATTGCTACTTAAGTTACAACAAGAGTACTGTGTGCTTCAGCTGCAGATTTCTTTTGAATAAAATAGCACAAAAAAATTCCCCACAAATACACTGGCACAAAACTAGATGTTTTTAGAACCAAAAAAAAGTTTACACTATGGTGAACTAACATACACTGTGAAGTTCAAGGTTACAAACATTACTTCCCAGCAAATGTGTTGCTATCTGTTAGAAAACAGCAAGATCTTATTCAAGATCTTAATATGTAATTATTTTTTCTCAATTGCATAGCTTTTAGAAAACTAAAATTTTTCTTGTAAAGTTTTACATCAAATAATTTTAAAAATTAAGTTCATTATTGATAACAGCAAGCATAAGCAATAATACAAACATGTTGCAAAACTTTCTTTGTGTTTTATTATTTTTATTTTAGAGCACCTAATTGTCTCATTTTACTTTGTCTTTGTAGGGATAACCTTGTAAAAAGGTCTTGAAAATACTAAACTTTACTGTTAATATTTTAGTATGGATTCTCTCTTTCTCTCTCTAATTTTCTGTGTCTAAAGTTAATAATATTAAAAAAAGAGTGAAAATACTTTTTAAAAACTCATGTGTTTATGTATTAGAAATTTTTGTCCTTTTCTTTTTTGTTTGTTTGTTTTTCTTTTGTTAGTAATAATATTTTTCTTGTCATTTTACAGTACGTTTTTCTGTATGATTGCTTTGTTCGTATCCAGGAAGAAAGAAAATGGAATAGCAATGGTAAAGCATGTCTTAAGTTGTTGTGAAATACTACATTGCTAATATCAAAATTTTGTAAAAATTGTTTTTCCATCTGAGTAATCACTCATGCATGACAAATCTTGTCCCATTGTATGTTTGTTAAAACCTGAACAATATGACCATTTTTTTCAGAAATTAAAGTTTTACATGCCAGATTGTTAAAATGCTACATAGACTGATAATTAAATTTAAAGCAGAATTTTACAAAAGGTGTCTTAGAAGCATAATTCATGAAAGGAGTTAACTTGGTTTTTGTTCAAATACATCAATTGTTTTCTTGAGCTCAAACATTTTTTAAATGAAAGATTTGTTTGAAGATTCTAAAACAGTACTCCTTAAATGTGGAGATCTTTAACAACAAAATGTATACGCAATATCATCTTGGCAATTTGGGATGAAGAAAAACTGCCCTCAGATTGGACGTGGCATTTTATGTCCAATTCGTAAAAAAAGTGACCCTACCTACAGTTATTATTGAGGTATTAGTCTTTTAAGCATCATCTATAAAATATTCTTAATTATCCTTTTCAAAAGATTGTCACCTTTGGCTGATGATATAGTTGGAGAATACCAATGTATATTTAGAAAAGGGAAACTTCTTGTGAGCAGATTTTCCATCTAGGCTAAACTCTTGAAAAATCTAGAGAATTTAGTATTGAATTACTCTGCCTTTTTATTGATTTCAAGACAGTTGTACGATTGTATTGACCATGACTCTGTACTTTAAGTCCTTGCTAAGCCGGACATCCCACAAAAACTTTGAATCCTTATTAAGGCACTTTGACCCCAACTGTCTCTTGTGTAAAACTTTCTGGTTACCTCAGTGTTTTTCAAAGCCAGAAATAATGTGAGGCAGAGTGATGTTCTTGCTTATCTCTTTTTTAAAAAATTTGGCATTAGAATGGGCTATTTGCAACTCCAGCATTTACACTAGGGCCCTGTTTACATGCAAACCCACAAATAGTAGGCAAATTGGGGTTAGGGAGAAAAGTTCGGGTTTGTCCTGGTGTTTTTTTCAGCTTGTTTACTTGAAAATCTGATGATTTGTTTATAGATTCACATGACTATATAGTGTAACCATGGAAACACCCAGAATGTTGATTGTGATGATAGTCCAGAATCTTTGCTATTGCCCTATTTAGAAGCCATGTTGCTTCTCATATTTTTTATTTGTTTTGTTTTATGCAATGGATGACCAGACAAAATTAATAATCTACATTCCGGACTCACAAATATGTGTTTATTTCTATTCTGCTAAAAATGCTGAGATGTAAAAATTTTGATAAAATTTCAAAATTGATTTTATTTATTTATAATTTATTTATTATGATGCTAAAAATGCTAAATTCAATGCTCCTTTAAAATTTCTTTGTGTGTAAATTTAAGATTTAATACATTTTAAAAGGCTTTATACACGGATTTTTAGTATAAATATATTTTGAACTTATAAGATAATGCTGAAAAAAGAAATTTATTTCACATTCTAGTTTCTTACTTTGGCTACACAAAAAGATATAAATATAAAACTTATGATAAAAATTATAATTTACTCTCAAACTAATTATACAGTAAGATGGAAGACTTAATTCATTGGAATATTTTTATATAAAGTTAGAAATATTTTCAACTCATCAGGTATTGTCAAATATAATCTCTACATTTATTCTGCTTTCATGTTTAATACTTTGCTTATACAAAAACATGCAGGTGTAAAACCTTTGATGATAACAAATTTATTTATTATGAAGTTAAAAATGGTTATTTCAATTTCTGTTTTTTTCATCCATTGGAATACTTTTATATACAATTAAAGATATTTTCAACTTATTATATATTGTCAAAAATAGATAAAATCTATAATGTGTTTTCGCATTCTTTTATTTTTAACTTTACGTTTAATTTTTAATATCTGTTTTTTAATTTGATCTGTCGTCCAATATTCAGATTCTACAAATGGGCTTTGAATGAATGAATCTCGATCACAATTCATCAAGAGAAAATTTGAAAAACTCTTTTCTCCCCATTTCCCCTGCCCCAAGCAGCTCCAAAAATTCAACCCTATTCAAACTGGTAAAATGCCAGCTTGTCTTATAAGCGGGTCTAGAGAGGATTGAACACGGTACTTTGCCAACAATTTTTGTCCATGTAAATGGGCTTATGGGTACTTAGGGTCCTTGCTTATACTGATGATATAGTAATCATAGCTTTTGTACTAAAAATGCTTTCTCAGAGGCATGTCTAGCCCTTAAAGACAGCTGAAAAGTTGCATTTAATTAAATGAAAACAAAACTAAATGCCTTCCAATTACTAAAACTTCAATTGGTTTTAAATATCTGTAGATTGAAAATTATTAGTTTGAAGTGGTTGATGATTTTACCTATTTGGGCACAAACATTAACATTTTTATTGTCATTGGTGCTGAAATTAAAAGATATATTATTGCTGCTAAGCACTGTCTTCATGGTCTAAGAGCTTTCTTAATGTCAAAGTTGATTAAAAGACATACAAAAATTACACTACATAAAACAGTCTTCAGACCCGTACTTACCTATGGATCTGAAACTTGGAGGTATAGCTATCTTTAGTGCTGTGAATGGATTGTGGAGTTGGCATAATTTTGAACTATATAAATTATTTAAGGAAGCAGATGTCATTAAATCCATCAAGGTTGGTCATTTAAAGTTTGTAGGCCATATCTGCTGTATGGACCCCATCCTTGACATTCAGAGTTTTCATTTACAAACCTATTGGAACTAGAACTAGGGGTAGGCCTAAATTGAGATGGGTTGATTATGTGGAGGACAATTTTAATGTTTAAAAGTGGCTAATTGGAGAATTGTTGCTAAGAGGAGAGATCAGAACGGAAGAGGATTCTTGAGAAGGCCTTGGCCTAAATCAGGGCTGTTGTGTCAATAGAAGAACAGTTTGTGTAGAATATCTGAGTTTATTCAAAAAGTGAGAATTCAAGTCCTCCAATTGCAGTGCATCAGTAAGAATGACAAGGGGGGAGATCTTTAAACTTTAACAAAAAAGAAAAAACAATTGAAACAGCTTACATGAAAAATTTAGCAAGAAGTTTGTATTAAATTGAGTCTAGACACTTTAATTAATGAACAAAAATCAGTGAGAAGTACACTGCTGTGATATTGTAACGGTGCTGAAAGTATTAACTGTTTAAAATTAGTAGATACTGGTGATAATGTTTTTAATATGATCCTAAAAAGTTTGAAATGAAGGTAAAAGCATTGCTGCAAGCTTAGATGTTTTGCAGCATATGAACAGTAAATTTCATTGCTTTCATCTAGAATATTGATGAAGTTTTGTTGCATAATGTACTCAGTCACAACTCACGTATTGTTTATAGATTTTTGGTTGAAATTTTCTGTGTTGAACCATACATCATATATACCTGATTTTGGACCATGGGACTTTTCATTCCTAAAAAAGCTCTTCATTTTAAATCTTAAAAGGATGTTATTTTGATATTTTTACCTTACAACTTTGATGTGTGCTTTGGTGCAGTTCTGCAGAGTGAATTTGGAACAAACATTCTATTTTATTAATTCCATTAAAAACAAGTGTTATGAAACTAGAGAGGCTTATTGTGAATTAAAAAAAATCAAAACAAATAGTTAATTAATTGTCTTTGTGTTTCTTTTTATGTATGTCATAAAAATTTCTTTTACACAGTATGTGAGTGAAATGAATATTAGAGCATTTGGCATAAATGGAATTTATATTATGATTATGTATTGATTTTACAAAGAAAAATTACATTTTTTCTTTCTAAATATACTGAAAGGTAAAGGTTAAACAAAGAGGTTTTCAAACTTGGAACTAGTGGCAAATGTTTATTATCAAAAATTCATGGCTGATGTTTTATGTATATATATATATATATATTGTCATGCCTTCAGTTCCTAGTTGTTGTTTTTTATTAAAGACTCGTCGTTGGGTGGTGAGATGCACATTAATTTTGTTGAGGACAAAGTACTCATGATGTGGAAATTCAAAAGATTGAATGCCAGCTTAGATGTTGACCTTGTTACTTAAATATGATTTAAAATTGATGTCTGTCACCTATAGCTCTCATGTTGCTTCTCATTACAACATTAATAAACAAAAAAATCTGTTTCAAACTCAAAAGCTTAAATATTGTAGTTTTAATTATTCTGAATTAAAATTGGATGATGTTATTTTTTTAAAAATAATTTTGTGTAATAAAGATGTGTATGTAGTGTCTGTGTTATTTTGCATCAAGTTCTAAAAGGTGCTTGTTACATTATCAACAGTATTGTGATTAAGATATGTATATATTAACAGCATTCATTTATATTGAAAGGGATTAAAAAAGAATTAATGAAGGTTTTTATGTATCAAATTAATATTTATATTCTATACTTTCTTATAAATGCAACTATTGTATTATTTTTACATTATCTTATTAATAATCTATTTTTGATGGATAATTATATGTATACTAAAATTGGTTTTATTTGCAGGTGAATAAGAATAGGTTTTTACATTCGCAGCCTATCCGAAATATCATGGTTTATCATCATCAACATGCGAGATTTTCAAACTGTAAAACATGAATATTGTAACTCCAAATATTCTGAATCAGAATTGGACAAATGTACATTTCATAAAAATAATTCTGTAAAATCTTGTACATGCTCATATAACAACCCCTTTATAATTCTGCCTGTATATGCCCTTTTACAATTTTCACGTTGATAGCTTTTGCAGTTTTATCACTGCAAAACTGTTATCCCAGCTACACATGTTATAAAATAACTGATATAAATTCATTTTAACATAACATTTTGTAATAGTTTTAGAGACTGGGAATATATATATTTCATTTTTCAATAGTATTTTAAAGTATATGCAAGGACTCATCAATATATTATTTCTGTAATTTTGGCTCACATTTTGGCAATATTGATATATTTTTAAATTTTGTGCTTTTTTGGTTTTAAATGAGTCACTAGCACACATTAAGAGTAGGGTCCCCATTCTTATTATAATTTCATAAAATAAGTTAGAAAAGAGCAATAACATGTTAAAATTGTTTCATAAAATAAAAACACTTTAACATGTGAATTTCTCTTTTTCTCAACAAATTAATATTTCAATTTATGTGATTTGATTTCAAATACTAATCAAATATGTTTAGATTTGTTTGTGTAGTACTTTGGATATGGTGTCAGTTGATAAAAATAAAGTCCGTTATTAACTTTCTGGCAAATCTTAATGTTTGTTTTAAATTTGCATCTTTCTAAATATGGACTTATTGATGTTAAAGTTTCTATTTTATTTCATAATGTTAATTTTTGATTTAATTAATATTTTATTAAATTTTCATTTTTATTTCCTTGAACTTTTTAGACTGTTAATATATTATTGGAAATTTTAATGTGTGTGTGACTTATGAATGTATATGAACATTGAAATATGCATGTATATATTTTTAAATATATACTGTACAGATAAAGAATTATACAAAATTGTGAATGTGATTGTATGTTTGTGACTAATTGTTATGTTCTGAAGCATGCTAATAGTTAAAACTGTACACATAGAAGACTATTTAATGTTGCTTTAATTTTTTAAAGTTATTGATAGATATAAGTTTAAACAATATTAGTTTGTTATAAATTGAAAATTTGTATATCTTATCCTTAATTTTTAATGAAAATGATATAATTTATCATTAATAATGAATTAATTTTTTTTCTTTCTTTTTTTTTAAAAATATATTTTCCTATAAATGGGATGTAATTTTAACAAATTCACTTGTGAAAGGAGGATTAAGTAGATTTTCATATTTGTAATCATTTTTAGATCTTTAAGCTTACATAGATTATTAATTAATTCATAAAGAATTTAAGTTAAATCATAAATTTTAGAGCATTTTTCTTAAATTACCATCAAAAATTATTATTTAAAGAATTCAGTATCTGGGCTATTTAAAAGATTCTTATTTTTATATTTCATTAAGTATTAGCTATATAAAAAATTGTTAACGGGGAAAACCTTTTTGTTTTTTAAAAAAATCATTTGATGAAACATTTAAATATTTGATAGTTGTTCAACTCATCAAGTTTTTAATTAATAAGTAAGAATGAATGAAACAAGTTATTCTTATGTAGGTATGCTCAAAATGTATTTTGTGTAAGCTTGAACTAAGTATTTTCAAACCATTATTTTTACTAATTTTTTTTTCTTTTTTTACATTGCTCTTTTATTCATTTTTTAGTTAAAATTGGTATTGTCAAAGATCCCATGAGTTTTCTATGTATCTTGTAATTATTTCAATGATTATGTTTGTATGCATTTTAATATTTATATTGATGTTTTTGCAGAAATTATGGTTTTGAATAAATTTGTGCATATTTTTTTCTGATTGTAAATAGTATAAATAAATTGAAAGTTATTGAATCGCTTAATATGTATTTAATATAAAGTAGATTTTAACTATAATGTATATAAGATATCTATCTTAATTTTTGAAATCATTGAGAGGAATATGACTTGACTGTATAAAATAAGTGTTGTATTTTAGTAAATGTGTTTTTGTAGCCTACTTGTAAAATTTAGAAGTAAATTATATATTTGTTTTGTTTATGTAATTCTTCATTTTGAATGTATATGTGTGTGGTATAAAAGTAATTTATGTGCATGTCTTGAATGTTATGAAAGGGGATATTTTTTAATAATTTTCTAATTCTATGCATATTAATTTTTAGCTTGTTATAGGTTAAGAAATGACAGTGAGTTTTTAAAATTGATTGTACTTTTTAAATGTACAGTTAGTTTTAAAGTCGTATGTATTGCATAAGTTGTATTTGTTTTTAAAGTCTATATCTTGACAGTATTGCATTTGTGATTTGTTTTTAATCACAAGTACAATGTGCCAATTTTCTTTTTAGCTGCAAATATGTTATTTAATACTTTTTAATGTAGAAAGACTGCTAGTTTCATTTTTGTAAAAAGTTTTATTCTTTATTTATATAGCTTTAGTGTTGTATATTAGGAAAAATATCAAGCTTCAAATATATTTTATTAATAAAAATGAAAAAACGGCAGAAACAAATGTATTGCATACAAGCATTATACTCTGAATACCTAATCATGGTTTTCATGACAAGAAAGTATTTCTCTTACAGAATAATTATAAATTCCCAAAAGCAGTAAAGTGATAAAATGTTTTTGATAAAATATATAGATATATAAATTAAGCAAATTTTTTTAAAGAAAAATTTAAGGTATATAGTAATTAAATCTATTGCATGCACAATATAATGATACCATGGTTCATCATGTGAATTAATAATAATTTCGTTATATATTTCTAAAATATAAAACAATGTGTGTAAAATTTTTTAAGGAATTTAATGTTAATATAATTAAACTTGTGTGCTGATAATTTTTAAAAATATAACTTTAAATTTTGTATTTTAACCAATTAAAATTAATTGTTCTATATATTTTTAATAAAAGGTAATTTTATATAGAGAGAACTCACATCAACTTCAAAAGATATTGTTTTTGTTTCATATTTATTTTCATCATTTCTAAAATTGCTTAAAAATCAAAGTAAAAATGCTGAAATTATCTTTAATTTATATTCAGATAGTTTCATTCGTACACACACACACAATTCTTTACTAAATGTTTAAGAATAGGATTCAAATTTGGAATAATTCAAGTGTCTTGATTTTTAATATAATGGCTGTAAAATATTCTGCTTTTCATAAAATAGTGAAGTGAAAATATAACATTAATACTGAGTTTGTATTTGAATAAGTATTCTGAGTTTTGGGTCCTATTCTTTAAATGAAAAATCTTAAAGAACTAAATACCCCAGTATTAATATGTTTTAATTTAGAGTTAAATATTTAACTCAATTTCATTTGAACTAATTTATGCATCCATGGTAACTTAAGTATTTATAGTTGTAAGAAACATGGCTGACTATCCTGAAATCAAGATATATGTTCAAGATCTGAATTCCATTAGAAACCCATCTTTCACAATGTTGTTGTCTGATGCACAAATGAAAATGACAACAAAACTAGTCTAAACTAGAAAAGTGTAATGATTTGGCTGTCCTGCCTTTTACTTGATCATGGTTCGAACCAATGTGGTCTATAACCAAGCCCTTGAATTTCTTTAGCATAATGATCAGTCTAATTTAAAAAACCAATGTAAAATATTCTTATAGATGTTGCTCCATATTTTTTTTTTTATATCGTAATGAAAAATGAGTTTTTAATTATTTTTATATTAAGTGAAAAACTGTGCAGTATATTGAATTTTTTCAAATTTTAAATATGAGTATGTAATGTAAACATTTAAAATTATATTATCTGTGGGATATTCTTAAAGTTAGGAAAGTAAAGAAATTCATTCTTTCATTTTGTAAGATACCTTAGCAAAAACTTAATTGAAGAGGATGATATATTTATACTTTTCTTCAGCTAAGCTGTAGGAACTTACTAGACAGGATATGGGAAATAAACTTTTTCTTTGATTATTTCCTCCGCCAGACCAGAGTTCAAACCAACACTTCCTCTATATCCTGGGGATAAAGTTAGGGGGTCATAGATGTAGCCACCATGTATTTGTTTGGAATTAGTCCTCTTCTTGAACATTAGGCTTTAGCATAAGTTATTTAAAATAAATTACCTTTCAATTTTAGCAAAAAATTGTATTTTACTAATTATTTCCAATCACTATTCATTTTTTTTCTTAGTAATTCTGCTTTATTTTTGTTAAAATGACATTCTTAAAAGGGGATGAAGTGAAAAAAATCTTTTGTTTACTTGATAATGAAACAATGAGAAAAAAGTACTTTTCGTGCTTGTATGTGGTGTCTCACATTGTTAACTTTTTCTTATGAAATATTTTCTTATTATGAATATATATATATATCATTCAAAATTTATGTTCTTGTGTGTGACATATTTTTCTCCCTCTATCTTTATATGCATGAGAGTATTTTGTAAAAATATATATATTAGTATCCACTTTACATTAAGCATTAAGAAATGCTTTATTTTGGCCCTAATGTATATTCTGTTTATGAATAGTTTAAATTTGTCAAATCAATTTTATTTTTTTTTTTAATATCTAAAAAAATTTTTTTTAAAAATTTTTAACATATTTAAAATGTTTTTTTAAAAAAAGTTTTTTAATTCTTTATATATTTTTGTATTTTTTATAAACTATTTTGATTTAAAATCTTGAATTTTATTAATGCTTTTAAAACACCAGATATTTAAATCATAGAGGGTTTTTTTTTTTTATTTAAAACCAAATATAGACTTTAATTTTTTTAAAGGGTAAAAAAATTTTATTTTTGCAAATTTTGATATAAAAAACCAAATTTCATATTTTCTCGAAAAAGGGACTAAAAACAAACACTTTCATAGAGTTGTAAAATTTAAAATTTGCAATATTTAACCTATTTGAATCAGCCTTTGTGAGATTGAGATCCAAAATTTATGAAAAAATGAAATTAATCTTTATTAAAATGTATTGAAGTGCAAACTTAATAAAATGTGAAAATATCAAGTTCAATGAACTAAAAAATTTCCATCCGATTTTTCCATCAAAGCATATTTACAAGAACATACAACTTGTTTCGGAATTTTCAAAATGTTTGCTTTTTCCCTTAAGAAATTGCAATTCTTTACAGAATGCATAAAACCATTTACTTAAACTATATGCTTAATTATATAACTGCTACTCTTTATCTATATTATTACACAATTTTTTTAATATGAAGTTTAATTTTTTTGAAATTGAGTATTAAGTATTTGCATGAAAATTTGTATTCATAAGATACTTTTTAAATTTATTAGAACTATTAATTAAAATTTTTTAAATATTTAATTTACCACTTTTTTTTATAAATTTTGGATAGCTTTTTCATATATATTTAATTAGTTTGATGTATAATAAAATAGCAATTTGTTGTATTTATATAAATATATTGTGGTGAACTTTAACTACAGTTCTTTTTGTTAGCATTTCTGTTTTCGTAATTGTTTAAACAATGCAATAAGATTGTTATTCCCATTTTCTAATATTTTTCATGTATTTAAAATTTTAATATTCATTATCATATGTTCTAAAATCCTGTTATTTTATTTTTTTTTGTTCTGTATTTTTTTTTTTACTATAGGCTGATTTATGAATGAAGTGCCTCAAAAGTATTTGATATTTTATTATGGTATTGGTGTAATTATTTTTTTAGACTTTTTGGGTTTCTTTTTGATGTTTTATCCAATATTAAAAATGTAGCAAACACTTTCAAATATATCTAACTATGCAAATACTATTGTTAAATTATGCAAATACTAGAGCTTTTGTACAGTAGTACAGATTGGAGAAATGCATAAATTTTGTTGTTGTTGAATCACTTAGATATATATTCCTTTAACAAAGTATTGTGTCCTTGTTAGATAAAAATAAGATACAATATGTGCAAATGAATGCCTTAACATAGAAATTTCTTTACATTAAATAGTTTCATATATGAATATTTTTTTTCAATCCAATAGAAATGATAGAATTTAAAAACAATTTTTTTCCCTTCAAAAACAATTAAATTTGGAAATGATTTTATTTATATCACTATTTACACATGGTCCACAACCATAATGTTAATTGATGATCAAGCTTGAAACTATTTGTATATTATTGTTTATCATTTACATGTAGTTATTGTTGATATTGTATAACCTTTTTGAAAATAAAAATTATATCAATTAAAAAAAATTCTGATTTTTTTTGTCTGTTCCAGTTTATAAAATTAGAAAGAAAAAAACTTTTAATTTTAGCAATTTAATGGTGCAACTCAACAGCAATTTGTCTAATGTCTCAATGTGTAACAAATTTGTCAAAAAAAGAAAAGAGGAATTCTTTGTCAATGGTTTATCAAAGGAAACGAAAAATTATGTACGATATATACAATGGTAGTCGAGTGGTTATGCCCAATATTGTGTGTGTCTTGGTGCCATTAAAGATCTGTTGTATGGAGCAGATGATGCATGTTAAATCTGTCTTAAGCTCAAGCTCTTCACACTGGCATGGTGGATAAGTTTGGAGAGCAAGACACCAGCTAGTAACAATTAATATATATTAATTTTCTCTGAGAAGTTCAGCATTTCCATCATAATTGTACTTTTTTAAAAATCATTACAGGTATAATTTCATAGATGCTGTATTACATTTAACTATCATAGTAATTTTAAGAAACATAAAGTGTTTCTTGAAATCATGTATAAATCAATATTAAACCCTGTACAATAATTGTATGACTATGATTAGAAAAATGTAATATTTTTTCATTAGCATTTCATTTTTTAAACCGTATTCCATAAACTCATTTCAATGTGCAACAAACTTTTGGATCCTTGTCACTTGATCAAGGCTCGAAATTTCAAAATCTGTCGCCAAGAGCCCTGTGGTCTTCTGTTCCACCAAGTATACCTCGAGGTTCCACGAGTCAAAATAAAAATTCGAAAATGAAACTATAAATGTACATGCAATAAATTCACATTCCCTGTTGAGTTTATATGACCACAAGTATCTAAAGCAGTGTTTCCTGATGCGGGTCAGGTCCCTTGTCCTACAGGGGGAACTTAATCAACTCAGTCGCCCATCTGGTATAGTGGTTAGTGAGTTTTGCTGTGCCGGGGACTGGGTTCAACCCCAGAAAGACGGGATGTTTGAAAATGTATAGTCCCGGCATGGGGTACTCTAAATCCCGCGACCCCAAATCATCCGGTGGTTGGGGGGAAGGGGGAAAGGGGAAAGGGGGGGAGGCCGACCACCCCAGTGTTCTCCCTCAAAATTGTAATTGGCCAAATCGTACTGTCACCGTAAGTGCTCAAAGCTAGGCAACAAGGGCGTCACTTACCCCTTGCCATGATAAATTTTTGTGGGCCTCGATCTGGCCGCATTAGTAACAACAACATTAATAAACCTAGGCCCCTTTTAATTTCTTTTCGCAACTTTTTTTATAATGTTAAAAAAATTATTTGTATTTTTTTCTTTATATGTGTGTACCTCTTAGATTGTGAATAATCTGCTGTTTATGATTCTGGGTTCTGCAAAATAATTTTATATTCGTTAGTGTAGTGTTTGGCAAGTGAAATGTTGCAAAACTAAATGACAGTTTAAAAATTATACATTGAAGCACCTATTTCTATTTGTAGAAAAATTGCCTATAAAAGGACTTCTCAAAAAAACTAACATTTATAAAATATTTCCCAAAGAAAACCAAGCATGAATGGATAAATCATGAGACTTGTCAATGAAGGAGAAGGAACAACTTATGAACAGATTTGGGGTTCAAATCTAAATTTGAGCTGGAACAGCTTCTAATTATAGGCTGTAAATTTTTAGAATACACAGAAATTTCTCACATAGTTAATGCAGAATATGAAATGCGATTGCAGATAGACTTGGTGTCTCAATAGACGGAGACACCAACAGTTTGAGTAACAAAAATGCAAACACCTGCAGTTTCTAAATGTGATGATATATAGATGACATCTGGAGCACAAATTAATGAGTAAGTTACATTAGTAACATGTTAAAAATTTTTTAAGAAATACAGTATTTTTCTTTGTCTACTTAAAGTATGTACCAATAACATGTTTGATCTACTTTAAATATTATCATGTGTAATCTAAGGCTTAAATAGGGTTCCTTGGTAGTTTCAACGGTTCGGTGAATGAAAAACGTTGAAAACCACTGCTTTATGAGAAAATTAATCAAATCAAATCCCCCCCTTCTAAATTCTTTTTACAAGTGATTAAGAAAAAATATTTTATTAATTTTAAAATTGTTGAACCCGTGCCCATTTTTTGATAACTCTTCTTAAAATACAGAAAACATTTATACTATTCAAGAATTTTTAAAAATTCTGTAATGGGTGATATTTTACATACGAGACACTTTTTAATATTGAAGTAATTAAATTTGAATTGAAACTGTTCATTAGATTTGTTTAATCTATTAAAGGTTACATGAAGATTATTTTAATATAAATTTGCAAAACTATTTTTTAAAAACAATATATGGCTGCACATAAATATTACTTAAAATTATAAATTTTCCCTTTTAAAAAAATACAATATAATAAAAAATACCCAAATTAAAAGCGATTGCTTAGAAACAGAGTTGTAACTTTATAATGAAAAAAGAAATTTTGTAAATATATTTATTTCAAATTTTGGGGATATTTTCCTATTGTCTATGCTTTGTTTTAACATCTCCTACAGTTAGCACATTTACCTCAATTTACACAATACTCTTTTTAAAAAATTTAATTAAAAAAAAATCTTTAGTTATTTTTTTTTTCATTTGCTTTAAAAAATTGGCACCTTTTAAAATTTTTTTTTTTTTTTTTTTTTAATTTCATTTCAATCCAAAATTAGAGATTCCCCATTTAATTTGTATAATCAAATTTTCTGCTCATGTGATTTAGTACAGTAGAAAGTGTATATCATGGGTTTTCTGTTTGGAACTTCTTAAAACTTCAGATTCTCTGGTTATAGATACACAATTATAGTTTTTTTTTTTTTATGTCAAAAGAAATAAGTTTTATCTTTAGATAAACTGCATAATGGAGAAAGAGTAATAGATGTTCCTAAATTTTATTCTATGAATGAAGACTCCATTTGAAGAAGGGGCACGGGATCTTCAAAGGAAAGAGAAAAAAAGTACATATGTATAGTTTGGGCAAGGGAAAAGAAAACAAAAAAAAAGCATAACATTAAAAAAAACACCACACAAAAGTGGATTCCAATTGATATCAACTAAATTACAAATTTATTTTATGTTGAAATAAATGACTAAATTATACACACTTTTTAGTTTTTTAAATTAACGTGGTTTTCTAAGGAACCTATCTTCCATGTAAATCAGGGAATAGATATATAGTATCTGTTAGTTGTAATTCTGTGTCAAATCGCATGATTTTGAAAAAGTATGCATAAAATTTTTTTCCTAAAAAGGAAATAAAATGTTTTGAAAAAGTGAATAATGAATTTCAGGGCCACTTATCTAGGGCTAAAAATACTGGGAAGTGAAAATAGAGAAAATTTTTTTAATTATTGCCAATGTATATCACTGCGTTGTTTTATGCATTGTTTTTTTAAATCTGATGAAAAGAGTCAATGATGATTTTAAATAGGAAAAAAAGGGATTTTTGGGGGGACCAGAGACAAGACCCTGATACACTATACCCGTTTCCCTCCCTCTTTAACAACTGAGGGGGCCGGAGTCATGACCCAAATATATTGCAAAAACCGGGGAGGCGGGTCTTCAGCGGGTGCATGTTAAAATGTCAAATAAACACCCCCCTTTATTTTTTTGTAAGTAGAGAGGGGTTGTAAGCTCAGGTGTTATAAAGATGGAAGAAATAGCAGCAACTAGAGGAATCTCTCCCTACATAAAAAAAAAGTTGGAAAGTACCTTCCCAAATTTAAAAGCCACAATGAGAATTGATTTGACTTTTCCTGAGATAAACTGTAAAGCAGGGAGAAGTTTTTCCGCCCTCCAGAGAGTAGACTGAAATGAAAGACCTACTATGGAAAGTGAAAAGTTTAACAGTTTGATGTTTCTATGCACCAAAATTTATTAAAAAATTTATTTATGATGTCATTTTGCAATGAGCAAACTAAAAACCTTTTTTTTTACAAAAGGGCGTTTTGGGAAAAAGAAAAAGTATGAAAAGGATGATAGTTAACAAGTTGAAAATAGTTTATACTATAATTGCAAACAATTTCATTAACTTATTGTACTAATTTACAAAGGGTGGGTGGCCACCATCCTTTCCTTGTAGCTGCCAGTCCAGGACACGATGGGTCCATAGGTAGTGGATAATGGAAAGATTCTCCAAAGACAGACAAGGTTAAAAAGAAGAGAAGAGAAAATCTCTCTCAAACCAAAACTAGCAAGGTAAGAAATGAAGGAGGGAGTGAGATGTGCTCTGAAAATAGCAGTGGGGAGGGGGACAATTTGAAGTGCTTAGGGTGCCAGTAGGGAGGTTAAAAACGGCTCTGATGAATTTCAGTTTTACAGTTTTAAAAGAGGATATGAGACAAAAGTAAAAATACCTAGACAATGTTGAAAAGGATCTTAAATTAACAGGAGTCAACCAATGGAAGGCCAGTGTGAATGATAGGGTCAACTGGAGGAAGATCAGTGAGTCAGCCTTGGACGGCAAAAGGCTGTTGAGCTTATGAAGAAAAATATTTTGGATGTGTGAACTTATATAAACCTCAAAAAGAAATACATCACAATTTTTCACATCAAATTATTTAAAATTTGTTATACTGAGCAATTGCTTAATATAAGACAAAATTTCAAATGTACACCAAAAGAGATGTCATACTGAAGTTTGTAGTTCTGTTTAAAAAATTGTTTATTCTTATATTATTAATGTTTCTATACAAATAATTCTTGACTTGGGAAGTGAGACAATGTCTGTAAAAGTAGACGAATAGCATTACAAATATCTTTTGATATCATAATTGTGCAGTCATTAAAAATATTTTAAAAGCACATAAGTATTAGCAAGGCAGTAAAAGCTTTCAAATCTACAAAGTATACATACATGTTTCCTATACTTCAGAACACACAGTACATTAATGTGTTTTTAAATATCTGGATATTCATTCTCAATCAAATACATTATAATTAATTAATTTCCTTTCTTGACATCAATAAAAAAACATTTCTAAGATCTTTATTTTCCATCACACACAATCCAAACATTGTTTTCCAACATATAAAGGCATTTTTCAATCTGTTTAAGCATTAGATATATTACTTTTCTGTCAACTTGCTATTATCATAATAACCAATCGGTTACAAAGAAAATTTCTACATCCTTACAGCAAATGAAAAATTCAATGTTTTTTATAGATGTATTTTTGTATCACAATTCAAAACAAGTTATTCTGTGATTGTTTCTATGGAGTTTGTATGCTTCAAGGAAAATTAGAAAATATTTCATTTTGAATCTTTCTTTATATATTTATTGTAATATCTAATGTACATTGTTTTTAATGGCACATTAATGTTTTTAATATCTAAAAGTATTAAAAAGAAGCCTTATATAAAAAGTTATGCCATAAAAAATTAATATAAAGATAACTAAGAATATCAATAAATTATATTTTAACAATAATCCTCTATGAGTTGCATAGATACATTCCATTTTTTAGTATTGTTATTATTCAATATAGTTTATATTTGCATAGAGGTGATTTTTCATAGAGAAAAACTGTTTAAAATTAAAAAGCAATATTTCTGTGACCAAAATTTCAAAAAATCCAACATAATTTATATGAAATAGAATGATTTAAAAAGAAAATTATGATACAATATTTTTTCTTGTGTGTATCTACTGTTCTCTCCATAAAAACAAAAACTTCTATTTTATTATCAAACAAAGCTAATCTTATGTAAATTTGTGTTTCCTTTATTGTGTGCATATACACTTTATTATATCAATCATATACCTTATCTTGATTTTTTTTCAAAATATGTTAATAATATTTACATTTTGCATTGCTGCCAATTTGGGCTAAAAAAGAAAATTTTTAAAATAAGTGGTGCGGTGTGTAAATGAAGAAAGGAAACTTAAATCTCAGTTCGCTTTAAATAGATCACATTTCTTTTCTTTTGAAATTCTGGTACATAAAATACAATCTTCAAAATGACAAATTATTTTCATTGTTAGTCAAAATTATGAAATTTTTCAATGACCAGATAAAAAGATATGCTATAAATTTTTTTGTAAAAATAATACCCCTAAACCTTAAAAGAAAAAAACAAATTTTGAAATACAAACATTAAAAAATAAACCCGTTTTTTAAAATGCATAACAAATGTCTAGTCTGAAAGTCCAATCACTTTTAACACCTTTGGTATATTCTCTTATAAATCTGAAAAAGGAATTTTAAAAAATTTTTTCTTATTTTAATCATTAATGATTAAAAAATATATTACTAAAATATTAAATGCATATGTCTCTTTATGTAACACATTTTAAACAAAGATCCAAATAAATTTTTAAAAAATTCAGTAAAAATTTGCCCCAAAAGGTGTTTTTTCCCTTAAAGATTCCCAAAAAGGACCCAAAAAAGGCCCAACCCTTTTTAAAATAAACAAAAAAAATGTGCTTATTTTGAAATTAAATCAAAATTTGGGGAATTAGGGGTTTAAAAAAAAAACCTATATTGGTAAAAAAAAAACAAATTGGGGGTTTTTCTTTAAAAAATTTTAAATTTTCAAAAAATTAAAGGGAAAAAAAATCTTTTTTTTTTAAAAAAAACCCCTCAAAATTAAATGTGCCATATATGATATGAATATTACAATCACAAATTTTGTTTTTAATATAGTATAAAAATTACCAAATATTAATTTGTGTAATTTTTTAAAAAAGGTTCAACAAAATTAAATACACAAATGCAAATGATATGCTTTAACAATGTTCATTAAGAAAATTCAAGAAAAAACCTGTCTTTTTTATTTATATTCAACATACTTTTCAAATAAATTTCTATTTTTATTTTTTAAAAAAATTAAATTGATATACTAGAAAATTTATTTTTTGGGGTTATTTAATTTGAATTCAAGCCACACTATTTTTCCAATGTTAATGCTACTGAAAATTGGATGCGACTTAGAATCGAAGGCTGAAAAGTTCGTTGGATGAGGGAAATTAAACATGATAATTACAGTTAGAGCTATTACAGGGTCATGTATGTATTTAAAAGTTTTTAAAGCAGGTAAAATAAATTAATTATTCAATTCTTATTGTTCTCCTTTTTGGGTTTTTAAAAATTTTGAAAAATCAGGGGGTTAACCCGAAGCAAAAACTATAAAAAAAACCCTTATTTTTGGGGAAAGAAAATGGGAAATGAACCAAAAAATTTTGGGTTTTTTTCAGTTTGATATATCTTTATTTTGTTTGTAATCAACTTATCAATATTTTCTAATTTAACATCAACTATGTAATCATCATCATTACATTTACATTGCTCCTCAATTTCCTGTTTTGATGTTCCCCTTTTTTTGTAATTTTTTTCTTTAATATTTTTTGCAAAAACTTAATAAAAAAATAGATTTAATTAAGTTGAATGAAAAATTTATTTTTATGCAAAAAAAAAATTTAAAAAATTATTATAAATTAATAAAATACAAAACTTTTTTTATAAATAGAATGACCTTTTTTTTATTAACAAATATTTTTAAGCCCAAATAAAATATTATAAAACTAAAATTTTTCATTAAAAATTTGAAATTTTGGAACCAAAAATTCAAAAAATACAGTATTTTTACAAAATGAAAATAAAAACTGAACATAATTTTCTTTTTTTAAAAGAACGAAAAATTACGCAGTTTTTAACCCCTGGTAAATTTGAATTAAAAATTTTACATTATTTTTTTCAAAAATTTTAATTTATATTAAAAGTTCAATACTTATTTGAATAAATAAGTAATAAAACTTTAAAATTTTTAAAATTCTTGCAACTTATTTGATACTTAAAAGTTATTTTTATAATTATACGAAGCTTTTTCAAAAAATCTAATTCTTGTCTTAAATAACTAATTCTTAACAAATAAACTTTACATACATAATACTCTATAACAGTGGTTTTCAAACATTTTTCTTGGCATACTTCATTAACTTGTAACTAAGATTCAATGCAATTAAATTTTCTCAGTTGTATTTTGAATGCACTATTTAAATTCTGCTAGAAAAATCACCAGGTACATTTCTATAACAAACTATCTTAATGTTTTCATTTTGTGAGAAAAAAAGTTATAAAATTTAAATTTGCTTTTAAAAAGTATTTATAAATAAAATTTTTTAAAAAAATTATTTCATAAAAAACAAACAAATTATTTACAAAATGCAAATAATTTTAAAAGTATTTGCAATAAAAAACAGTGAAAAGCAAACTAAATTTTAGTAACAGACTTCCAATAATGTTACATATCAATAATATGCTGCGCTTTCACCTTGCTATAAGCAAATACTACATACAATATAAAACGATGATACTCTAGGACAAGGGTCGACAAACTTTTAGAGAGAACAGTCAAGTTGTAAGGGAAACGAGATAACTAAGGTATAAAAGAGCTATTTATACAAAGAACCACTTTCGTGTGCACAGGAGGTGAAAGGAAGCCTCTGGTAGCAGTTGGACTGTTGCACTTCAATTAATAATTTTTATATTTAAATAAAGCTTTATAAAGTAACCCTTCTCAGACCCCCAAAACGAAAAAATTTTAAAGATATTTTTATTTTTGTGGCTCATTGCAAGATCAATCACTGTCAAAATATAAAGATGGAATTAAGATTTTAAGTGTCATGAAAAATTATTCCTATCAAAATACTGCTAGAACTTTATTCTTAAATTTCCTGTTTCCACATATAAATTAAAACTGACTTTGATTGTTCCTTCAAATAACAATCATTTCAACTTTCTTTTTATTAACTCTTAAGCCTGACACAAAATATGGAAAGTGTTTTGGGGGTATTTCTTTGGGGTATACATGTACCTCTTGCTCACATTCAAGACTACTTCTTAACTCATGCATGCGAATAAGCAAATGTTGCTGGAGAATCACTTAGAGGAGTGTCTCTCCATGGTGGCATTTCTACCAATAATTTACACTTTTACTGCTTCAGAACTAATATTTTCACTGTCTCTCGATACACTTTGTCAATGGAAAACAATAAGTTTTATTAGATGTAATTAGATTTTTAATAATTCATATACCTAGAAAATTAAAGAGCATCAACAATCTATACAAAGAGCCACGGGTTTCCAACCCCTGCTCTAGGACAACCAATCCTTTAAAGAGCTCATATTTTAATGAACTAATGTAATGAAACTAATATGCATAAACATGCCATTTGATTAATACATATTATTATACTTGGTTTTTCTAAATACATTTTTCTTGTGTGTTTTGATTTTTTATTTAGTTTACTTACAATTAAGATTATATGACTACCTTGTTAAGATAATCATATCTTGTCTTGATATATCTTATTAAGAGTGAAATACCTAAAATGTAACATATTCATGAGCATAAATTAAAATTATTTAAATTTTCAGCTTTCACACTGTAATATTAAAACCATAATTGGATTAACTATTACAATAATAATAGTAGTTTAATGATTCCTGAATATTAAAACAGGTTAAAGAGAAATAAGAATTTATAATTTTAGTTGAACTTTCAAAAACAAACCAAAAAAAGCCTCAATAAGCATAAAATCTTTAGATGTTAAAGGAAAATTTTTGCTTTTGCTTCGTACTTAGCTTCTAAAATTCTTTGAGAACAAAAAATTTGTTATTAATTTTCCTGTTATATTTCCCTAATATTTTTTTAAAAAATTAAACTTTACTTTGATTGCATTTTTTAAAAAAAATAATTTAATAATAACAATATTATATACATAGTTATAAGTCTTTTCTTATGTTGAAATTGAGTCAAATCTATCACTTTAAAAGTGTGGCACAATTACTATATAAAGCAGACTAAATGCCCCAAGAAAAAAAAAAAATGTAAAAGCATTTTAATATAAATTTCAATTTTGAAGACAGTTTACTAAACTAAAAAAAAATTAAAAAAAAAATGTGATCTGAATTTTTTTGAAATTGTAAATTCTTTTAGTGTGGTTAAGATTAAAATGTTTTTAGAAAGTTTGACAAAATGCAAAAAATCACAATGAAAAACAGAGAGAATTTAATTAAAATTTAGTCTTATTTAAAAGTTAAATCCTAGAGAAAAAAAAAAATTGCTTGTAAGATTTTTTCAAATAATCTTTATGAGTCAAAGTTTTTTTTGTCTCAAAGGATATGCCCAGGAGATATAAGATCATGTGATTCTAAAACTAACTTATAGGATTTTTAAAACATGAAAGAGTAAGTTAAATAGTTAAAGAAATGTTTTATTTATCACTACAGAAAAATACTGATAAGTTGAAAACATTTCTTCCCCCTTCCCTTTGAAAACTTGTAAATTACTTTCAAGAACAGTATTAATTCTTGTGATTATTCACATCTTACATATTGCATTAAAATGAATAATTATCCTTTTTAACAAAATCCACATCAGAATTCCTCTAATCTTTATTTACATTTCTTTTAATTGTCAATGCTAAATAAATAAGAGGAAGATTTAGGGATTTCTTTTAAGGTTTTGGCACTTTTTCTTCTTTTCTTTTTACATTGCTCACGTATTTCCAAGTGTTGACTAAAATAACTAAGCAGACTGTATATTCTACAAATTTTAATAATCAAAGCTGATCCTAACCATATGGGATCACTAGATTTTTCAAACTACTACAAAATTGAAATATTTTTAACTGTTGGCTCAGAGGCAAATCAAGTACACAAAAAGAATTCTCATCAACTGGTGCGGGATCAGGCACAAATAAACCCCTTTTAGTCTTTTCCTACATTTTTTAAAAATAACATTTTATATAAGAATTAAAAACTTTTTTTAAAATTTTTGAAAAAAAAATTTTCATTTGTTGATTTTCAACTAATCTGACAAAAATTTGTATTTCATATAAATTTGGTAGAATTGAGTTTTTTTTTTTTAAACAATACAGAAATACATAGTTGAATTTTAACTTATTGTGAAGAAAAAGTTTACTAAATATAAAAAAAATCATACCTATAGTTACATATTTTAATATCTTCCTTTACAGTTTCTGAATTCACTCTACCATGAGCTCTTATTTCTTCAAAATCTTTTATGATGTGATAGACAACAGTTATTTCAGCAAAACGCTTCTGGCTATCTGAAATTTTTTTTTACATATTTTATTCATTTTTATTTAAAAGGGAAATGAACAAATTTAAAACAATTTTCTCTACAAATATTTGGATATGATTGAATATTACAGATTATATTTTTTTATTTATTAAATATTTAAGACTTTTAGTGTCAAGACCATGTAATAATATGGAAAAGATATGCTGAAAATTTTAACACTAAAATGATATAAATTCTCAAAAATCCAATACATATTAAGAGAAAGAATAGCTTTAAAATATATAAAATAATATTTAAATTTAGCAATCATATAATTAATCAATCAATGAAAAATATGTACATAATGAGGCTTACGATTAGTAGTTTATCAAAAAGTACAAAAGTGACACTATAAAACACCATGGAGTTTGACCTTTTTCAAAACTAAACATATTTAAAAAATTAAACAAAAAATTAGCTCATGCCATTTATAAATAATCTAACTAAATATAATTAATGCTAACTTTATAATATACAGAATACAGTAATCTGTACAATTATAATTTGAATATTGGTTTTTAATATAAAATGAAGTAATGTTAGCATGTTTGAGATTATATTGAAACTGTTATATGGACTGAAAATAAAAACAGAATAAACTCTTCTATTATTATAGAACTCACCATCATCAAATATTATTCCTATTTGGTATCGGAAATACAATGAATATGTCAGAAATTTTTATAAACAAGTCCTGTCTTTCTTTAACATTCAACTTGGAAAAATTCCTTTTGATTTCTTCAATAGCCTATTAAAAAACATGAAACAAGATTTATTTATAATCAATAAATTTTCTAATTATTTATTAAAATTTTAAACACATAAGATTTGTCATGTTTTAAATGTTTCGATAGTATATAAATAAGCTCTTGAAACAATACTAAAGAAGTAAAATAATATGCAATGGGTTTTAAGTGATTTAAACTCAACATTTTTAAATCTAGATACAAACTAAATTATTCAGATACATATTAACCCTTTATCTACCACATTATGATTTACTGCAGTTTTTTTCATGCAATATATTTTTTTTTCTGAGTAACTACATTAAAAATTAAAGGATATACATTAATAAAATTCTCAACTTTGGGAAATTTAATCTGTTAGAACTTATTAATTAATTAAAGATATTCAACAGCAAAATTAATTGTATACACTGTTCACTTAAAATAAATAGTCAAATCATTTTCTAAGGTCTTCATTAACATACAAAAAAATAAATAAGACACTTACCTTTTGACATTAACTACTTTTTCAGTACAAAAATGACAATCTTTGCAATCTGATCAAAATGTCAACTGAAAATGCAATTTCTATTATAAAACTGTATGCCTTATCGCGCTAAAAATACTCATCATATATCCCGTGCTGCCATATATCTTGGAAGTGTGGTTTTAAAAAAATATTTTTGCTAAGTATCATCAGAGTATTCATAAAAAATGGTTATTCTAAGTAATTTTAAAGTGAGTGGTATTTATAAGTACCGTTGGTAGATAAAGAGTTAAAAAGCAAAAGACATATAATATGATTTATAATAGTTTGAAGTAACCTTTCCTTTAATTCCAAAGGAATAAAATTAAAAGAAACAGAATGACATCAACACATGTGAAGTAGTTTATTACAAAAATGTATCAAATATATTACTTACATCTTCAGTAAGTAAGCCTCTTAAAGACTGAAAATCCCCCTGTGAAAGATATGATGAAACTATTCCAAGAGCCTAAAAAATAAATGTATTCATGTATTAATATATGCTTTACTTCAGAAATATTTTGCTATAATTTTATTAAAATAAAAATTAACATGTAAGTCATTCAAAAGCAACTTTTAAAAATATATGTACCGTAAAATCTGGCGAATAACCTGCAATTTGAACACAAAAAATAAGATCGAAATATAAGGGTGCATCTTACGCCATGTATAAAAATGATAGCTTTAAAAATAACAAAAGAGATGAGCATAAAAAATTTTTTACTTTTACACATATCGAAATACTGTGTATTTAATAGAAATGATATACCTTATGAATTAAAAGAGTTCTAGTTCTAGAAATATACTATTATTTCAAAAGTGTGGCATATCTCGAATAAATGACTACAAAGCATAAAAACGTACACTAAAATTTCAGATTTCTTCTTAAAAAGCTGGGTGCGCGTTATACGGCAAACATACCTGAAAATTAAAAAATGCAGCTTGAAAGTATGGGTGCGCGTTATACTCCAGATTTTACAGTATATTTCATATATTTATACTTTTTATAATAACCTTTTTTCATTGGTTTGAACATCTCTACCTTAAAATGGAAAAAGTACATTTGATAAACTATTGTCTTCTATTAAATTATATACTTGTTTAAAAGAAAAACAAGATAAAACTCTTACTGGATTTTCTTTTTCTACAAAGTGAATTTAAATAAAATATATTTATTAATTTCAAGGATAAAAATAGCTATGTGAATAGATTTTTTTAAACTAAAAAACGTATATTTATTAATCGAACCAGAATCCTAGAAAAAAAATTTGTTGTCTGATTAAATATTAACTCTCTAATAAACATGTTATATGTAAATTAAGTTTAAGTATTAACTTAATTACTCAAGTGTAGTAGTATTAACTTTTTCCTAACATATCTATACATGCAAAATCTGTTCATCAAAGTACATCTTGATTTATAGTGTAAAAGTTCATATATTTTGTGCATCGAATTTTGTTTTAAAGTTTACCAAACTAAAAAAAATATATGATTTTTGAAAATGAGGAATTTCTACCTGAATTTATAACTTAATATCAAAGAAAAATATAAACTTTATAAAAAAACAAACAAACTCATACATTTCAAGCAATACAGGGATCATGCTGCAAAATAGTTAGACATTTAAAGTTCAAAAAATAACATAAAAAAAAAATCAATAATAATTAAATTCTCCATCCTACACAAGCTGACACTCATATTACTGCACCACGATATCCATTTTTAGTGGCTCCTATTTTATGCCAACCTTTACGGCAATGAAATGGAGAACAAAGAATCAAAGGAGGGTGAAAATCTTTCAACTCTCTCCTCTCTTTCAACCTTTCCTTTCCAGAATTACACTCACTGGAAAAATCTCAAAATTTGTTGGAGTGGAGAGTGCTTCCCACTCACCATTGGTATGGAGGTAATAGGTGAAGTCTGACTTAGCCTTTGAGAGTGATTGAGGTTTCAGACTACTTTCTTTTATGCCTGTGATCACATCAAGTGCCTTTCAATCTCAGAGAACAAATAGATTTTCACTATCTGTGCCAGGTTCACCAGGATTCTCCTGAGCACATTTTGAGTTATATGGATCTCTGTGGGGAAGATATTTATACAGATTCTCTTCTTTGATTTTTTTAAGAGTTGAAGGTCTCATGGATTTTTCCTGACTTTATTAGTCTCTGGATGATTAGCAACATCACAATACAACATATCTGCTTGTACTACTAAGCACAAAAAATTTCCAAGCACAGGCAAATTTTTTAATTATTTATGAACACCCAAATGAGTGCTTGCATTACATTCTGAAGATGTTTAATTATACACTGTGTTCAAAATAGTTATGAAGAATATGCAAATTAGATATTCTTTTCATTCAATAAACTACAACACTGACAAGAGTTAAAAGTATTTCATTTGACCTTCCCAATTACTTATGCACATTTTTGACTGACTATTGTTATGCACATCTTGGCCAAAAATTCCTCATATTCACATGTGATAAGAAAAGTACCAATGCACACATGTATGTTATTCACTGGTGTAGCTAGTCCTGAGTGGGTCCTGTATTAAAATTCCTTGAGGGTCCTTTTATTGGAAAAGAAATTAAAGACACTTTTTGAAAGTGTTAGAAAGTTATACATATTGGTACCTCTGAAGATAGGAGGCCCTGTATCATTGATATATGGCAGTAGCTACATCCCTGATCTTATTTGACCTTAGTTAAAAATTACAAAGAGTGATGGCTATGTTAAGTTGAAATTTTGAGTCAGATTGATATAAGTCAGAAGTGTTTAATAAATCAATACATAAATACAACAGGAAAATTGTTCAATAAAAAAGATATATATGGAAAGAAAACCTATCAAAAATCATAAAAGTTATTCATTTCATTGCTTTAAAAATTAAGGCTCAAGTATAGTATGATTCAGATTTGGCAATTTTTCTTTGGATTTGGTGATTTTTATCTAGATATCATGGTGAAATAATGAATTCATCCAAGCTTCCGGATACCTATTGCTAAATGAAGTAGCTTGGTGACCGATTTTGGTCGCGCCAAAAGAAATCGACATCGCCAAGTACTCTATACTACACTTTAACCAAAATTAAATTATGGGTTTCAATATAACACCATAACTTTGAATCGATAAAATAAATCAATAGTGATAGATCTAAATCTTATGCATGTGCAACATCAAGGCTTTAATAAAGTAATGCCTATTTTATTATGAATGCAAAATGTGAATTTTGAAATCAATCTTTTGTACAAAATATATAACATGAATGGAATGGAACAGATAATATTTCCCAAACTAGCATTACAACACTAAAAGTAGTATCAAATGAATAAAACTTAAAGTGCAAACAGAACACTTGCTTCAAATCCAAAGCTAGACAACATACAATCTATCATTCATTATATATTTTCAAAGGAGTTTGATAAACCAATTTCGTATTCCTTTAACATGGCTTTTTAGTATCTTGTAATACAAAAAAAGACATTTCCTCATCATTTTTGTTAACAAAATGCATACCCTGTAGTATAAAACGTAATTTTAATATTTTTCTTTTACCATATAAAACGTATAAAAAAATAAAAACATTTCATATAAAAATAAATAAAACAACAAAATAACCTGTTTAGCACCCATGGTAAAATCTGTTAATGTGAAATCATTGTCTAGATACGGTTGAATAATGAATTTGGCTAATATCCAATTTTTTATTGATAGCAAAATATCTGGACGTATCACAGGATTAAAATCCATTAATGAAACCGACTGCTTAGGGTTTCTGTTTTTTCCATCATCATTTGAACTGGTATTGAGATTTCGCTGTTGTAACATAGAAGTTAGTTTTACAGCAGCCCGAAATTTTATTTCTTCTATTTTATGTATCAATGTTAACTTTGGATTAATGGTTTTTCTTTGAAGGAATGTCGGAACAAATCAAGAGTATATTTCTGCTGTTTTTGACTTCTACAAAGACTTGAAAATACATTTACAATAAGTTTATTCATAATGGAATAGATAAATTTTGCCTTCAATTAAATTATATATTCAAACTCTATAAGATGCTTTCTTCTCACTCCACACGAAAACTTTGTAAACACAAAACAGAAACAATATGCTGAAAAAGCAATTGCCAAAGTGATATTTATAATTTTTTCAAAAATTAAATATATTCAGTTAAGCTTAGTTGATCATTTCGCGATTAGTTGAAACACTAATTGATAAAATCTTTTCATTAAATAAGAATAGTATTCTGAGGATATTTTTCATTAGTATCATTTAAAGGTATCGTGGCTGTTCAAAAGGACTTTCAATAAAGTTGTAGCCTAAATACAACGTAAACTACATTCTCAACGTGGAATGTATTAGCAAAAATCCAGAAAGAGAAAACTATATAATGCCTATGATATTTATAAAGTAATTGCATGTTCTCTCTAAGGGGATTTCCACCAAATCCTTCTTTCTAGTATAAAATTGACTGCCAAAGTTCTTTTTAAATTTTTGGAAAAAAAAAAATGACACCCAAAAAAAATTTTTTGAGTGCTTAATGAAAAGGTTTAAAAAAAGGCACAAAAACCAAATTTTTATTTTTCCCCCAAAAATTTTAAACTTTATAATAAAATTTTAAAAAAAAAATTTTTTTTTTTTTTTTGGAAAATTTTGAAAAAATTTGGAAAACCCAAAAATTTTTTGGGGTTTTTTTCAAAAAATTTTTTCGTTGCAGTTTGACCGAAAATTTAAAAAAAGGGGCTCAAAAAAAAAAATCCCGGAAAAACGGGAAAAAGGGAATTATTAAAACCCAATTCAATAATTCTGGGAGTTTTTGATGAAATGGTTTCCCCCGATTTAAATTTTTTGGTTTTGTTTAAGGCCGTTCGTAGATATTGTGTGTTTTTGAAAGGGGTACCTTTCATGCCGCCCCTGTATGGTGATTATGACAGAGTGGGTTCGAGTTCAAATCCCAAGTAAAGCATGAATGTGTCTTCTAGAAAGGAAATCGGACTTTCCCCCAAAAAACCCCCCCCGGAAGGAGCGGGGCTATTTTTTTTTCGGGGACCATTTTTTTGCAAAACCGCCGGAAAAAGGGTTTTTTTGGGGCTTTCCCCGCCTTTGTTGTACCCAGAAAAACAAAGAAAACAACCCATTTCTATTTTTTTTGAATCTTGGGAAGGGGTTTGAAAGGGAATAAATTTTTCCCCAGGTGGTTTTTCAAAAAACCAAACCCGTTTTTTCTAAAATTTGGGGGGCCCCTGGGGCGCGATAACACAAAGGGGGGGCGCGAGCATATCAAAAATTTTAAAAGATTTTTTAAAAAAATAACCAGAAAGAAAGTAAAACAAAATACTTTCTCCATAAAAAAAAATACATAACAACACTGATTTTAATTTATGTTTATCATCTTTTTTTTTCCATCATCAAATGCCTATCTTTTTTTCCCCAAAAACCCAAAATTTAAAAAAAAACATTTTGTTTAATTTGCTGTAATTCCTCGATGAGGGTTTTTCCCACGCTTTCTTTTAAGCAACATATTATCGTTAAAAAAAAAAGACGAAACCAGACCCTGAGAAAAATTCTAAGAAAAAATAAAAATGCACCCTGTAATTATTGAAATACTGTACATTGGTTGTGGAAAGAGAAAAAAAATAGGGATTCACTTTTTCAGCCAGACGGCATAATACATTTGCTGATCATTTGTTTAAACCCTTTCCCAACTTACTGGTATGATTTGTTTTTAACATTAGTTCCGTCCCACTTTTATGTTTTTTTTTTTTTCCAGGAAAGTGAAAAATGGTTTTTATGATATTTAGAAAAGGATTGATTGATTTGAAGGTTTTTGGCCGAACTTACCTGTTTCCAAAATTTGGGAGGGGAAAAGTCATAATTTTTTTCGAACATCCTTTTTTTTCCCAATTTTTAACCGGAGCGGGCACGAGCCATCTGTGATCCCCCAAAAAAGAATTTAAAAACTGATCAAGAAAGGAATAACCTGCTAAAAAAGAATGCTTTATTATTCATGATTGGGGAAACGCGGGTGAACATAAAAGGAAAAATTTTTCCCAAATGCTTCCAAAAGGGAACTACATCAACTAAAATTTAAACCATAAGTGTACCAAAGGTTCAGTTTGCCTTGTAAAAAAGACAAAAAGAAAAAAAAGTTCAACTTGCTATTTGTTGATCACCAAAAGGTGTCACGAGTTCGAGCCCAATACCACTAAAGACCCGCCGTGTGGGGGAGAGATGCGCGTTAAATCTGTCGGGGCTCAAACCCCCTCTTGTTGGGGAAGGTTTTTAAAAGGGGCCTTTAAGTATCGTCCTCGTCATTTGACCATGGTTCAAAATTACGAGGTCCGTCCCCAAAAGCCCTCGTGTAGCTGAACAGTGGGGACGTTAATATTTCACTCACTGATCATAAAAGCTCATAAAACTACAATAACTTGAACAAAATATGACGCTTTCCCCAGCAAATAACAATCCTGTAATATTAGTGAAAAATTCCCTCTGGTTTGTGGGGCGCCCTTTTTATTAAGGTCTTCCATTTTTGAATCTTTTTTAGTTCATTTTTAAATTGGGTTTTTTTCTCAAATTATAAAAAAAAATTAAAAAAGCCCTTTGAAAGCCGGTAAGTATATTTTCTTTAATTAAATTATTCACTGGAATTCCTTTTTTATGTGCTGTGAAAATAATTATCAACAAATGATTGGGGTGATTAAGCCCCCCGCACTACCATCAGCTTTTTAAGTATCGAGTGCGCGCCTGCCCCCGGGTTTTTAAAATTTTGAAGTTTTCCCGCTTTAAATTTTAAAAAGTAACCCCAATTATTCTTCATCGGGAAATTTTATTTCCATTATTTAACATTAATTTAAATGCTAATTTTGGAGTTTTAAAAAAAAGCCCTTTTTAAAAGGGTTTTTTCAAACCAACATTTTCAAAAAAAACGTAAAATTTTCAGCTTTTTCCTCCCCAGTTCCCGCTATTATATCAAGAATAATGTTTTTTTTTTTTAAAAAAAATGGGCCCCAAACCGGTACTTCAACCAAATCTTTAAAGGTATCGAAAAATTTTTAAACGGGATTTTTAAAATAATTTCTTAATACTGAATTAAAACGGTTTTTTAAAAATTGTTAGTGACTTCCATGGGCTTGTCTTTAGAGCAAAAATTTTTTAAAGGAAGGTTTAATATCAGGAATTGACACTCCCGAGTTATTTTTCTATATTTAGCTGAGAATCTATATTTTGTCTTCAAAGCAGCCACCGCAGAAAACCGGTTTAACAAAGGTAGGGTGTTGAAAATGGTTTTTATACGGAGTGTGTGTTTTTGTTTTCAGTGCAGAAAATTCATCATTCACCTTTTACCAAAAATTTAAAACGATTTATTACAAAAAATTTCCTTTTAATTTTTTTATAATTTAAAAACTATGAGGATTTCTTCTTCGGGAAATTGAGAGCCCTTTTTGGAGTATTTTTATATAGATCCCTAATCCCTCGTAACTTCTACCAAGTTGTCTTCATCAAGAAAAAAACTTTTTTTTAAAAAATTTTTCCAAACATGGCTAAATGATTTTACATGGTTTTTTAAAAACAACTTTTTCATGTTGTTCTTTTTGATTTGTAAGTTTTTTAAAACATAACGAGCTGGTGCTTTTTTTTCCCCTCATTTTTACTTCAGTGTGGTAAATCCCAAAATTTTGGATTCTTGAGAATATTTCCTTTATTTAATTTTTCGAAACCATGCTCGTCTTTTGCCTGTTGATCCTTTATTATCGTCGAATGTTTGCTTACGACTTTAAAAAAAGTATGTATGATTTTTTCTATTCTACTGCCGTAAATACTTTAAATTTCCGTGAATTACAATTAACGCCAAAAAAAAAGTTAAATTTAAACTTAAATTTTGGAGCCAATAGAAATACCGAGTCGACCAAAAAAGACGAAATTGTACGAGGAAAAGCATTTTTACATGTTTTGCGCAGAGGTCCAAAAAAGGTTTTCCCAACCCCCCAAAAAGTACCCCCCAAAAGCCGAGATGTGATGCATAGGGGGGGGCCCAAAAATAAATATTTTTTTAATGACATTTTTTTCTTTTAAATGGATGCTGAAGGAAATAAATCTTTTAATTAAAAATAAAATTTTTGGGTCTGTTCCAATTTAAAAAATTAAAAGAAAAGAAAAAAAACATAATAATAAGCAAAAATATGTATTTTAAAAATATATATTAAAATTTTTTTAAAATATATATTACTTAAAAAATAACTATTAAAAACTTAATACTTATACAGTATATAATTGATATCGCATTGTAGCTTTAGCGTCAAAGTGCACTTTTATTGCAGTAAATACATTATTGTTGTACAGGGGGGCGGGGGGCGCGACAAAAAATTTTGATTGAAAATTGGGGCGCCAGTATTGAAAGTTTGGGAAAAACTGGGCCTAAACCTTGGGGACTCTGAAATCTTTTTTCGGGTTTTTGGAAAATTTAACCCCCCAAATTTTTAAAACCCCCATATTAAAAAAAATTAAAAGCTTTACGGGTCATTATAAGAGTTTTTTTTTTATGCTTTTACAAACTTTAAATTTGTTTTTTTTCAGACTTTTAATTTTTTAAGATATAAGTGTTTTTTTGATCCCTAAGGCTTTTTTTTTTCCCGAAGATAGTCTTGAAATTTTTGTTTTACTCCAAAACATATGTTCTTGGGAAAATTGGGATTTTTAGGGCTGAGATCTCTAGCTATTTTTTTAAATGCTTGTTTAAATTTTAAAAAAAAATTTTTGTGTTTTTTTAGGTTTAGTTAGAAAAAAAAATTATTAAAAAACAAAAGGGGCAGATTTTTTTAATTCATACTTACTTTTGTTCACAATAATCCAAGAAATATAAATCACTTAAAATGACTAAACATTTTTAAAAATTGAATATTTTATAAAAATTTGAAAAATTTTAAAAAATTCCTAATTTTTTAAAATTGTAAAATAATGGCTGGTCAAACTGACTTTTTATTTATAGAATCAGCTTAGTTATATAATCTAAATATAAAACAAATTATTTTTACTGTTGCTGTCAGGAAAAATAATTTCTGTATAAAAGGGTACTGTGTAGCCATAAAAAACGCCTTTTCTCTGCTTTCATTTTTAAATTCCTATTATTAGTTCTCTACTATATATATATATATATATATATATATATATATATATATATATATATATATATATATATATAGTAGAGAACTAATACGTTTTTTTAAACTTGTAGTGGATAACCATTGATGTTAATACAGTTTTTTCAAATATTAATTCGTTAACTAAATTTTATTTTTTAATTTTCGATTTATTCTGCGTTATTTCTGTCGAAGTTACAACTGACTGCAACAGATGGCGCCAGTACGTTTTTCTAACTACGTAGGAATTGACTTTTTTTTTAAAAAAAATTTATATTTCTTGTTTATTTTTAAAAGCAGGTGGTATACGCCATTCTTTTGCCTATCTCCAAATTTACTTAGCAAATAGCTGAACAAATTTTGATTTCTTATAACTACCAGATTGCTCAGAGGATTATTCAACAGAATATTAGCTTTTTGTTGGTCATTTTTTTAATGTAAGTTTTTAGAAAAATTGTCTATGGTTTAAGATAACCAATGTAAAAAGGTTACAAACACTATAAAATCATAGCTTTCTAATACAGTAGTTATATTATTGCATTCGTCAGGTTCATTTTTTTTAGTTGAAATTAGTTTTAGTTTTTACATAAAGTATTCAATACTACTGAGTAATTTTGCAAAACAGTTAAAAAAGACGCCATTTCTTGTTGACCTTCTATAGCAAGGCACATTTTCTTAAGGGTAATATACTTTTCAGGAAAATTATTACTCAATATTGGTGAGCATTTTAAGTTACTGACAAAAAGTATAAATTTTTTCTAAATGATTGAAAAATTGTGACACTTTTGAAATTTGTTTCGTAGCTTCATTTAAAATAAAATTTTTATTAAATTTGCTGTATAATAAACATAATTGGCATTTGGCGCACAGGAAAACATCGAAATTCAACTGAGTGTTTCAAACTTCTAATGCAAGTTTTTGAAACTTTTTTCAACTATATGGATAGAAAATGAACAGTATAGATTTCAGATTCAGGATTTTGTATTATTTATTTAAGCATCTTTTCTAAAATATCTTGTTAATTTTTTGTCTCAAAACAATGGTGATTTTGCAATAACCGGGAAAAGAAAATGGTACTATTGACTACAGCACCCTTATAGTAAGCTTTACGGTAGAACTCGTCCATTAGAAGGGTAAGATTTGTAACTCTCCATATACTCTCGACAAAACATTTGCTCCATATTAACCCTGTTCCCTACATTTGAACAAATCAATTCCATATTTTTCGATTGTATGTAAAATTTCACTTTAAGCCCTTGGATAGTACAATCAGCTACTGACGTAAATACCCATAAGTACTCGTAATTTCTTCTTTCTGTAGCCACTTTATCATTTTCTTTTATTAAGGTCTTCCGAAAAACTATAGAAAGTTTATTAGAGTTTTTGAAAGATAATACTTTTATTTTGTATAGAGACTTAAATAGTTTATTTCATCCCTTGGTTTCAAATAAAGTTCCTTTAGTACAGGATCATAATTAGATAGTTAGTGTACAACTGACATGAAAATTCCGGATTTGCAACCATGGCCTCTTGAAGGTAAATTGCACGATGCTAAAGTAATTATAACATTAATTACACGATGCGATAAATTTCGCCAAAAAGTAAATTTGCTGTTGATTACCCTTTTTAATTGAATATCAATTGGTCTATTCTGGAACTCTATTTCTAGAGACTCTGATAGACCATGTGTGCTTCAGAATATTTTAAAAATATAGTAAAATTAAATTATGTTCTATGTCATCAGCTCACCTACAAATAATGATTGGAATTCTTTTAGATCTTTGTTTTTCAATGAAATTAAAATTACACATTACCCTACAAATTTCATACTTACCGATTTTTTTTTTTACATTTTGTTGTGGCTGATATCATTGGGAAGCTTGCTACCAAATTTCAAATCTGTTTACAAATTAATTTTTAAAATATTTGAAATTTTCTGAGCTATATGATTTTGGTTTCGGTTTCACTTTAAAGCATTTTTCCACTCTTAAATTGAATTAATTAAAAATACTTTTGAGCACAATCATCTCTTAGTATGACGTGTATTAATTCCAATTTTCATTACTAAAATCATTTCTGCTTGATTTTGTTTTGAGTTTTTTGAATTATTATAATTAATTAATTAAAATTGATTTCAAAACCAATTTTTGCTTTAATAAATAGTTTATGTGTGACTTAGAAGCTTAACCATTAATTTTTTCCTGTTAAGAAAATACCATGACCCAAACATTCTCAGGTTGCTGTGAGAAACAATATTTCGAAGAGATGTACAACTTAAAACGATGTATCTAAAAATTAGTCCTCAGCAGACACTGCAACTAGACTTCCGAATACAAGTAGCGTAAAATCCGGCGTAAACGCGCACCTATACTTTCCAGCCTGTAATTTTTGATTTTTAGGTATATTCGCCGTATAACGCGCACCCACTTTTTAACGTAGGAATCTGAAATGTACGTGCGCAATGCTATTGTTTGAAGTCATTTATTCGAGATATTATTCCAAGCTTTAGAAAAAATAATATATTTCTAGAACAATACAACTCTTTCTCTCTATAAGTTCATAAAGGGAGTTCGTTTCTCTTAAATGAATAGTTTTTCAATACATGTAGAAGTTTAATTTTTTCTATGCTCATCTTTTCATTTTATTTTTAAAGCTCTCACTTTTATCCAGACGTATAGCGCACACCCTTAAATTTCGATCTTATTTTTTGTGTTAAAAGTGCGCGTTATACGCCGGATTTTAATGTAATTTAAATTCTTCGTCCCATCGCTTCACAGAATTCAATCAGTTTTATAGACATGTGTTCAATAACAAAAAAAAAAAACTAAAAAAAATAAAATAAAATAAATAAATAAATAAATTTTTAAACAGCAGAATATTATAAAACTAAAAAATTATCTATATATACATGAATTTTTATAAAGCACAAACGTCAGAAAATATGTGAAACATTCCTAAATCAGAAAGCTCATCAGTTCTAGGATGCTAAGTCTCTAAAGCATTATAAATCTTTTTCCATTGTCCACTATTCCCACAATTTACTAGTTACTTTAATTTCAGTTGGTAATTATATTACAGAAAGAAATTGTGTGTGTGTAAAAGATACCGTCACACATATAATTCGTAGCAAAGAATAAATTCATTAGAAAAAAATATCCTGGAACTATCAGTTGCATGTTAGTTATAACTACGTCAGAAATTAAATTTTAAAATTAAAAAATAATAATAAAGATTATTCCAACCTAAAAGAGAGAGAGAGAGAGAAAGCGTACTTTTTTCACATTTTACTTAATTCTACTAGAATTAATCAATTATTTCCTGTAAAAATATATATATGGTGTTTTCTCTCTATACTTTAACGTGGGAAATCAAAATTCCATTTTGCAATAAGGCTATAAATGGCCTATTTTTTAAGAAAATTAAAATTTAAAGTACGCTGTCCTAGTAAGAGAACTCGAAAAGACTCGGTAAAGAAAGGTGAAATTCATTGATAAAAACTACAGAACTATTACGGCTATTTTGTATTATATTTTCTTATTCTATGGCCCGTGTTGTTCAATTCCAAACAGCGATTGCAAATTTTTCTTTCCACTTTTTACTAACAACATGGCCATGAAATATATAGAACATAACACGAACATATAGATTACTATATAATGCAACATACAGATCGATTAAGGTATCCGACTACGTTCGGAACAGCGATTTTGCAAAAGCATATAAATGGATAATATTTATGATATTTAGTGTCATTTAGATTAGAAAATGTATATAAAATTGTTTTAAGAATAGTATTACAATAAAAAATTATTTAAGTACAATATTTTGACAAAAAATGAACATAGAATGACCCATTTTCAAAATATTCTCTTTGTGAAAAATGCTTCTATTATAATAATATTTTGCCTCTATATAGCTTAGACCTCTGTACAGAGGCTCAACTAGAATTTTTGAAATATATAACTTAGAAGTAGGTTTATCCATGTTTTACGACAACAGAGGGAGAAATTTTAAGAAAAAACGCCGACAATTACATATATATATATATATATATATTAAATTTCAACTCTGAAAATAATGTGAATTTTCAAAAATCATAGTTGAGCCTCTGTACAGAGATCTGAGCTATATACAGGCAAAATTTATAAATAGAAGCATTTTCACAAAAAGAGAACATTTTGAAAAAGTTATTCTTTCATTTTTTCCTAAAAATTGATTTAAATAATTTTTTATCAAAATGTCCTTAAAACAATTTTATACATGTATTCTAATCTAAGTGACACTAAATATCATGCAAATTAACCATTTATGCGCCTTTTTAAAATTACGGTTCCGAACGTAGTCGGATACCTTAAATAAAAATGAATCGGAACAAGAAATATCTTTGCCTCCGTACAAAACGAAACAATTAGTAACTTCGTCTTTAACTTTTTAAAGTTCCTCAACAGATAGGTAAAAGGCGCTTAAAATTCTCTTTCCCACGACGGTATTGCTATCTTGAATAATGCTTTATGTGTCGAACAGATGCAATCTGCAGTATTACCAGCTTTCTTTCAGTGTTGCTGTGACAAACAAAACTCCATGCTTGAGCTGGGCTCAGCAGGAAAAAACAGCTGGTGTTGATATAAATAAGTTTTACCCGACAGGATTTGGAAAAATCATCATACGTTCTTAATTCCGTCATTAAAGTGATAAAACCCGATTACTTAGTAATATGTGATGCAGAGTTACTAAAAAAATACCTGCATGGTATGGTGCCGAATAATAAAGTTGCAACAATACTTTGAGGAATACTTTAACAAATAAAAAATGTTTATCCATTAAAACATTTTGTATTTAGGGGTACACAATATACTTATATTATTTAATTCAGATATTAGGATTGTTGCTTGTTTTTAATTACTTAAGAATATTGATTGATCTTGTGGCACTAAAAATCTATATAAGAATATACAGTTCGAATTCTGAAATCTAAACATCATTCATTATCTTCTAAAAAACTCTCCAAAAAGAAAGCAAAAAAAAAAAGTTATAAAAAATAATTAAAAATAAAATTAAAAATGGTTTGAGCTTTATTTCTAAAATCCCTGACCGCAGCACGCGAGCATTTTGAGATTCAGCTATATTTAATATGCACAATACCTCATTACTCTCTGCTCGATATATCTTTGGGGTAACTAGTGAGGATTTATTATCCTCGCACTATAAAGCATCACGAGGGCTATTGGCGATGAATCTCAGTTAAATGACGAGGATATCATGAAGCTGTCCTCCCAGGGACATCTTAAGGTATGGGACAACTGGGTCCAGGCCCAGGGCCTTGCCCTCAGTGGGGGCCTCGTTTCGTTCTCGACTCCGTCTTGGTAAGATCATAATCCGGATAATTTTAATGCGGTCAAATATTATTCCCGTACATATTCTCCGAAAAACAGGGAATTGCAAACTGCATGTCAACTAGCAAAAGTGGTAAGACTGTATTATTATTATGTGATGACCGTTGTCTAGGTCTAGACCTAATACCATAAACAATCATTCACTTAGTCGAAATGCAACCATCGGTCGAGCCGGTTTGTGCCTAGGTTTCTGAAATAATGAGTCTCGTGCACATTTATTTGTTTCAAATTACCGTTTGAACGAGTATTTGACAATGCGTGCTATATACTGTCCACTTTTAATGATTTCAGGTAGGGCCTACTTTTGAATAGGGCCCAGGGCTAAGAAAAATCTTAAGATATCTCTCTGCCCAGGGCCTCGAAGAGTCTTAAGACGTCCCTGTGCCCTCCCCCTCTTTTTCAAACTGTCATTTCACGCTAACGCGAAGACAAGGAACCCAAGCAGACAACATGCATCACTTCCCTTCTACACAGCGGGTCTTCAGTGGTACCAGGACTCGAACCCACGACACTCCGGCCATGAATTGGAGACCATATATGATACTACCGAGTCCACTTGGACGAAAAGAGTAACTAACGTTATGACGATGGCCACAAGGATATTGCAATCTCCCTTTCTAATAGCAACAAAAAGATAAAAAAATTGGAACATATTTTCGAAAGAAAAGAACTAAAAAAAGGGATAGAGTTTTTTCAATAAAATAAATATGCTATTTTTTTCAAAAAAATCTATTGTCATTTTAAGAAAAATCGAGAAAATCAATGACTTAATGACAATCATAATGATTGAAACTTGCGTTTAATTCAAAGCAGTTGAAACAACTGAAAACTCAGACCAAATCCATAATAATCTTTTTGAGAAGTAGCTTTGATTTTTTTTCCCATCGATTTAACCTAACTTCAACCTGTGGTTTTCAAATTACAGGAGAGAAATAAAAGTAAAACATTTAAAAAAAAAATCACCTATTTATGAAACAAAAGTAGAACAGCGAAAAGATGTGTTACAGAAATCAATATCGAGTTACCGAATCAAATGAGAAATTCTCGACTCCTTTTCTTTCGAAAAAATAAATGCGGATAATGTTTTCTTCTCTTCCAGATCTTCATTATCCAAAACATTCTAGAAAATCTAAAAACACATAGGAAACAAATACTTAACAAAAAATAATAATATAAACATTTTTTTTTTCTTTTTGAATTCGCAAAATATGTCTTGTTCCGGAAGAAGAAAAAGAATCTTTCTTTCTTTCATTCCATTTTAGATCACTCCTTCCACACTTCCTGGTTTAGTTCAGTTTAATATCACTAGATGGCTCTGCAGTCATCTCAAGGCCCAGATTTATTGATCGAAAAGTATGATTGCGAGAGGAAAGAGTACAACATCGTACATACCTGGATGTTCCTCTTCTATTTTAAAGTGATTCAGAATGTTAAAGTAAATTAGACACGGCAGAAACTAAATAAATCTCATTCCGTCTCTTGGAAAAGCTCTTTCGGGCGATTAATTTCGTTACGTTTATCATTCGCCCTTCAAAGAGTTCGTTCCATAGTTGAGATAAGACATCACGTACATAAATTAATTAACACTAGTGCGAATTTTCAGCTTTTATGAAAATTTTTATCGTCGAATACTAGTTAAAGGCCTTTGAAGTAATTATATTAAAAGTAAAAATGATTCAATTTAGGGGGTTTGATAGTCTCAACAAGTACAAAGTAAAATTAAATTAAGACATAAGCATACTAATTTCCTCCATTACAGATAATGAATTAAAAATAGAAAATTTAGGAGAGTCAAAAGAAAAGTAATTTTAAGCAATTAAACTCTGTTTTTGGTGGCTATTTAAAATGTTCGATAATTATGTTTTTGTTCGTATAGGGTGATGAAAAAAAATGAAGTTTACATAAAAAGGAATGAATTTCGTTAATAAAATAAAATAAAATTGCTGTTCATTCATATTAATTGAATGATCGCCATGACATCCTCTAAAAGTTAAAAATAATATTCTTTTATTTTCCAAGAACTGGAAAAGTTTTTAGATCTAAAAGCAAACTTGATAAAACTATTAGAATAGAAATACAAACAAGTTAATATGTATATTCTAATTTATCTATAAATTAGGTATGCATTCTTATCTCTCTAAGACAATGCAGTGAAAGTTGTGTTGAAATTCCGAACCATGGTCAAGCGACGAGGACATAAATTAGTAGGTGCCTCATGGTCCTATTTTCCACATTATATTGCATGACAATTTTGGGTTCAGTTTATGTTAAAGTGCGCAGCAGCTCTTATTATTTTGTACGATGAGTTTTTATGTAATTGAGGACTCCATTCCAAAGTAGCTAACCATGATCACTGGATTACTACAGCTCACTATAACTGATATTTTTGAAAACGCGGAAGTATAACTAACATGTTGCGCACTAGGACGTCTTAAGGCATGGGCCAAATGGGCTCGGTCCCAGGCTCTCGCCCTCAGTGGGAGGGCTTCGTTTCGTTCTCGACTAAGATCTAAGACTAAGACTAAATAAGATCATGATCCGGATAATTTTAACGGTCAAATATTATTCCCGTACATATTCTCCGAAAAACAGGGAATTTCAAACTGCATGTCAACTGGCAAAAGTGATAAGGCTACATCATTATGTGATGACCGTCGTCCATGTCTAAGCCTAATACCATAAGCAATCATTCAACTCATTTAGTCGAAATACGGCCATCGGTCAAGCCGATTTGCGTCTAGATTTTTGAAAGTGTGAGTCGTGCACATTTATTTGTATCAAATTACCGTTTGAAGGAGTATTTGACTATACTATAGTCACTATATACTGAGCTATATACATACTGTCTACTTTTAAAGATCTCAGGTAGGCCTACTTTTGCATAAGGGCACAGGGCCTTAAAATCTTAAGATTTCTCTGGGCCCAGGGCCTCAAAGAGTCGTGAGACGTCCCTGGCTGTACGCGGTTTAATTCTACTTATTTATTTATTTTTATTATTTTTGCAGTTAAGTACAAATAATTAAACTTGACAGCTTGAAATAATTTTATTTCAGTATCTAGAAATAAAATGATAATCTTATCTTTGGGGTAACGTATACCATTCTCTAAAAATATTGATCTATAAGGAAAGAAAAAAAGAAAAGAAAATATGAAAATTTACTCATATAAGTTATATGTTAACAATTATTATATAAAATTTAAAACCTAATATACATCTTATGATCGATGTTACTTAAGGAATACTTCAAAAACCAACACAGCCTATTCCATTAATTTTTTTGGCATGTGCTTTGGCCCTATTCCAAGGTTTCCGAAGAACAGCAGAAACACTCATTGAGGAAGCTTAAGCTGTTAGAGGTCTGTTTTCTCAGTCATTTTCTTTTTAAATATTTTTTCCCAGTACCATAAAAAAAGGTTTTCTCTCTCCTTCGTGTTCGAGGAAAAAAAATATTAGATGAATGACCGAGAGATTAATATGGCTGTACAAAGCAATGAACACAATGTTTAAGTACGCATTTTAAATCCATCTTGAGAAACATTGAATGAATGAATCAATGAATCTTACTAATGATTAATTATTTGGTGAAATAATTAATCTAAAGACACTTTAATTTATTTGTTCGCATAATATTAATTTACAACCGTTATTAAGTAAATTAGTGTTTATTAGCGTCCCACTATAAAGTAACGCGAGGGCTATAAGTGACGGACCTCTTAATTTTACACCACGGAGCCGTGGGTAGCCTAGTGGTTTGAGCATCGGACTCCAGACCGTAAGGTCTGGGTTCGATGCCCGATGCCACCGAGTACACACGGAGTACGTGTTCGTTAAATCATTAGGTCCGAAAGTCTTGTGGGCTGAATCATGAGTGCAGGGGACTGGAGAATATTTCCCTCCCCTTCAGTTCCATGCCTAAATTGGGGAGGTGGAGATAGGTGGTGTCGCCATCTATCGTCCCTTCGGGGAATTTCGCCGAGCTAATTCGTGCTGTCACTTGTACGGTGCTCAAGACCAAGGCCAACGACAGGCGTACTTCTAGCCCCTTGTGCCACGATAGATTTAGTGGGCCTCGATCTGACTACGTCAGACAGGTGGCATTCGAAACAACAACATTTTACACCACGGTCAAGTGACGAGGACGACACCTGTGAGCTGGCGCTCTACTCTTCTAATTTTCCCACCTTGTGCCAACGTTACAATTATGAGCCACTACGGATTTAATGGGTATCAGCTCTTCAGTGGCACTATGGTTCGAATTCATAACACGCCGTCCACGAGTTCGTGACCATGACCACTAGGCTACCGCAGTCACAAAAATCATTAATAAATGGATCTAATTAGGTATTAACAACGTTGTTATTAATCATCAGTTAACTAGAAAAGATTGAACTATTTTTCATTCATAAAAGTCGTTATTTTCTTTAATCACTATTTAATTCTCTTTATGCTTCAGAATGGTATGTGAAAATTAAGACGATTCAGTCAATGTTCTCTGTAATTTATTAGATATTTTTAATTAAGTCTGTTGTGTTAATAGCTATTGAATATGTTTAAAGAATTGTTGTATTTAAACGATTATTAAATTATTTATTTTCAAGAATTTTTGAAAGAATGTATTAAAACTCTCTTTTCTATGTGAATGTAGTGACTGTTGGCAAGGAGAAGCATATTGGTCTTAGAAATGTTTTGTAGAAACACATTTAAAAAATTACCCAAGAACACATATGCATTTTTTAGTAATCGTTTAATCATCCTCGTAATAGAAGAGTAATATTTTTTCTGGTTCTGTTATATAAGTAACACAAATGCTAAGAAAAACAATTTCCCCAACTTATTCATAAAATGGTCTTCAGAAAGATATTTCAGCGAATTTTTGTTTAGCCATTTACTTAAAACGTTTAAATCTAATTTTTTTTTCTAAAAAAAGCACATTAGTAAATTTATTAATAAGCTATAATCTCCTTTACACTAACGTATATTACGAAAATGTATCAAATGCTACATGGGAAGTTTGAAAAAAAATATGTGGAACATTATTTTTCTATGTGTACCATACTAAATTATATTATATTACAAAAATGTCATTTTTTTACAGTTTAAATAAGTTTAAATTATAATTTTTTACTGACTCGATGCATTAATTACAACATTTTATATAACATCGTAGCATTATATTTTCTCAAAACATTCAGAATTGAATAACGATTGAATTATAATTACGTATATTCTTTTTTTAGGGATTTTTTGCCCTGCTTACATTGACATAAATCTAACTTTTAAGGTATCCGACTACGTTCGGAACCATGATTTTGAAAAAGCGCATAAATGGATAATTTTCATGATATATAGTGTCACTTAAATTAGAATACATGTATAAAATTGTTTTAAGGATATTTTGACAAAAAAAATTTATTTAAATACAATATTTTGGCAAAAAATTAACTTAGAATAACCTTTTTTCAAAATGTTCTGCTTTTGTGAAAAATGCTTCTATTATAACAATATTTTGCCTGTATATAGCTCAGACCTCTCTACAGAGGCTCAACTAGAGTTTTTGAAATATACAACTTAAAGGGTGTTTATCTACATTTTACGACAACAGAGGGGAGCAATTTTAAGAAAAAAAAACGCCGATAGTTATTTCAATGGGTTGTAACTCTGAAAATAATGTGAATTATTCAGAAATCATAGTTGAGCCTCTGTAAAGAGGTCTGATCTATATACAGGCAAAATATTATTATAATGGAAACATTTTTCCCAAAAGCAGAACATTTTGAAAAAAGATTATTCTAAGTTAATTTTTTGCCAAAATATTGCGTTTAAATAAATTTTTTTTGTCAGAATGTCCTTAAAACAATTGACCTGACCTGACCTGATCTAACCTGAGTGACACTACATATCATGAAAATTATCCATTTATGCGCTTTTTTAAAATCACGGTTCCGAACGTAGTCGGATACCTTAACAACAAATACAAAAAACATAATAATTATAAGGTGAGAAATTAAATGCTTGAAGCAGAGATATTTTTATATGCCTGATTTTATATCAGACATAACGCACTAAAAGAATATTTACGAGAAAAAACTTTTGCATATCTATCCTCATTCAAACACATTTGATTTCTCTTATTGGATGTTTTCCTCTTTTATAACAAAGAAATCTTCATTGAAAAACGTGCACTAAAGGAAGAAAAAGATCTTTCCGGATTTTCTTTTCATGTCCCCAAACGATTTTACAAGAAAGGAATCTTCGAGATAATTCCATTTTCAGGGGGGCATTGCTCTTTTGGAGCTTTTGTGAAGAGAACATGCGGACACTCGAAACTAGACTCACGGCAGACCGTTCTGAGACGTCTACGTAAAGTTTCAAAAATAATGAGAAACCAGACGGTTGATTTAGAACTACTTCAAAACAGGAGTTTTGGGATAAAAGTGGAATAACTAAAAATCAGATTCCTTCTAAATTAGAATTTTTGACGGAATTCTTTTTATTGAAAATAATGGTTCAATGATTTTTTTTCTTGAAAGATTGAATTAAAGAGCTCGATTATCGATTTTCATAATATATTGCAAAAGATTTAGTACGAGAAGAAGTTATCACTATATATTTTTATATTTTGTTAAATGAATTTTATTTTAAAATACAATTTTTTACTTTAAATTTATAACGTAAGCATTGAATGGTTTATTTTCATGTTTTATAGGAGTCATTTCACAAAAATAAAAATAATAAATCTGAACATTTAAAAATTTTTCTCAATTGAAATTGGAGAATTTTCTTAGTTTCGGAATAAATACTATTTACCTAAAATTTAAGACAAAATTTGATTTTGAATTAAATTATTAAATTTTGAAAATGAATATCAATTTTCTCTATCTAATAAATAGTCACTTTTCAAGTTAAAGTTTTTAAAAATAGCTACAAGGAAAAAAAATACCTATTCATAAAAAATTCTGTTAAACGTAGTTTTGAATACAATGACAAAAACTACATGCTTTCATCGTCTATGGAAACTTTATTACAGCAGACTTTTTACGTGCAATATACATGTAAGAAGAATAGATATATCATTGAAATGAGAGAGAGGTAGAGAGAGATACTATCCTTTCTTCTTCGTACAAAAAAAAAGAAAAAAAAGAGGTTAAAAAAAGATTTTAAAATTTCTTTATAAGTTATGCATTTTATTTACATCTACGTATATATTTTTCGTGATGTATAACACACTAAAATAATTTTTCAAGCTGGTTAAAAATTATAAATAACTAGCTGTCATCTATTAAAAACACATAAATATGTAAAAATAAAAATAAAATTCTACTTAAAACAATTTTATCAGAAAATATCCCTAGGAATTATTCTTATACTTCCATCGGTTTTTCGTCATGAATTTCAGGTAATCATTACAGGATATTCCAAAACCACTCGCGTCTGAAGAGAGCAGACGATAGACATTTGTGACTTAAATCGTTTGTGCTCCCGACAGGGATGGTAAGGTAGGAGGGGGCCGTCTGTAGTACGGGCCGTCGGTGAATGACCTTGCTTTAGTCGATATATAGATCCAACTGCTCCCTGCAAATACCTATCTTTCCATCCTCACTATAGTAAAGGATACGAGAAATGATGCTTTTACCTTCGTACGCTAACGAGAGACGGTTAACGATGATTCTGATAAATGGTCCCGAGCATCCGCGAGTTCAAATGCAATTTAATTTGTGTTTTTGGCATTCGGAAACGACAGTAGAAAGAAAATAACTGAGGATGAAGTAATATTTTAAAAAATAAAAGCTTGTGAGCAGGTAGATCAAATATAAAAAGGACATTTAAGGGGGATATTTAAGCTGAAAGTAGGATGCGTCTTTTTTTTATAACATTTAGAATCAATCAATTCTTCATTTTTTCCCCTTCGATTTAATGTATTTAAAAAGATTATGTTCAATGCAAAAGTTAATTTGGCATATATGACGTAATAAATTATATATTTCTGTATTAAGTTATACAGAATTATATTCCATTATTTATTTTGAAATAACCGATGGATTAATTAATGAATTGTTTCAGTGGCGTAACGGAGAACATTTGGCCCTCAAGTTGGATTTTACGAAGGGTAGGTACTTGGCGGCAGTCAGGCTTTGGGCTCCCTAGAATCCTGCCCCCCCCCCGTATTGTGGGGGTTACGGGGGTGTACGTTACCCCCACTGGATTGCTTATTAATGTTGTTGCAGGATATTAAACGAGAACTGTAAGCCACAGAAATTGTGTTTTGAGTCATGTGAAGAGAACTAAACCTGACCAGGCATTCCCTTCTTCTAACTTCCATATCATGATAACGTGTGGATTTCGAGCCTCGATATATTTAACGTTCCTCAGCCCTTCTACATGGTGGGTCTTCAGTGAAACAACATTCAATAGAATGAGGGTAGTAAGGTAAAGAGCATACAGTTAAAATATGAAAACATATGTCGCTGTTTTTATGTGAATTTCGTGCATAAACCACTATTTTGGTTAATATGTAGATGAATATTTATCTGTGGTTTGGGTTCGGAGAATAAACAACTACTATTAAAACAACTTTTAAAAAGAGTTATTTAAGGTATCCGACTACGTTCGAAATCATGATTTTGACAAAGCGTACAAACGAATATTTTTTTCAATATTTAGTGTCAGTTAGATTAGAATACACATATAAAATTGTTTTTAGAATATTATTACAAGAAAAAAAATATTTAAAAGCGATATTTTGGCAAAAAAAGGGTATAGCATTACCTATTTCCAAAACATTCTCCCTTCATGAAAAATGCTTCTATAATAATACTATTTTGCCTATGTATAGCTCAGACCTCTTTACAGAGCCTGAACTCGGATTTTTCAAAATACGTAACTTAGAAGTGGATTTATCCATATTTTAAGATGTCAAAGAGAAAACATTTTAACAAAAACACGTTGATTATTATTTCAATTTGTAGAAAGTCTGAAAATAACGTGAGTTTTTCAAAACTCTTAGTTTAGGCTCTCTGGAGAAGTTTTAGCTATACATAAGCAAAATATTATTATTATAGAAAAGTTTATTGTAAAAGGAGTATGTTTCGAAAATAGGTAATTCTATGTTCATCTTTTGCCAAAATATTGAATTTAAATAATTTTTTATTGTAATAATATTCTGAAAATAATTTTATACGTGTGCTCTAATCTAAGCGACATTAAATATTAAAAAAAAAAAAAAATTCGTTTGTACACTTTTACAAAACCACTGTACCGAACGTAGTCGGATACCATAAAATTTTTTCTTCTACTACATGATAGTTTCAAAGCAAAATATGTGTTTCATATATTTATTATAAATGGAAAGAAACCCCAAAAAATGTATTTAGTAACGTGAACAGAAAACAAATTTTTTTGTTTAAATTAAAAATAATTTAAAAAAAAATTAAATATAGTTTGTAAAAATTAAAAATATTTAAGTTTCCTTCAAAAGTCTTCAGGAAGCGTTATCTAATACAATCAATTTTCTCCCTTATGTGTTCTTTCTGTAATATTATATAATTCCACCATTACATTACTTAGAATAAACGTTATTTCGATATCTATAATATTTAGAGCAATAAAGATATTAGAATGATCCCAGTAGTTTCTGATGTAAATTTTTTTTATTTTCGTCAACATGGTTTGAATATTTTCTCACTGTTGAAAAGAAAAAGAACATGAAAAAAAAAAAACTAGTGCTGATTCAATTTTTATTTATTTCTTCTCCAAACACAAGAACGACAGGCATTCTCTAGAATATATAGTTGACTTCTATATTTCCGGTATTCTTCTGCAGGAATAAGCGTCTTTTTAAACGCTATTTAAACAGAAAAAATTGTGTGGTTTAAAATAAGGTATAACTTCTGTTATTTTCGAAACGACATTACGTTAATATAGAATTAGTAAAACAACGTTTCAATCCAGTAAATATTTAAATATCTTTTTCTAGGCTTAATATACAAACATAAGCTGTTGCAGCTGTTATCTCTCACCTTCTTAGCTACATCTTCCTCCAGTTATTAGTTTCCAAAATCGAACATTTTTAAAGAGGGCATTTATTTATTATTTTCTTATTTTTCCTTAACAATCTAATGCTTTTGCAGTATGATCTCTTCAGCTATATATACTTTACGTATATAACTGTAAATACTTAAATCTAATTAAGGGTTTAAAAATGATGCACGCGTTTGGAAAAAATGTTTAAATTAGTTGCCGTATAAAAAAAATTGGCAACAACCCCTGAAAGCTTTCACATAGTAAAATTTCCCCATAGTAAATAGTAAATAAAAAGGATAAAAAAACATTAGATGCCTGCATTAGAAACATTAGATAAAAAATGCCTGCTAAAACTAGTATTAAAAATAGCTATCCAATAATCAAAATTCGTAGTATACATAACTTTTTCCAGTTGCAAAAAAACTCGAAGATAAAGATATATATTCATATTTTTTGCGCAATTATTATGAATATGTGTATTTATTGCAATAATTTTCCATCTGCTTTTTTTTTCTTGGTATAGTTGCTTTTAGTATTAAGGATATAGCAAGTTCATTTTTGCATCTTTAAAGTAAAAAAAAAGGTACAATAGAACCTAATTAATTCGGACTAATTGGGGCTGTAGATCGTTCTGATTAAACAAAGTAACTTTGAAAATTAGCTTAAATACATTAGGTCTTCAGTACAGTAAAGAAAGAATGTATTTTATAAGACATAGTAAAATGGTAAATAATTGCATAAGATAAAATTTAAATCCTCTCATTTCTTACATAATTTGTATCAAATCAGGAAAAAAACAATTTTAAACATGATGGTCAACGATTTTTATTTAAAGTTTTATTATTAACGTTTTTTTTT
>BMAV01025082.1:38927-92887 GCA_019973955.1 Trichonephila inaurata madagascariensis | reverse complement strand
AATTGTTCTGGAATTGTATTTTTAATTTCATAAAGATAAAGTATTTACACTTATTCTTTCTCAGATGTTATCACACTTCAATTTTCATTGTTATATAGCTGGAGAAATTTCAAAACTTTGATTTACAAAGTTCCTAGTTAAAGAATATTAATTTATAAGAAGCAACTCATATCGTGGTTGGGATGTTTCTATTGTAATACCTTTAAAAAAAATTAGCTTAGATAATTTACAGTAAGTTTATATTTTTTTTCTCTCTAATTGCGTTTTTACAGATTCGAAAAATGCATAAACAGTTTAAAATTCATTATCAATCATTATTTCTACCCAAATGTTACACTTTTTGAGCGATAGTTATATCGTTGTACGTTTGTAAAGTTCATCATTATTTTTTTAATTTGAATTTAATTGTCTTGATATCGATTGAGATGAAACGAGAAAAAAATATTTTGATGATAAATTAATTTCTCAGCTAATCTTTAATTTAGAATGGTATTTAAATGAAGAATGTTCCATTTCTCAAATGACACTTTTGCGTTTGAATTGATCTTATACGCTTAGAAAAAAAATGTAAAATAATGGATTATACGTATTTTGACTTTTCAGGTTTGCTGTTACATAAAATTTATTTAAAGAATTTCATTTCCTGTTTAGTTTACTTTTAAAAAAAAGTCTGTTATGCTGTTCGTTTTATTGCAGAATTAAATATTTAAAAATTTATTAATAATTTAAAAAATTATTAATAATATGAAAAATTATTAATAATATTTTAAAAAAATATTAATAATATTTAAAAAAATTATTAATAATATTTAAAAAATTATTAATAATATTTAAAAAAAGTATTAATAATATTTAAAAAATTATTAATAATATTAAAAAATTTAATATAAACAGTTTATTAATTATCGTAGAAGAGATTATTATACATCAAAGACTATCTTTTAAGATATGACGATTACATTAAAATACTTCATATTTATTCTTCCAGGGGAATATTCAGTAAACATTGTTTAATTTGATTCCATTGATTTATGACTAATACTTTATTTCACTTTAATGAGTTGTTTACCCAAAAATTTACACATCATATTATCGAACACACATAACTGGAATGCATTGAATTTTAAAACACAAAACTCTACACATTTCTTATAATTAACTATAAAAATGTAGGAGTCCAATAAATTTTAAAAATTTATATATAGTGATTACTTTTGTGCATCGTATGGCATATAATCTGTAACTTAACTCAATTTCTTTTAAAATCTCATTATTTTTTTATTTAAAACTAAAATAAGAATTTGTTATTTTATTTGAATACCATTAAAACTTCAAAACTTAGTTTAAGTTGCACTCTATAAATAAATTATCTTAATTAGAACCGTAAACGCTAAGTTTTCAAGGAAAGGAAGATAGTTTTAATTAAAAAAATATTTGAAATAAGACTTTGTGAAATTTAAATACGTTAAATATATTAAAAGGAAGTAGAAAGTTTAATGTAATTTAAAAATGTGGTATTGCTTATTTTTTTCTTTATTTCAATTATCTTTCTGAAAAGTATATTAATATACATTTAAAGTTCTCTTTTGTGCTTTTGAAGGAATTAATTTTTTTTAGAACAGACACTAAAAAGTTTGTTTACTTCAGTTAAAAATGTGCCCAATGTACTAATGGTAACGAATGTAATCCAGATGACAAAGAAGATATTTGAATAGATATCTCAGGAGCCAAAATTCCACACTGTGCCAAGTGAGTACTTCAGTTTGCTTTTACATGCATCAACTTTTTTCTTTGATTCCAAAAATATTATTATTATCAAAGTATAAGATAATGGAAAAATAAATGTTTTCTAAATGCCAAGCATAACATTAACCCTTAACTTTCCAATTTTTTAAATTTCTACGAAAAAATTATATCAGCTAGTTCTCAAGTAATAATAAACGGGAAAAATATATATGAAAAAATTAAGCTGTTTAAAATTGAATTTCATTTATTTTTTATTTGTTGCAGAACTGTAACGTTGCACAGTAGTGCTGTAAATTAAAAAAACTTTTTTTTACATAAGAGAGAATTTTATTATTCATCATGCAATAAACAAGAAGCATAAAATATATTAGATTCTTTTTATAGCAAAAACACAGTTCTTGAGGCATCAGAGATTTTTATAATTGTTGTGATTTCTGGAAAAAATGTACTTCCATCTAGTGACAAAATTAGCATGTATTTCGTTGCAATAATCTTTTTTTCTCAGATAAGGGATTTGTAGGTAATTAAAAAAATATTGAGTCTGTTAAAGTAAAATAAATCATATGTTGCAGAAATGCAACAGTGGGAAGTTAAGGGCTAAGGCTACCAAGAGCACAGAGAGCCAAGAAAAAATTCAAACCTTCATAATTTACCACAAATGTTGTAATAAATATTGATAATCGAAATTAATCAATAAATTATTACATAACAAAAACCAAATTATGAATTTTTATTTAGGAATAATTAAATAAACAAAAATCTGAGCAACTTGGTTCATTTTTCAATGGAATAAAATATACCAGACACATAATACATACAATGCAACACTACACAATATCGCATGTTATAATATACAGTATCAACTTCTAAAAATATATACATATTAATCCTAATTGCAATTAAATATTGCATTTCTAAAGATACTTTTGGATATTATTATAATGATAAAACCTTTGACATCCATAAAATATATTTTTTTTTACATCCATTATAATTTAGAAAGTAATTCGTAAAAATTTTTAAGAACTTTTTGTGTTGAAAATGAAAGGAGTATCAATATGTACGAATATGATTTTGACACAAAAAGATTGTATGTAAAATAAATTTTTATGATAGAGATTAATATGAAAACAGTACAGAAAAATGCCTAACACAAAGTTTCCTGCAATTAGAAAAACAGAAAAGATGTGCTTCTCAAATTCCTTATTTAAAAAACTTTAAATACAATTAAATATTTCAACAAATCCATTATACTTGATAAATTTTGGTATTACTCTACCTTTAAAAACAGATCAATATTGTATGTAAAATATTTGATCATTGATAAATATTATTGAAATAATATTGCATTCTATTTCTTTAAAAAATATTACAAAGTTTATGTCTACTTGAAGGGTATAAAAGTAACAAGGTTCATGAAATTCGATACTAAAATGTGCAAATAAAAAAAGATTTAATATGTATCTTTTTAAATGATGCATCTGCATACAAATGTTGCGCTATTCCCTTTACAGCCAGCATTGGAAAACATGTTGAAAGTTAACGTTATTCCAATGTCATCAAGTTGTAGAACTTTCCTGAAATTTGGCGACATTTCTCATTTGCTGCTGGGGACATTTTATGGAAATCAATAAACGTACGCCGAGAGTAACAGAAAAAAAAAATAAATTGCATTTAACAATAATTTTTCTCTAGTGATTAAACCCTGGATGAGCAATACTTATTATTAATTATGTTTTTAAATACATAAAAATATATTTATCTAATCTAGCTTCTGATCGTTCTCTCGCACGATTATTCCAAAAATAACTGATATATGTAGAACTTTTCTTCATTTCTTTTCAAACTGAACTTAACCCTTTATCTACCGACGGTATTTATAAGTACCCCACTCACTTTAAAATTACATATAATAACCATTTTTATGAATATTCTCATGATAATTAGCAGAAACATTCTTTTAAATCCACTCTTCTAAGATATATGGCAGCACGGGTTCTATGATGAGTATTTTAGCGGGAAAGGTGAATAGTTTTATAGCATAAATTGCGTTTTCAGAAGATTGCGAAGATTGTCATTTTTGCTCCGAAAATATAGTTAATGTCAAAAGGTAAGTGACTTATTATTTTTTTTTGTATGTTAATGAAGACCTCAGAAAACAATTTGACTGTTTATTTTAAGTGAACAGTGGATATAATTAATTTTACAGATGAACATCTTTAATTAATTAATTAGCTCTAACGGATTAAATCTCCCCAAAAGTTGAGTATTTTGTTTATATATATCCCTTAATTTTCAATGAAGGGATTCAAAAAAAAAAAATATTGCATGAAAAAAAAATGCAGTTAATTATAATGCGCTAGGTAAAGGGTTAAATTACATTAGTTTAAAACTAATTTTCTTATTATAAGAACTTTAAATATAAGCAGGTAGAAAATGTTAGCAAAACAAAAAAAGAATCTTTCTATAATGTAAACAGATGTCTAAGGCTGGTTGGTTAAATTAGAGAATAATTAATTTTACGAAATCAAATTATTAACGTCTTTATTTAAGGAAAACTGAATTATAATGAGTATATTACAGAACTTGTTTGATATAAATTCATGAATTGCATGAGTAAAGATATTCTACAGGGATGTTAAATAAATATATCGGCATACTTTTTATCTTGCTAATATAATGATATATTCTTCAGAGCAAAAGTAAAACATGTGTATTCTACAAAGCTTGTTCATGCATAGATTATTAAATATTGCTTTTTGAGAAATTAATTTGAAAATTTCCAATAATAAGTCTGAAATAAGCTTTCTCTCGAGAAAAATAAATATTTTAAAAAGATTTTTAATTTTAATTCTCTTTGCGCATTTAAGCAATTGTTTAACTGCTTTATCTGGAAATTTAACTTTTAAAAATGATAACATGCAAGATCCAGTTGTACACAAGTGCTTTTTTTTTAAAGAGCTTGAGATTAATTCATATTTTTTATTATTTTTTTTTTTTTTTGCAGGAATTCTAAAATGGCTTGAAATGCCTCTTTAAAAACTTAAAAATACATTTACGGTTATTATATTTATTAAAAAAGGATTTTTCTTCGAAATAATTTAATTTCAGCATGAAAGAGTAATTCTGCTTGTCCTAATTTTGAAACATATTTTTAGAATTATTAAATATTTTTTTATCACATTGAATAAAAAGTATAACAAGAATATGAAAAACCTATTCATACCAAAGATGCAAAAGCATTACTATTTCTACAAGTAATTATTCGTAATTGTCGATTTTTTATGTTTAAAGTGATGAATAATAAAAGGATGTAATTTAAAATAAATTACACTTGTCTTTTTATCATTAGATACTCCAAATCTGAGTGAAAAGCAGTCTTTTAATATTAGATCTGATTTTTATTAACTACCTCAAAACGTTTATCTGAACAAGAAATAAAGTGATATTTTTCAGCATAATTCCTCTTACATTCGATGAAACATGAATCAATTCATTGCAAAATATTTTATTATTTCAGTTAAAAATTTATTGGATTTATTGATAGATTTTTAGTATATATATATATATATATATGGAGTATTTAGGAATTATTTGATATTAATCCCGTGGAAGAAAATAATCACGTACATTCGAAAACGATCTAGTAGGGATCTAAAGACAAAAAGGAATTTCTTATACGAATCAAAAATAAAAGAAAATTCAATTTCTTTAAAGTAATGTAGTTTTAGATAAATAAAACAAAAGTATCCACTTAATATTTTATTTTGAAACAGTAACGGTGTCGTACTAATGAAAATATCCGAATTCTCATAGGTTCATTATCTCCACAAACATTGTTGTTGTTGTTGTCGTGTCCTTCCCGGAGGGAAGGAATGAAAGTTGCCAGACGCTGAGACAGGTTGGATTTCAGTACAATAGATGGTGACACCACCTATCTCCACCTCCAAGATTATGGCATGGAACTGGAGGAGAGGAAAATATATTCTCCAGCCTCCTGCACCCGTGGCTTCTGCTGCGACCGCCCACAAGACTTTCGGACTTACTGATTTAACGAGCACGTACTCCGCGTGTACTCGGTGGCATCAAGCATCGAACCCAAGCCTCCCGGTCTGGAGTCAGATGCTCTAACCGCTAGGCTACCCACGGCCCCTTCACAAACACTAATGCTCACAATAAAGAGACTTAACATTTTTGATTTAATTTAATTTTCATGATATATTTTAACGAAGTTAGGCACGTACATTAGTTCTATAATGAAAAAATACACTACAACTATAAAGTATATGCATAATCGTGTGTGTAAGGCTCATCAGAGCACTGAAGTCTAATAGAGATGTTACAAGAGGGAACAAAGCAAATGGGTTTACAGTGAATATAGTTCTCTCAACAGCTTTCATGGAATGAATCAGAGATGTACACAAAGGTATGGTTTAGGGGTTTTCAAACCCGTCCCATAGGACAACAGAGTTTTATTCTTTAGCAAAAAGATTGCGTCTCGGAGCTTTCGTCAACATACTCTTCTAAGGATATAAACTACTCTTGTAAAAGAAGTCTGTGTACAGCACTGACCTGAATTCATTTTCAAGATTAAATAATTTATGAGTCCCTATGAAAATTGGTCTCACTCTGTTGACAAAAATGTTTTCAGATATTGGATAATTCTGAGAGAGAGAAAGAGAATTGCAATTGCTCTTTTAAGAGTACACATCCCAGATGTACTCTACGCTATGGGATTAAGGTTTGGAGAAACAGCTGGTAGATTCATCTGGCGAATATCTTCATATTCCCAGAATCGTCCGCTAGATGAGTCTTATGTGAATAAGCCTTATCATTTGTAAAATGAAATCAAGGTCAACAGCACCCTTAAAAAGGCGAATTAAATACTCCAAAATTTTGCATCTGTATTTCACAGACTCACAGAAACTTTCCAGAGTTCCCTCTAGAGACTGGTAAACCATAGAGGCTTATAAGCTTTCCTACCCTGTAAAGTGATATATGTTCTCCTCCCCAGACATATACCAGGAGATATATGCCAACCCAAACTACGAGTATCTAACCCGTTTTGGTACACTAGCTTCTTTCTTGGATGTTGAAGGACATGAAGACGGGTACATTCCCTTTAGAGAAAGCTATGTCGAGAATCAATGCTTAGGTCATATCGAAACTCCTCAGTAAATATATCAGTCTCCTACCGATTATGGCTTCAGTGTTAATGTTCTGTGTACCATGTTAAATGGCATTTTCGACGATACATATTGAATGGGATGCAAACGATAGCCCTTTGCAAACAGACCACAGTCATTTATTCCCTGGAAAACAATAATTTATTTAAACATGGACTACTGTGGTATTAAAAAGTTCTAACAGATAGCATAGAAGCTATGTTATAACTTATAACAATCGAAGCTTCGATTATTGTAAGTCATTTATCTATGAACATTTGCTCAGCTCAAGTTGTAAGAAGCTAATTTTTCCAGTTTTTGACCATGAAAAAGAAAGAATAACAGGTGCTATGTTAAAAATCTCCAATGTTCTTGATCCGGATTATTATTGATAGATTCGAGAGGCTAATATGAATCGAAATAAATAATTTCAAATTGACAACAAAGAATTAACGACGACTCTTAGGGAAATGGAAAAAGATCTATGTGGGACTACATTCTCGATCAATTAATATTAGTTAAATTAAAATAATTAAATCTTTAGTCTTAGTTTGTCAGGACCTTAAAAATTTTGAGATAAACAACCCAGAATCTACGAGCCTTATATTAAAAGATACCAATGTTCATTATAGTTTGTATAAGAGAAGTTCTGTATTAGATCAGTCAAAAAAGGAAAAGGAATTTGAATCTCCTTACTGTTAGAAATATTTTAATTTTTTGTAAAAACACACTACTGGCCACTAAAATTGAAATACTAGAAAGGAAACTAAATAACACACACTTACACAACTTTGCTTGAAACTTTATTGCAACTGTATACAGCATAGTTGGAAAAAAGGTGAATAAATTTCAAGGCAGTCTGAGGATATATAGGGTCAAAATTAGTTCATACAATTATCGCCTTTAGCAGCTCGAAGTAGGTTAGGCATCGCCTTGGCTTGGATGACAGATATGGGCAAGTCACTCCATGCTGCTTCAAATCTATGCGATACTTCATCAATCGTGGTGGCTGGATAATGGTAGATGCCAGTTACAGAATATAATATTAAAATAAAATTGGTCAATTCGGGGTATAGTCCCCTCTTTCACATGAACAGGCCTAACAGCGTGATTTTATATCGGAAATAAGGAAATTTATGAGTTCATGTGGCAATTAATCTCACTTGTTCAACAACTCTGTTTTCAAGCCTTGGATGGTTCTCGGAGAAGGTTTGCGAGTTGCAATTGCCCTCCCTAGAACGTTCCAGGCATGCTCTATACGGAAGAGGTCTGGAGATCTAACTGACCAATGCATTCGGCAAATATACTCGCCTTCCAGAAATTCATCAACCAGATGAGCTCTATATGCCTCATATTGTCATCCAATAAAATAAAATCAGGGCCAACTGCACCAGTGAAAAGATCAACATGGGGCTCCAAGACCAAATCCATGTACCTCAAAGCAGTCATAGGGTCTCTTGCAAAGACATAGCGGTGTGGGCGACCATCCAGCGTGAAGTTTGCCAAAACCATCAAGCTTCCGTTATTGTAATGGTCGATTTCTGGGACATTGGAGGACAGATAGTGGGTCCCTGATTCTTTCCATATGAAAGTACGGTGAGAATATATTGGATAGAACCAGATATTTACTGTATAAAATAACGCTGTGAGGCCTGTTTATCTGAAAGAGGGGACCATACCCCCTATTAACAATTTTTTTTTGTTGTTATATTTTGCAACCACTGTTTCATACCTTTCGACTTTGATGAGTGTTAAGCACGATCATGCGTGTGTATTTTAACTATTGAACGGTTATTTTTTTTGCATTATATCAGCCTATACACATACCAAACTTCATTAAAATCTGTCAAGTTCTAGAGATATTGGAAAAAAATCTAAAAATTCTCTTAATTTTATTCACCATGTATATTCATTAGTTCTAGTAAATTTAAACACATAGTATCAAGAAAACATATTAAAAAATTCAAAGAAGTTTTTCCAAAAACAGTCGTTTTGTTACTTTGCGTGATAGAATCTGCTTGAGATATAGGACTTCCCCCGATCTGTTTTTAGTGTTCATAAATTTCCTTTTATTGAGGACATTAGGAATAAAATGGTGTTCTAAGACATATTTATTACAGTTTTTAACCGAAACCTCAATTGCTAAAAAACAAAGAATTTCTGATTACTCAAAATGAATAAATAAAGTATTGTTACAAAGGGCGTACTCACCCAAAAACAAGAAATGCAACAAAAATAGTTTTTTTTTTAATTAAATATTCCTTTGTTAATAAAATGATAGATATACCTATATGATTGTGACTTATCCAAATGAAATATTTCATAATTTCTTATTTTATAAAATAATCAGTTATAGATTCGTAAAATCATTTTTTTAAAAATCATGCTATGGTAAGTACATTAAAAATATTTTGTGTCTAATGCAATTCTATTTGCAATGAATTTAATCTATTTTACTTATTTATTTTATTTTTACCTATCACATGCTCAAACTGAATGTGTTAAGTTTGGATTTACTCATTTTTTAGGCTTTGGTCAGAAGATACACAATTTATCCTATTTCATATGATATGCTTCTCATTCAAGCATTGTTTTAACGTAAAAGAGAGACAGTAATGAAATATTTTTATTAAAAACTCCAGAAGATAAGCGGAAATATAATTTTTTTTTAAAAGTAATAATGAAAGGGATAGCTATATTATCATATTATCAAGAAGTACTAAAGCAGTTGAGGACAAATAGCACGCATGCACGCACGTATACACATACAATAAACATATACACACACACATCCACATACACACACATATGTATATATTTTGATAATGGTTGAAAGGTACCTTTAATATCGATGATTATTAAGGCTGTATTAAAAAATACTGGCAACGCTCCACAAATCAATGAAAAATAGAAAGAAAAAATTTACACTTTCTGAAAGCTATTCGTGGAAATCTGATCCGCATTTATATTACTCTTGGGTAAAACCATAAAAATTCTTATGCAGTCCATCTAATTTCTTCAAAACGATTATAAAGACGGATATCAATAAAACAGACAAGCCGGTTCAAAGAAATGAGATTTTTTCCAAAATGACTATTCAGCTGTTAGAACAGATTCATCAATACTTCTAACAAACCAAAAAAAATATGACTATTTTTTCTTAATCAATTTTGAAGGTAAATTAAAGAATTTATAAAATATTAATGCATCATTAAAGGATTATGTTCCCTTAATGAAAAAGAGGACTGATAACTATTGTACGAGGAAATAGGGTTCTTTAAACTTCAAAAAAATTCCTTATTAAAATTTAAAATAATAAAGCAATGATAAACAATATTGACTTTCCAACTTACCACGTTATTTTTCTTATAAATATATGATTGCTACCCGTGTACTTCACTGAGTATTTTATTGTGTTATATTGTTATATACTGCTTTTATATATTCGATATCTAAGCCCTGGCATTAAGTTGTCGATTGTGCTGAAAAATATTATTGTAGCTCTCGCATCTTGACTTAAAAAAAAGCAGGACTTGAATTCATAAAAGGGAAGTACAGTTATACTTAACACTCCCATAGCCCTTCCCATAGAATCGATTTCCACAATGTCCATGTTTAGCTGATCTCTTCTCAACAAAGTAAACATGTTTGCCAAATTTCAAGTATGTAGGTCTAATAGTTAAAAAAATGGAAATTTTTATCTATAACGCCTCTGGAACCTGTCTGGGAATTGATTTCCACAAAATCCATTCTTAGCTAATCTCTATTTAACAAAAGAAACTTGTTTTCTAAATTTCAAGTTTGTCCGTCTAATAGTTCCGGAGATCTCGGGCTGAGTGAATGAGGAAATCGCTATATATATATATATATATATATATATAGCGATAGATAGATAGATAAGAAATTGACTCCTGAATATAACAGCACACCCCTGACACAATAATAACAGGGGTCTAGAAACTTTTTAAGCTAAGGGCTACACTGAATCCTCTACTAAGTCCTAAGTCTTGAGACCAAGCTAGCTAATCAGATCAACATACTCTATAGTTTTAATTATTTAACTAATTAATTATTATTAGCTTAATTAATTATAAGAGCATGTTTTCAAAAAATTAGGGTGCGTGATGACTTGTCTGGAAGATATGAGTATTTGCGTATATATATACTGACTGTGTGTGAGAGGACGTGTTGATCAATTTGGGAGAAACCCGAGAGTTACACAGTTCACAATTTTCAGTTCCGAGCAACAAGTGCAATTTGAAAAGCGAAATGTAGCAGACTTGTAATTTTATTGATTGGAATTATTCTGTTTTGAAATTTTTTGCCTTTTATGAGGGTTTGTATAAATAAAGATGGGCATATCGGTATTTAATGACTGGATCAAGTAATAAGGCAACGTGTAGAATTTGCAAAGAAGCAATATCAGCCCTCAAAGAATAAAATATCATTAATATTCTCCGAATACTCTAAATTTACAGGAAGCCTGCGGTTAGAAAAATATAAATTTTTCAAAAGCTGGTAAGAATCCCAACAATTGGGGTTTGAGAAAGTAAATGTTGAAAAAGAATGGCTTCTTTAATAGCGATATATGGGAACCATTAACTGATAGCGAATTAATCGAGGATTGTACGATTGCAGCAACCGGAGAAGTGTATCCCCCAAAGGCTAATTTATTTAAAAACATTAGTTTGTCTGTAAACACTGGAACTTGAAGGGTAGATGGTACAATAGAAAATATATCAACTCAATTTTCTGACAAAGTCGACACTTAGAGTGGTTCTCTAACCCTAGATGGATGAACGGATGTTTCTGATTCTGCTCAGGTGGTTTTTTCTCCCTTACTTACGGGATTCATAGAAATTATGAAATGTATGATGAATTTCTTGGCATACATAGCTTTCATGGTCCAATGGTTAAAGAAAAAATGTTGTTCAGGAAAATAATTTTCTTGGGAAAAAGTTGAAATGCATCATTATTGATGGTGACCAAATCATGTATGAAAATTGAAGGTTTTATTATTTTGTATCAAAGTATCATGGGAAATAGCGGTGCTTCAAAACCATAAATCGCATCATGAACAGCTCATTTAAGAAAAATGTTTGTATTCGTTAGAAAATTTAAAGTTATATAGTCATGTCAAATGTTAATCATATCAGATCATTACGCTTAATCATCGTCAATTCCGCGGGTTTAGTGAAGAGATAGAAGAAAATGTGTTTTACCATATATTATATTTTAATATGTTAACTTAGCTGAGGAAAAGCGTTTTTTGAGTTCCGAGAAACAATCGAAATTCTATAGAAAGAAAGGAAATGTTCTCTGCTTCTTGAGTTTTTAAACGACGAGTGGTTATGGAAGTTATTATTTCATACAAATGTAACTAAATATATATGAATGACTTTAATTTAAATATACATTTTCTCTCTCTCCCTGTTTTTTATACTCATTATTAAACCCTTTCAAGGCAAAAAAAAAATAATAAATCTGAACTGAACTAAAATATTTTCACGTATTTTAATACGTAAGAAACCGAGATAATTTCCCAGTATAGAATTTTCAATTAAAGCTTTCGAATTTTAAAAGTTCATTTTGTATCTCGTTTCTTTTAATCTGAGGCGATTGAAAATGATAACAAGATTTTTCAAAATGCTTTGAACGCAGGCATAGAAACCCCTACACAGAGCTTGAATTGCAAAGTTATTCATTTGTAATAAAGCGATACTTTAAAGGAAAATATTTAAAAACACACGTCGTTCCTAAAATTTTATTAACTTGCGTCTCACAGTCTGAACAGTAGCTTAAATTTAAAATTACACGGGGATTTTTTTTCTCACTTTCGGAATCACTTATGATGAGTCAGCATGTGTCTCATGAGAAAATATACAACAATTAACTTTTGAAGGTCAATGAATGACTCGTTGGACTTCAGTTACAATCCATCGGTGATCATCCGGACAGTGTGTAAAACGGAGGACATTTCAATGCTGTAAGACTTTTATGCTATCGTAGTTTCGTCGATTCACATGGCATCATAGAAGAATTTGGAAACTGTAGGAACAGATGCCACCACTTGAGGGAAGACGTGCGGCTGAATTAAGGGGACAAAGTACGATTCAATTGACAAAAATCGGTCAAAAAATCAAATCTAATTTTTTTAGCCTAAATTATTCTTTATATGTATTTCTTTAATCTCACAAAATTTGAAAGCTCTAAACTTAAAAAACTCAGAATTATTATAGCTTTTATGTTGGTTTTTATTCACATTCCTATGGCAAATCAAAACTTGAAGCTTACTTATCTCAGGAAGATAAAATAACAAGTTTGTCTTCATTTAAAATGCTAAGGCTTTTTTTCTATTGTGCCTAATGCTTTGATTTTGTTTTACCTATTGCTAATAGTACATGTAACAAAAGTTGGTATGTATTTTTGTCAAAGCAATACTTATTTTTTTTAAAAAAAATAATTGAACTCAGAATTTATACTTTTTTTAAGGAATTTTCAATAAGCATTCATAAAAAGAAGTATTGTACAAATAACAATAATGTTATCGCAAAACCCATACGAACTTTTGTTATACGTGGTTTGATGTACTTGTAAATCAAATTTCACGTCAATTTTTGTAGGAGGAGTAGCATTTTAAAATCACTTCACAATTTTTTTTTCCTTAAAAAATTAAATGGTTAGCTTTTTATGAAATTTTGAGCATAAAATCTGTTTTACGTAGTATGCGCACATAGGGGGCAACCAAAAAAAATTTTTGAAAATCCTTAAATTAAAATTTGTAGTGTAAATCGTACCATGTCCCCTTAAGAGAAGAGGGTAATCAATTCGCAACATCGCTCGACATTTGGGTTCGAACAATTCTATCCTTGAACGATGTTGAAAGGAATGGGTTAATGGAAGCCATACAAAGAGTCGCCAATTGAGATGTGTAATTTTAGGAGGACATCAACCAGCTAACTCAGCTTGGTGACACCTTGTATTAGGGGCAAATGTGGGTGAACCCATTAGTGATTTTTTTTGCTTTAGTAGATGTATTTCCTGAATAAAACATATGCTTCCTATGATGCTTTTAGCTTTCGTTTTCAAAATGTGTACATCCTATTCTAAAGGTTTTGTCCCAATCGGAAAACTTTCTTCATATGTCATTTTTATGTTATAAAATGTGTATTTTAATTGATATCTTATCCATTTCACAGGGTACTGAGCAGAAACGTAACTTTCCGAAAAAGTTCCGAACCTTGCGAAACACTAAATGTGTTTTTGTTTGTTGTTTTATTAGTTTACAAGCCGTTACCCACACGCTTTGCTGGATATTTCGTGATGTTGAATAACTATATGTTAATTTCAAGTTATTGATATTTAAGTCATAGCTTTAGATTGTATTCAAAAATATTCTTGTAGCCCTAGTCTCTTGATTTCAAAAGGACATGACTTGTATTTATAAAGCAGAAGTATATTTATAATTTACGCCCCCGTTATACTCCCTTTGGGAGTCGATTCGATTTCCACAAAACCTGTTCTTAGCGGATTTCTGCTCAATAACAGAAACATGCTTGTTAAATGCACAGCCTGTATGTCTAATAGTTCAAAAAAGTGGATTTTTGTAAATTTAATTTTTGGGATTCTATTTCCTCAAAATCCATTCTTAGCGGATCTCTAAGCAAAAGAAACAGACCTGCCAAATATAAAATGTGTAGGTCTAATAGCTCAAATATAGGATTTTTTTTTTTTTACCTATAACAGCTCGATACCCCCTCCAAGGTCGATTTCCTCAAAGTCCGTATGCCTACCAAACATGTCTACAAAATTTCAAATCTGTAAGTACCACAGTTAAAAACGAAACATAAAGCAGGAAACGTGATATCTGAGCGAAGAGGGAAACCATTTTCAGAATACAGATTTAAAGAATATTTCTTCTTTAGTAAAATATGACTAATAATTACTTTTACTGTTGACTATTATTTTGGTCATTCTTCTCATTCAGAATACCGAAGAATGTCATTTGTGTTCTATGTTAATTAGATTTCATTCAGTAACGTTAATTTTTACCATATCTTGAAAGAGCAAACGTCTTACTTAGTAGCTTTTAATCCGTTAGAAGCTTTATTCGTTTCATTTTATCTTTAAGCAAATACGTTTTAAAGAATCAAATTTATCTGAATTTTTTTTATTCATTAAGATAAAAATGTTTAAGTTCATTTTAAATTGATTTAAGTATTATATTTGTAAGGGATTGCAAAGAAATTATATTTTAAGTTTTTTATTGTATCCGTTAAAAATAATTCAAAATAAAAGCAAGTCTAATTAAGAACATTGGAACAAATTTATCGTAATTATAGTTTTCCAATATTATTATTAGAATCTCCATTTTGTTCATTTCTTCCTTATTTCTAATACATATATAATTTAGATTGCAATACGTGTTTCATCAAATGGGATGATTTCAGCCTAGAATTCTTATTATCTTTCCTTCAGTGTTTTTTTTATATATACATATTTATCGAACTCTCAGGTTTATTAAAATACTTAGTATTTTTAGAGTATTCTCCATTTGTGCTAAATTAACGATGAAATAAATTCTTTTCTGAAATAGTTTTTTTTACTTTCTTAACTCCCTTTAGGCATTAATTCACGTAGTATACTTGGTGTACGCTGATACAGCGTTATTGGTTAAGTCTCGCTATTTAGTTTTCATTTATCGTTTGCTCTTATTAATTTGTGATGTAAATTAATATTCATTTCATTTCAAAAATTATCGTTTGGCTTGTATATTATCGGAATAGGCGAGTGAAACACGAAATGATAAATATTGTTTCAGATTAGCAAAAAAATTGTGTTCTATGTTTATCGGTTTCTTTTACAACTCATTTATTCCAACTTCAACAGTTCTTTCCAAATAATAATGTGAAAATTGACGCCTTTTAGAGATAGAGCTGTTTGCAGAAACAAATTATAAGTTGACCAAAAAATATCTATAAGATATCCTTTCCTTCTTTTTACTGCTTGTGTGAATAGAAGATAAGTTGAAATATTTTTGGAACTAAAGACTTGAAAATAAAAATTCATATACAAAGTATTCATAAGAATAATGTTTTCTAACTGGTAGGACTTGGCACAAATTAGAAGCCTATCCTCGAATAAAAGAAATTTATAAATAAATCTACTGGGGCCAAGTCCTAATCTTATAAACAGCTGAACTTACCGGACTATGGCCTAATGAAGATTGAGAACAACCATTACTTAAAGAGAAAAAGGCTTTGATTTATTATGCACTGGAATGTCCTTGTATCAGTGGTTCTTTTTTATTGTGTTCAAACAGCCTCCTTTTTCTGTTTCGTAATTTTAAAAAAAACCACTTCTTACATCATTCTTACGCCTATATTAAACTTGAAGGGTGATGTAGTTTGTCTTCTTTATTCATTGCTTTGAATATGGTAAAGTAATACAATACTCAATCATAAGATTTTCAATTGTTTTTTGCCTTCATGAAAGTTTATTTGAGATAGTTACTTGAAAAAGGTTTGCTATATTTAATTCATATTTTTCGTGTCGTGTTTCTTTTTGAATATTATCTTAACTGGAATTCTGAAAAGTAAATTATAAGTATTACTTGCAAAATTTAATTTTAAACTTGAGCAGAAAAAATTGCTCTACGCAATACGTGGCAAGGAATATACGTATATAGCTTTAACATCTAAAGGTATTTTTGTATATAAAAACTTGGAGTATCCTCGAATTTTCAATCCTTTTTCTTCATGACCATTATTAAAAAGAACGAAATACATCAATTTCCTCAATGTCATGGTAACAATTAGAATTTGTTAAAAGATCCGCATTCAAATCGGAACGATGCATTCTGGAATATCGAGTTTTCTTTCACCGATTATCATGTTCGCGTTTATTCTGTTGTACATTTATATGCCTTTTGTGACTTTTTGCAAGGCTTTTTTTTCGGATACTACATATTTCTTCTACATTCATCGCAAAAATATATTCTCTCTACAGAAACGGACCAACTGAATAAAACCATGTATTTTTAAGTGTGATTAGTTTTATGCATTAAATACGTATTTATAATGTGTATGTGTAATATTTCTACCGTTAAATTATCTCTCGAGGAATTTTCTTTAATTTATGATAGCTTACCCTTCCAAGATATTAATTATTTGATAATTAATTCTTTTAGTTTATCCGCAAAACCAGAAATATACCAATTTAACCAGAACTAAAAAAACTAATCCTAAAAACCTGCCACGTTCATACATTTCAAAGTGAAATGATGCAACATTGCATCAACCACATGGATTGTAATCAAGTATAACACCGGAAATACCGGAATAAATACCGAAAATCCTATGATTATCCAAGATTCTAGCAGTTTCCGGTAGTAAAGGCATTAAAAAAAAGCCATGGAATGTTAAAAAAAAATCCATTGTCTAATGTGGATGTGTGTTTGAGTTGCTTTTCATTTTTTGCTTTGAGTTGGGCAATAAAATGTGGAACTAAACAAAGCAAAAAAAAAATGGTCTTATGATCTTTTTAATCGACTGCAACCAGCCAAAGATGTCTCAGCAACATGTTTGATTCCAGTGAAAACAATATATATGTGTGTGTGTATTTCAATATGATCTTTAACATTTTGTCTTCATACCTTATATTTATTGTCCATTTCTTTAGTTTGTAAGGAACTTTATTATTTTTTGTAATGTTTCAAATTTTAAAATTTCCTCTTTAGGGAAATTTCTGGTTTTGAAAATTTCCTATTAATACTTGTTCTCATACTTCGCGTGAACAACTAGCTTCTAATATTTTTGTGTCAGGACTTTCAAAATCAAGCCTAGAAAATACAGTCTTGCCATTTTAATGCCAGATAATCAATATTTCTTTAAATATTAACTTCTTTTTCTTAAAATAAATAATAACAACAAAAACTTATACAACTAAAAATCATCTCAATTAACCTGAATTAATTTTTTTTTAAAAAAAAGTATATAATCCCTTTTATAAAAAGTGTTTCAAGTATCTGGGAATCTTTTATACATATTTTATATCTCACAGTATTAGTAAATGCTTTTTAAATATTCAATACAATAAACTGGCCAAGTGATTCTCTTATTTGTTTACTTAACCCAAAAAAGTGAATTAGAAATGTCCCTTTATTTGTCTTTTGAGGTATTTGATTAAATTATTTCAAATGAAAAGTGATATTTAAAAAAGTAACTCCAGGACTTTTTCATAATTTAGTAATGTGAAAAATAGTTCAAAAAAATTAAAAAATAAATAACAAAAAAGATCAAACATAAACCGGAGTGCATAATTTCATTTTTTTAAAAAAAATTTATAAAGGAATAAAAGGGATTTTGGACAAAATTAAAATGACTTCATTTAATTTCTCTAAGGAAGTAAAATCAATCTTTTGAAAATGCTTTTATCAAAAAGTAAATTAGCTACAAGTTGTTGGATTTCACAAGTTTCTACTAATTTACAAGTTTCTATAAATTCTACTAATTTACAAATTTTAAAGAATGCTACTTATAATGTGTTTATTATATACATTTTATATGCATGTTCTACTTATTATTTATTTTGCATCCATTAAACTTTTACATGCGCATGCAATTAATATGAATATTAATTGCTTAAGGAAAGATAGATTGCATTTGAAAAAGTAATACATGAACTCAATATGAAACGTATTTATTTCATATAAAAATGTAGAGCATATTCAACAGATTAACAAGTAAATATTATATTGATTTTCAGAACATTCCGATTCATTATGAATTCATTACTGAACGTTATTTCTCATACCCAATGTATGAAATGTAATAATTTGTCCTAATAATTATGCATCTAAAAGTTTTGAAAAAAAAATCTTCTGGGAAATAAAACCTAAAATTTTTGTTTCTTTTCCGCATTTTATTTTAAAAAGTTCTGAAACGTTTTTTACGTAACTGGTACAGGAAAACGAGAATATACAGTTAAAAACAAAATAAAGAAAAAAATATTATCTTACATCTAACTTTTATGTAAAAAAAAAATATGTTTCGTTCTACACGAGTCGCGTTCAAATTGATGGCAGGTGCAAGTCAAACGCTGCTGAGTCATTCATCCAAACATGCAGCATAATCCTTGATGTACTTCCGCTGGAACCCCTAAATGAATAAAGGCCGAACATAGGGTAAGCGGATCCCACCGACACAGTGAACATCTGGCTCTATCGTAACGGATATAACGGACATTTGTGCATAATGGATCAAAAATGGTGGAAACTGAATAAGGAACAAACTAATTCGATCCACGAGGTCTAGAATGTGCGTTTGTTCGCCTTGATCAAGTTGCCTACTAAAAAAAGGCGGAGCCTTGAGGAAAATATTATACGCAATTTTGCGATTTGATAGTCATAATAAAATTTTCCAAGGTTATTTTTATGATTATAATAATCTAAAATAAAATAGAATTAAAAAAAATTTTTTTTTTTGAAAATTCCTGTTTTTTTTCTTTTTAAATGGGGTATCTAAATTGCTTACTTATTAATGAAGATATATTTTTGTTTAAATGTGTGTACGATGATGAGTACATACATTTTTTTAAAAAAAATTATTTCATTTTAAAACCTGAAATTCCGGCTCTGAAGCTGTACTGGATCGCAAAAGAATTCCTGTGACGGTGACAAAAAATATCTTACTGCAGGACTTTTAAGACTAAGGAACGAAAAAAATTCTTTTTCTTCCTTTTATTCGAAGTATAATTTGCTGCATACGTCTTGTACCGGCTTTGATTTCTGCATAAGCAATAATAATTACTGACATGTTGCGTTAACTCTAGAAAGACTGAAACTTAGCATATACATACCTACATTGCCCAAAAGCAGTCATAAGGACTGCATTGTGAAAAATTAATTAATGTGTAAAGAAATTTGTTTAGAATTAATTTTTAATATTTTTTATATTATTTACAGTCATATAACAAGTTATTGGTAAATATTAAAAATAAAAAAAATTATTTCACTTTGAAAAAAAATATTTTAAAAAATTCTAAGAAATTGTGTTATTATGTACATAATAGTTTTTTATAATTGAAATTAAAAAGCAGTCAGAATGACTTTCTTGGGCAATCTAGTGTTAAGTTGTTCAGTTGTTTGCGATATTTTCACTTTCCCTACATCTTTTTTCCACATAATGTCATGAAATAGAGCCAATTTTTTTCTATCAAAATAAAAAAAAATTGGATAGAAAGTTTATAAATTAAATTTAAGTTCTGTGATTGCATATGTATGTACTTAAGTATCTTATCTGTTTATGTGTGTACATTATTTTGAGTCTATCTACTTCCTATCTTTCTCTCTCTCTTTAGATATCAACAGAATGGAGTAACATAGGTACCTTGTAAAGTCAGGTTTTGGGCCCCCTAGAATCCTGCCCCTCCCCAGCAAAGGGGGTGGGTGTACATTACGCCACTGGATACCAATATTTTTTTAATAATTGATCCTTGCTATTCAAATGATTTCTGTCTCTATAGTACAGAATAGTAAAGCTATTTACATATACATAATTTTTTTACTATTCTGATTCGAATAAATTTAGAGGCCTTCAATAAGTTTGTAATTTTTCATTTGAACATCTAAAATTGAGATTATTTTAATAAATCAAAGAATAAGACACAAAAGTATGGGCTTTATTATTTACAGGGAAAATTAATAATTTAATCAAAACTGTAAAATATGTAGGTCAGAATCGAGAGATGAAATTAATGGTGAACATTTTTCAATCTGAGGAAATGCATTTGAATTTGGGCTTCATTTTTTTAAATTAATAGATTTTAGAATTAAGATGAAAATTTTAATATTTTGATTGAAGAAAATCCTAATTTTATACATTAAAATCTTTTTTATCTGCAGATTTATATATTCACAGGTTTACTATTAATCAGAGGCGTAACGTGCATCCCCGCATTGCGCGGGGGGGGGGGCGCAATGCTTGACTGAATTAAAGTACGTATTTGAGATTGGGGCCCAAAACCTGAGTTTGAAGGTTAGGGGGCCCTAATATTTTCCGTTACGCCACTGCTATTAAGGAAAAGTGGTCTATATTACGCTCAATGATCTGCAACTAGTTTCATTTGCACGAAAGAAAAATTCGGTGGGAAACGCGAACTAGAACAATTCTTAAAGAATATTATTTAATTCATAAACCCAAAACGAATTCCTTAAAAAGAAATCAAAGTTTGTTCAAAGTTTTCGGAATAAAGTACAGGAAAATGGATAAGAATTTGAGTATCAAAATATGACATTCAAAGTATCCATCTGGTTTTCAGTAATAGACGAGATATAATCCGTTTCTTAGTATTAATGAATAAAAGAGGAAGGGGGGAACTACTTATGGTACGTTTCATTATTTTTTTTCTCTAATAGGACCGCGAATTGGTATTTTTACCTTTGCAGACCTAGTGCATTCCCCAGGAGCTGGTATCACATTTTAGGGCGGCACCATCTAGGCGATACCAATTGCCGCAAGTAATTTTGAAGCGCAGTTTCCTCCATGAAGGAGGCACTTGATCTCTGAAGATGCGAAATTGCCAAGAGCACCCAAGCTAAACGAAACGGGTACTCAAGGGATAATCATACGACATGGCCGCTGTTGATTTGCTGTATCCTGAAAACCCATCGACTTGGGCCAGGATCGCGTACCCGCAACCTTATTTGCAGAAGGCCAGCGACAAGCCAACTACGCCACCCAATCGGTGTACGTTTCATTATTGGAACTTCAAAACAGTTTAACAGCTGAGTGAGCTGGATTTCCCAGATTTGAATAATGAACATTGATTTAAAAAGCTGTGTGTGTGTATTAAGTTTCTAATCCGAATTAAAATTTTTTAAAAAAAAAAATTAACATAGGATTTTAATAGTGACTTTAATTTTCTTGTAAAACACATTTAAAAAACTTTTTAATTGCGATTTCCTCCCTTTTAAATAATTGCTTCTTTCGTAAAAAGAACTTTAAGGAACTATTTGAAATGATATTAGAAATAAATTACTTCAATTTATTTGATGTTGATGCATGAAAGCCTTGACTTGAATAAGATTAAACATTTCCATTTGCCAATTTCTACTCAACAAAAAGAGAGAGAGGTCTCCTAACTTACAGCAAATATAATATAATTAAATCACAGTCAGATACTAGGGCTTCAACTGACATCAAACTCTCTACATCTACGCCACGGAGACATTGAAACTCTTGTAGATTTAGCACGCTTTGCCCTTTTCAGAACAAAACCATAGTGAGTGAGTGAGTAAGTAGTGAATATTAACGTCGCACTGTTCAGCTACACGAGGGCTTTTGGCGACGGACCTCGTAATTTTGAAACATGGTCAAGTGACGAGGACGACACCTGAGCTGGCACCCCTTCTTCTAACTACCACACCACACCAACGGGAGGACGTTTGAGCTCTTGACAGATTTAAAGTGCATCGCTTCCCTACGCGGTGGGTCTTTAAGAACTATAGTAGGATCAAGACTCAACTGAAGTGACGAGTCAAGGTCACGGACTCTTGACTGGCGTATTAAGAGTTCGAGCCCAGTTCCGCTGAAAATCTGCCGAGTAGAGAAGCCGTTGCACATTAATCTGTGTAAGCTTAAATGTCCTCCCGTTGGTGTAGTGTGGAGGGTGGGGGGGGGGTCCCGCTCAGGGATCGGCTTCATCGCTTGACCATGGTTCAAAATAACGAGGTTCGTCACCAATAGCCCACGTGCAGCTTTTTAGTGCGACTTAAATATAAATCTCTCTCTCGGCTGAAAGAAACCCCAACTTAGTTGCCTCTTGCCGCTACGGAAATCTTTTCTCATTGTTTTTGTTTTAAAAGAAATATAAAAATATTTATTACATACATTAACTGAGAGACGACGTACATTTAAATCATATTTTAAAGTGTAAAAAATTATTCTGATTCTGAATAGATTTTAAATAAATTTAAAAAACATGCACACATTCTTTATTGTTTATAGTTTTACCTTCTTCATTCATGTTTCTTCTGTTGTATCAACAATCGTTGAAACAGAACATTCGGATCAGCACTCGATTGACTGCCATTGATTTCGTCGTTTGATAACGGTTCGTTGAGCACCAATAAAATTGTTTCCTCGTCTTCAAGTTGTTCAAGGTCAAGACTTTTTTTCTTTGAGAAGCCCAAAATGATTTTTGTTAATTACAAAATATTTTGCGCCGCCTCTATGCATTAAAAAATGGTACAGTAAAGCAGAAAAAAAAAAGAACATTTTTTTTTTAAAGTAAGGTGTCATACATTCACACATATTTTTATCTTTAACAATTCCACATCAGAGAAAAATTTATTTTATGAAAATTTAATACACGACTCATAATAATTTACTACAAAGGAGATTTATATAGTAGTTCTTGAACCTCAACATTTAAAACATAGACAAAAGCTTAACAAGTCATTTTGTCTGGATACGAATAATGAGGAATTAAGCCGTCACACACAGATAGTGTGTTAGAGCTTGACAATCACTCCTAGATCTTATAAGCGAATTTAATGGGGAAAGAAGTTGACAGGAAAGTGTTTGAATCATATTCAGATATTTTGAGCTTTAAATGAAAAAAACTGATGTTTCTTTTTTTTTAAATATAAAAATTTATTCTTCTGATTTTTAAACTGCTGAGCTATAATTTCGAGTACTATTTAGAAATTATATATTTATGCTAAAAACTATTCATAAAATCGATTTTTCACTTGTTATTTTATTTGTTCTTGTGACTTTTATTGGGTTTGTAACATAATAAATAACGCTTACAAGCTTTGATTCTTTTACTTTATTTTATTATCACACGTATTTGTTTAATGCACGGACAGTTACTTAATAATATTTTTACTCTGACTAGGGGGAGGGTACCCCCTATCCGCTTAACGGGGGATCAACCCCCATTGTTCAAATTATACAACTATTCATATACTCAATGCTAAATGGTAAAACTGTAATTTATTTATATCACATAGTTCTGTTTTTTGTTTAAATATATTGTAAGCAAGGAAAAAATAAATTTCAAGTTTTCATCTCCGCATTTTATTTTGTGCTTTAATTTAGAGTGCCTCTTCAAAAATAATGTTCCTAATCACCTTTTCCTCTAAACTGTACTGCATTTTTATACCACCTTTGTTTCTACACCTTGACAGAGCCACATACAATTGTCCATGTTTAAATATTGTTTCCTTCGATATTGCACATAAACCGACTTTTTCAAAACTCTGCCCCCGTGGCTTATTAATAGTCAGGGCAAATACCTAACTTAAGGGAATTTCGTACGTTTCAGTACGAAGAGTATATCGAAGTCTCCTCGAGTGCGTGCAGGGTGATTCTTAATGTAGTACATGCTGTTTTGCCTTTCTTATCTCCTGGAATGATAGCAGTTAATTCATTGCATGATGGTTTATTATAAGATGATCTTTAGTAAGGTGACCAACCATCCTCCTTTTATAGGTTCTGTCCTTCCTTGAAAAGTGTCCTACTATAATTGTCCTCCTTTTCAATATTTTAAAACTGATCTGTTAATCTCTGTTCAGAGATGAACCAAACATGTTTCCAATATGTCGATGAATGGTCTGAAGCAAATATTACAGGGAATAACAATCTTCAATGGTGTTTTTTGACTTCACTGCAAGTAAATTGGGAAGATATGGAAAATTGTGTTGAGTTTTAATCGAAAGAAATGCCTGATATTAAAATCGATGACAATTGTTTGTTTGAAGAAATTAGAAGACTGAATGTATATTTAAATTCTAATGAATTGAAACAATATAAAATCAGCATGCTAGAATTGATAAAAGATGGAAAGAAGTACTTAACCATTTCAAAAAGGAACACTTTCCATATGATAATTTATTTATTCTTGTTGAGTTTTTGTTGTGCTGTTCTGGAACTAATCGAGCAGTTAAAAGAGTTTTTTCATTTGATAATGATTTTGGGGCAAAGGAGAAATCAAGATTGAATGTGGATATTTTAGCTGCAATACTTACCGTAAAATTCAGTATGAAGGATATTTTTTGCTTCGAAATTTCTGATGTATTAGAAAATGATATTTACAACAAAAAAATATTCAATGGGGAAATACTCGTTTAAGTAAATAATTAAAAATGCAAGCGTAAATAGCGTATTTTTATTTGAGTTAATAAAATGTTGCATATATACGTTGTATAACTTTTTCTTAATATTTTCGCGCGTGAGCGTCTTCCTTTTCATTATAAAAAAAAACTGGTCACCTTATCTTTAGAGCTTGTACAAAAACACACACTGCAATCTTGATCTTTATTTTGAATTTCATACAAAGTTCTATATTTTTCTGCATATGAATTTTAATTAATAATTGGCTGTAAAATTGGCAATACATCCTCACATTTAACTATTTTTGCACGTTCATGCAAAGCTTCAATATCAGCATAAATGTAAACATGTCCAAACTGTGGTTTTCCTCCGTTCTGTAGTAATAGTGTAGTTGCTTTTATTAACTATACCTCATGTGTAAATGAAAAACTTTTTTTGCACGTATGGAGAATCACAATTTTATTTATTTAAAGTACTATTATAAGGAAATGAATTTGTGTTTAAAATTTCATTCTCATACTTTAGAATTATTGCGATTGCAGTCTGTTTTATGGGGAGGGGTGAAAGACTAAACACTACAAAAGGGGGGAAAATATTTCAACTGCTTTGTTTCCAAAAATATCTCTCCTTTCAGTTTTAGAATTATCTCCGGAATCGGAAAAAACTCTCCACCGATGCGTCAAATTCCAAAAAATCTGCCCGCGCGCTTCCTCCCGCCCACGATAGCGAGTTTTTTACGAGGAAAAAGACACTTCGCTCTGTGAAGCGTGGACTAGCGCGAACCGTAAACCTATATCCTGTAGCCTTGAATCAGGACGACGCCACTTTCACTCGTGCCTCAATTCGACTGCCCTTCACGCACACCTGCCAAGGTTAAGGACAGGAATGTGCCCGGGGGCCCTTCTCAATGGACAATCGTGGCGTGGGATTGATTAATCTGAAGAACACTGTGTTTTTCTTTTCAAGATGAGAAACTCAACTTCAAGTAGTGGATGAAAAAAAATTTTTTTTTGTTGACATATGTGTGGTTTTGATCAAAAACAACCGATTAGCGACTTTCTTTGGGAAGTTTGTGGGATTGGCATGAAATGCTTGGTTGTATCTGAAACTGTCTTTGTTTAACGTCAAGGAACAAAGCTGCATAAACCAGTTTTTTTTTTCTTCAGATAATAAATGTTTCTGTATTTAATTGCAAGGGAGCCAGCCATACAAACATTTTTAGCAATAAAATACATGAATGGAAATGCCATGTATAGGCAATAGAAGGCTCTGGCTTGGATCAGCTGATAACGTTTTGCTAAAGCATAAAAACAGTATTTTCGACTGAAATTTTCAACAGAAAATTTAAACATTGCTAGACGAATACAGAGGCTGCAAGTATCCACCTGAGGCCAGCTGGGCTTTTCTAAGTAGCCCACTCATGGCCCATTGCCCTAAAAATTCAATTATTTTAGAACAATGTATTGAAAATTTAGCAGGAAATCCTCTCAATCAAGCAATCAAATCGACCAATTTTGCTGTCGATGTCGTACGGGTGCGAATTGCAACATTTTTTTTTATTTGACACTCTGACGGTTAGTAATAACAAATGACAGTGAAATAGGGAATGACCTGGAGCAGTGACCATTTTATGTGTGAAACTGATTTTTAATTATAAACAAATAATACTGATTTCAGTCAAAATTCCTCTTTGCTGCCGTTCTGCATTCAATAAATTAATATTTGAAATAAAAATAAGAGAGAGGCTTTGTAAAAAGAAAAAAAATCTAATTATTAAATGGCTAGCCAGTTTTGTTTATATGTTTTGTTTGCATGGTGATGAACGAAAGGGAACTGAAACTATCCCATAACTCAGTAAAAAATGCATAAAAACGAAGCAAATTTTTTATGTCTGTTTGATAGAGATTAATATAGTATTAAAAGCCAAAAAATGAGTTTTAATATTTTGATCAATTTTCCACATTTTAAGTGTCGAATATTGCCTTGGTCTTTTGGTGTTTTTTACATTAATCTTCCTGTTGCGGCCCTCATGAAGTATTTGCCTTACGTATGCGGCAAGGCGGGATAAAAGTTTGAGTGCGCCTGATCTAAAGCAACTGTTTTTAAACTTTCGATCATCGTGACGCACCTTTATGTATCAGCCTGACATTCGTGGACCCCCAAAATTTTGAATAACCATCCCCGACTCCCAACACATGGCTGAGTGATTTAAAGTTTAATCCTAAGACTGTCTCTGCTACTTATTAGGACTTTTTTAATATTTCTTTTTTTCCTGTAAGGAAACAGTAAACATTTAATTATAAAAAATATAACAAAATACTGATTTCAAATAAGTAAGTAATGTACTTAACTGCATTAATTAATGATCTAATGTAATAATCAATTAGTGATCTAGTCTAGTAATCATTTAGTGATCTCGCCTAGGATGGCACACCTTTCAATTTTTCCATGAGGTCTTTCAGAGTCTGTAAGAGGGAAATCTTAACATTAAATGAGAAACCTTCGGGGCCCCCCCCCCCCTAGAAAGACGAGCTGAGGACTCTAAGGGTCCTCGGACCAAAGTTAAGTATATTTGTAAGCTAGCTCCCGAAGAGAATTACATGCCAAAAAAGTTGTAAAATGATCTGATAATCGTCTCAGAGAGGACGAAAATTTCATATAAAATATAATGCATAAAAATCATGTGAAAATAATTATTTAAAAAATGTTAAATTTGGGTGTTTTTTTTAAGCTTTGCTATTATAATTGGATTTTTAAAAGGTTTGCTAAGTTTGATTTAGTCAAATTTTAATTTGAAATCTTTCTTAGCCATCAAACTTAAATATAGCATTTTTGGGCACAAATTCTTTGGCCCTGAAATACCATGTTTCTTTCTTTGGCCAAAATAATTCCTTCTCCTATTTTCTACAACTTGATTAGAGCATCTCGTATGTGTGTGTACATATATGTATAATCATACATGAAAAATTGTGTTGATTAATTACTTATCAATCGATAATTAAGTTTTTGCACATTCATACACAAATATAATAAGCACAATTTTTGTTTTATATAATGTTTTTACTGCCGTTGCTTCTTTTAAATTACAAAATCCTCTAGTAGATTTTATAAAAGATAGCTTATTTCATAGTTCTTATCATAATTGTTCACATAATGTTTAAAGTCTAGAATTTTTTTGCTGCTGTGCAAATTGTAGTTGTAGTTGTAGTTACAATAATTTCCGGATAAAAATAAGTGGCTGAATGTAATTTTATGTTGAAAAAAAATTGTTACCATCATGAATTTCTTATCTTCAAATTGGTTAAAAAATTTATATTTAATAACAATTTATATATACGATAAAAAAAGGAGTGAAATTATTCATTAATGATCATTACGCAAAATGTCTTCCTTGAAGTTTGGTTTAGTTATTGCATCAAGTTTTCCTTTTCTTGAAAATGAGTTATTCAGAAGATGATTCACTTGTAATAAACGGACGAAATTCATTCAGTATCTTAAGGAAGTAAAGTTGTTTCATTTAGTAATAATGATTCCATTAGATGCGTATAAATTTATTGATGTATTCAGAAAATTTCAGAATTGTTATATTAATTTGGGAACACACGCACAGGGGTTTCGAAATCATTTCAAACGATTATAACTATAGTGAGTTCGCTACCGTGGCTCTACCTGTTTGGGTGTAGAAAGCAACTAAAAGTGTTCCATAAGCTAAATTAAACTAATGTTCTTCTAACATTTTATATATATAATTTACATTATTATATCTTAAAAATATGTATCTAGTTTTTTTTTTGGTTAAGACAACTAGTATATTTATGTACTAAATATCTTTTTTTATCCAATGTATTGTTAGAGATAGTGTGCAAAGGAAAAATAAATAAAAGAAATATGAGATTGATGCATTGTATTCCTTAAAGTAAGTTTCAAAGAACCGCATTAAAGTTATTAACTCAATTTTGTGTTGATTTAATTAAAATTTCGATATAAAAAACTGTATTTCGTGTTTAAAATTATTGATAATTAAGTTATAATTTTTGCAACAATATTTATGCATAAAGGGGTATCAGAATAGCCATTATTTTGATTTAATTAAACAGTTACGTTAATTATACATTTTTACATTGTCTTACGCGATACTGAGCACTACTATGTTAATTTATTATACCAGAACAAAGAGATAAAACCAATTTTACATGCAAAAGAAAATGAAATAATAATTGCTAGTAACATGTCTACATTTACTTTAAAAGCATCATATTAATAACAATCATTATGTACTATAAATTAAAAAATTCATTTAAAACATAAGTGGAATTTTTTTGATTGGAACGTAACAAATTTTTTACATAAATATGTTAAATTAAGACTCATGTGTAATTTAAATGCCAAAAGGTGATATTTCTAAAGCGTAGTAAAAGTAAGCAAATAAGCCAAGACTCATTACATTTAAATGTACTAAAATATTTATAATAAATAAGAGTTTTTTTTAGGTTTTTAGCAGGTTTCAAGTATTTTAACTATTGATATCTTAATTAGAAACAAAACACTTTGTAAAATTTAACACTTTGTTTATTAGAACTAATGGACCACAGATGACTAGTAAAATGTGGCTTCCGTTGAGTTAACCCTAATTCCATTTGGTTGATAGTAGAGTTCCAGAGTTGCGCAGATCCCATTTGAAAATGAACCCAAGTTGTCAACAAGGCACTGTGCAAAGTAGTGGTAGCTCTGTAATGATGTGGTAGGTTTTTACATGGAATGGACTGGCTCTTCTGGTCAAACTGAAAAATCACTGATTGGAAATGGTATACTCAGCTACCTGGAGACCAATGCAGACATGCATGGACTCCGTAGCCAAACAACGATGGAATTTTTCAAGATATCAAAACGCCATGTCACTCTTCCATACCATTCTCAATTGGTTTGAGGAATATTCTGGAAAATTCCTGTGAACAGTTTGACCAATTATATCACAATACACGAATCTCGTAGAATATGTGGGATATGATTGAAACATGACTTGATACACAAAATCCAGCTCCGGCAAAACTTTTGTAATTATGAACGATTGTAGAGGCAGCATCGCTAAATCTTTCTTCAGGTTAATTCCAATTACTTGTTGAGTCAAAGCCACTTCGAGTTGTTTAACTTCGCCGGGCAAAAGAGTTTCCACACGATATTAGGAGGTATCCCTGAATACTGGCACTTGAGTGTATATGTACATATATTTTAAAGAAAATGCTAAATCACATAATATGAGATTCATAGCGTGCGGACCTGGGCAGTGGCGGATTGGCTAAGGAAATCGGCTATGGCAGGAAAAAAATATGCCAGCTCTAAGGCCCCATATGTAATTCAATTATACATATAAATTATCATTCTTTGACATCATATCATCATAAAATATAATTTTATAAAACAAAAGTACACCTTTGCGCAGAAAAATAAAATTTTATTCATATATATATGCAAATAAACTACAAACAATAAATAACAAAGACTAAATAATTATATCAACAAAATAGCGGTTGATTCATAGTTAGCCATTTATATATTTTTTTAATTCCAGGCGCATGGGCAAATAATCTCTCCATTATATCTTCAATTTTTGCTTTAGCCAAAATATTCTTCTCTACGTTCATCAATAACAATGACTCCTAATTAGTTTGCTTCATATACTACTACATTACTTTTTACAGTTTTTAAATTTGGAAAAAGCTCTTTTGCATTCAACTAGCATTATAAACAGCGTGAGTACAAACTTTTAAACAAAAAAGACAGTGGCGTACGCATTACTGTATAAATTGTATTTCAAGAGTAATTTATAAACACAAGATGTGTGAAATTTTTGCCAAAATTACATTTAGTTTTGGAAGAAGGATCATTAATAGATAGAGCACTCTTTTCTTCGGACTCTATATCCTATTTAAAATAATGATTTTTAATTAAATTTTTTAGTATTTCCCATTTACTTACTAGGTTCTGATATTCATCCTTAAGATTATCACAATCGTTACATCTCAAATAGTATAAATAAATAGTCGAAAGAATTCGATGACAATTGCTTCGAAAAGTTTTTTGGGATCGAGAAGAAATATGTCTTCATACAACTTCCTATGCTCTTTAAACCTACTTTCCATCGATGAAATGATGTTATCCATTATAAAATTAAAGACAGTAACTTCGCGAATTGTTTGAAAGGGTAATTGAAGTTATAATCATGCAATTCTTCGCCATCCATTTGTTTCACTTTTCGGCTTCTTCTAGCAGGTAGTTCTTCTATAGTTATATCACAACGTAGCCTTTCTAGTTTATTATTACAATCCGTTGGAAACGATTTTGGTGCTTTACATATTAAATCAAAGTTTCTAGAAATGGCTTTTAAGGAGAGCTTGTAGACTCTCTAGCCATATTATATGCTAATATGTAATCTAATCCTTTAGTCCAAAAATATTTCGTTACTAGATCAGTATAATGAAATATTTTCAAGTATACGTGAGCAGGCAAAATTATTCTAAAAGTTGATATTTTCTCCAGAATAGATTTTATCATTTGTGATATCTGTGCATTTTGTTTATAATTTGTAGCAATACTTATGAGTGTAAGTATTAATTCTACGTATAAACAGTTATCTTTGTAATCAAATGTGCCGAAAATTTCTTTTAGGGTGTAGTTTTCGAACTCCAACATGAGATGAAGCTTAAAAGATTTGGTTTTATCACAACACGATTCTCTCTATACATCCATTCTTTGAATGTGGATTCTTTAAAAAACTTGCCACACTCATTTATTAAGGAAAAAAAGAGAAGTTCTTTCTAAAACGCTATTCATGGAATCGACCAATACTAAATTCAGACCATGGGAGTAACAATGACGAGGTGCTTTTTCACTCAACCATTTAGTAAAACCATTGTAAGCACGGCGCATATTTGACGCGCCATCTGTAGAACAACCCATACTTTTTCTAATATCAATGTCCATGCTCTCTAAGAAGCTGATGATCCCATTGCACATACCGAATGCAGTAGAATCTATATAAGATAAAATACCACCACTTTTTCGTATATATAATTTTTTTAAAGTACTTAACAACAACTAAAAATTAGTCCATTCGATATATGCCAGTAGTAGTATCAACTTAAAGTGAATAAAAATTCGCTTCTCGAATCTCAGGTAACGCTTATCTTATTAAATGCTTCATGACATTCTTGATGCTAGTTATGCAGTAACGTAATGTACACCCCCGCATCGAGGGGAGGGGGCCAGGATTCTAGGAGCCCCAAACCCTGAATGAGACCAAGTACGTATTTGGACTTGGGGTCCAAAACCTGACTTTCCAGGGAGAACCTAATATTCCGTAGTTATGATATGATGTATCATCATCTTAGATAACAGTGTTACGCTATTCCCCCTACTTTGACGATCAGCATGCTTCGTTATAAAATTGATACGCCTCTGAAGAATAGGTTAATATTTTTAAAGTAATAGTATCGTTTCCAGGAAATTTTTATAATTGACAATAACATCTGTGATGCTTCTGGCATTTTCATTCCTATGATTTCGGAAAGCAATTCCTCTTTTTTGCGATAAATTGAACAACATCAATAATTACTTTCAACACTCGCTTTCGTTTCATTGTATTTTTTGACGAATAAATGACGTTATTGAGAACAAAGTTCTGTATATGTGTGTTGTGTTGTGTGTGTCTTTTCCTTTTACATTCATAACATATGCTTCTGTAAATTGATCGACCCAAAGTCTTCCCGGTCCTATCCGCCACTGGACACGAGAAAAGTTTTGGAACGTCTGCTCTGAGACAACCGCTTGTTTTAGAAAGATACGAATCTCAAATAATGGATAACATAATTATAACCTGTGATAAAATTACGAGTAAGATATCAGAATTTTGTTTCATCACTTTCCTAACAATAGTATGACTACTGAGACTTAATTCTAGTGAGCGTATAGTATATCCCCAATTAGTCCTTATAACGAGTATTTAATGGAATCTAAGTTTGATCTCAAGAATTGAGACTTGAAAATTGCCAGGTAAATAAATCCCAGACCTTCGTGAAAAATATATATTGATCACTATCATATCTAAGATTAAATTAAGGTAGTTTAATGTACGTTATATTATTTTAAAAATAATTTCAGGAATTTAATTTTACAATAATCTAAAATACTATACTATCAACTCCCTCCTTCGTCCCTTTATTAAAAAGAGAAAATCATCTAAAAATGAGTATATTTTCAAAATACTTGTTTATATACATGTACAAAAATATATATATTTCTCTATTATAGAGAATATTTATGTATAACTTTATTTTGAATTCATATCTCACTTAGAAGCAAAATGAGGTTTACTGGCAACTGCTATTCGAAATTACTGTTAAGAAAGACGACACTTGAGATGGTATCTCATCATGCAATTTGAGGAACTCGATTTTTTTACACGATGAGTCAAACACAAACTAATGGTTCAATTAAAATATCTCTACTCACGAGCTAAGCGACCTTGTGGCTACTCTACCACAGTCTTAGTTTGCTCTTCCAATTTAAAAAAGCATTGGAAGAAACTGTTAAGCCCAGTGGCTGAGTGGAAGTGTATCGCGCTTTCACGCCACAGGTCAAGGGTTCAAACCCGGCTGGGAAAGGTCGACTTAGCCTTTCCTCTCTTCAATGGATCGATAAATACCAAGCTTGCTTGGGAACTGAACATTGGGGTTTTGTGTCAAACTGATCACTTGACCGAAACATCTACACATGCACCCCAGAACCTAAGGTCACGTAAATTGAGGTAGGCTCAGTAGGCCTTGGCCCTCTTGGCTTTTGCGCCAGAGTTCAGTTCAGTTCAGTAAACATAAATTTATTAATAATCATACATCGTCGTGCACAATTGGATTTGTACACTCAAGGAAAAGAATCACAAAAGCTTACGTAATATTGTTAAAAAAACGTTAAAGTTAACTATATTGAAAAGTTTGTTGATATTTTTTCAAGAAAGATGAGTTTAAAAAAAAAATGAAAAAAGAAAAAAAAAAAATGAAAAATGAAAGATTAAACCTGAGACCTGTTTTAATCATGAGGTTGTTATTCTAACAAATTATCATGGCTTCGTTATAAGCCAAAAGAATAAAATAAAAAGAAACATAGGATATAAGGGCAATTGAGGCCCAATCCCATTTGAGATTGTATTTCAGTACTTCGTTAAATCGCCATGGTTGGCAATAACTACTACATCGGCATGTGCGTCGGCATTGGAAGAAAGAGGTCTTTGGGATATGTCAGTCTATGTTATCGATACATGTTGCAAAAGTTCATCTGTAGTTGCAGATGATGTATGCCGGTCCACTCATCTGCCAGTCATCATACATGCTCGATGGGCAACGTATCAGCAGAGAATGAGCCGCAGTGCAACTCCATGAGCAATAAAGAATTATTAAACGCTGTGTAAAACGCGTCTGGTCTGGCATTGTTATGTTGAAACCTGGCATAAGACAAGTCTTGAATGTAAGGGATGATAACAGGCCTTAAGAATTTAGAGACCTAACAGTGTCTGTTGAGTATATCAGTAATGCGTAAAAGGAGAAAGGGATAAAATCCAGTGGATCCAGTTCGGATAAAATCCAGTGGTACTTAAAAAACAAAACACGGGATGAAGGATCGGTATGACAATACGAAAGTAAAAAAAAAATCTCTCAATTGCGTTCCATTCTTTTAGAATCGGATCCGACCATCGGGCAGTATCGTATTAGTCAGAAAAACAATGCACCATTCGCTTGTCTCTGCTAGGTATTCAATGCATTTTTGGCTATATTGGTTTTTCACAGTAATAGAATCTTTTTTGTAAATTTTTCTCTGCTGCAAATGACATGGAATGAAGTAGATTGACACAGATAGTTATGCAACAAAACCGTATTTCTTACTCTAGGATTCTTGATGCTGTTGTGAGAGATCTGTTATAGTTAAGCACAAAACATTGTTGTCCTTATGCTTGATGGCAAAATCCATTTTATCATTCGATCCATCTTTTCTGCATCCACCTATCTCATAATCGCTCCACTGAGCCTAGATTTCGTTTAATATGAGTACCGATTTCTCGGAAGGCTAATCAATAATCTTTATGAATCTTTTTTTTCTTAAATTCAGAAACGTTCTCGACTGTCATCTTTAAAGAGAATCCTGAAATTGTGTTTTTCTGCCATAGAAAAGGTAGTCAGCAGTGTTTTAACAAATGATATAATTCATCGTAATATAAACCTTTCTGTAATAGTAATTACTTTCGAAGTGAGAAGAGTCTTATATGCCATAAAATAGCAGAAATAAATTAGTTGTCTGAATTATGAGGGAAAATAGTAAAGTAAATAAGTAATATAGTAATACTAATAGTATATAGTAATTAAAGTACAATAGAAATAATTAGAAAATTTGGAAGGAGAGAGAGAGAGAGAGAACGTTATAAAAAAAATCTCCTAATAATCACAAATCAAAACAATCTACAACTAACGTGTTATTTTTCGTGGAATCAAATCATGCCCTACTATGCATTCACATCAAACTCTGCATATTAAAAGGATAAAAATGTGAATTAAAATTAACCGGTTATTTAAATTAGGACACTGATTACCTCAGAAAGAAATGCGGAATGTAAAAAGGAAAAAATGAAGATACAACCACAACGCGCATTCCTTGAAAAGATCATTTACCTTTTACGTAATAATCTTAAGTGGAAGTTCAGGGACATCTATGATAAAAATAAAATATTGTTGAGCTAGAATACTTTTTAATCATTATGAAGGGAAAATAACAGTATTGCATTAAAGAAAAGAAATATTCTAAATGCAAAAATTATAAGTTAGATCCATCACTTTCGTCAGAAATGGATGAGTCAGATTTTGAATGGAATTCTCAACGTTCCTTTGCGGTTTAAATTTAAACATTCTTATGGAACAAAAAGTTAAGTAGTAAAAATTCTTTTCATTATTTCAGTAGAAGTCTCTTCAAACGGAAATCGGCTAAAAATTCATAGTCGAAAATTTGCACAAAAAACTTGAGTTCTGTATTCGTTTTGAAATAAAAATTTGTGAGACAAAGAAAACTTGATTTAGAAGATTGGAACAAATAAATTATATATATATATATAAAATTATTAATTTTAAAATGGTTCAAAACTTAGTTTCTTTATGAATTGTATGAGTTTTTTCCCCAGATTTTTTATATAAAAAGTAATAATCGAAATTATACGAGAATATCTTCAGATAAAATACCTCTTTTATAAAGACCTTTCTGAGTTCTACTTTTCTCTCAATATCAGATAAAATTTTAATGCTCCGTTTCATTTAACGTAGAACAAGTCCCAGTATTCCACACGACTAGTATTTAATGGAATAGGGAAAAAAGTATCGATATCCAATCGAGGATATTGATACACCAAAATTTTGAATATCGATATCCTTGAACTCGTCATTATAATTGCTCTGATATCGTGGATAATATAAACTAGAACTGTAAAAAATATATAATGCATTTAATTTCCAATAACTTTATTAAAATGTTATGGGGAAAAATCGATTATAACAATGCAATTTCGAATGATAGCTTGGTTAAGGTTAATTAGTATATTCAAGAAAAATATCTTTAATAACGTAATTTAAATGCTGTTGCGAAAATTTTAATACAAAATTTATATGTACTCTTTAGTGTATCTTTTGGGCTGCCTAAAAATTTTGATAATCCCTGAAAACAATGGAATAAGCCCTAATTCTTTAAACAAGTAATTTTCTTAACGAATCCATTTATTCATACTACATGTATAATTGTTTTTACACTTTTATTAAACAGTATATAGTGTAGAAATGATTCTTTTAAGTTTCCTCTAATACTGTAAAATGAGATTTGTTCTTTTTATCGTGAGTTTTCACGAAATGTAAAAATTATTATTTGTGTCTTTAAAAAAATAAAGTAACAACTTGATTGATTTTTTAAAAATAACTTCTCATTTCGAAACTGCATGAGGATTATTGGCGATAGATCTCTTAATTGTGAATCTTCTCAAGTGATGACGGCAACACCTGAGCTGGTATCTCACTCGCTAAGCTTTCTCACCTCACTAAAAAGTAACTCTTTCTGAGACATTCTAAGATTCAATGAGTGTGAAATCCTCTCTCTCTCTCTCTGTACAATTATCTAAGTATTCTTGAAGTTCGACTAACTTTATGGATAAGCCTAAACCTAAAAAATGACTGTCATGACACATTATCAATTTTTTAACTATATTAAAGAAACCGCGCGACAAGCGTAATTTAGAAGCAACGTATAACATTTTCAATATGAATAAAATTCGTTACATATTCATATACACAGAATACATGTTGTTGTTGTTACTTATGCCACCTGATCGACAATAACAGCAGATCGCCTACGAAATTCATCGTGCAAGGGGCAAATTGTACATCTGTCGTTAGCCGTAGCTTTGAGCAACATGCGGGTGACAGTATGATTTGGCTCGGTTCCACCCCAATTTTGAGAGTGAAAACCTGGGGGTTGTCAGAGACCTTCCATCTCTCTTCCCCTTCCTCCAACCTCACAAGAAGACTTGAGGCTCGACGGCCATTTAGTGTACCCCCATGCCGCAAAGGCACTATACATTTACAAATATGCATGCCTCCTCCGGGATTCGAACCCAGGCCCTACGGCACATAGTCAGCGTCGATAACCACTATACCGGATGGGTGTTGTAAAATACAGAATACATACATCATTCCTATACAAAAAAAAGAACAACATTAAAAAAAAATCCGGATATCTACAAAAAAAAAAAAAAAAAGAAAAAGGGGGAAAAAAAAAAACAATTATGATTAATAAATAGTGAAAGACAGAGGATCTTAAGTTGCTTCTCAGGGTAAGCATGATACGAGTTTTATTAAAAAATTATTAAATGTAAAACAGAATTTAGTTTTTTCCATATCCTGCCATTCAAAATCTTAGAACTTATTTCTATAAGATAAACAAACAAAATGCCTATATTATCTTTAGCTTATTTTTTTATTTGTGATATGATTCAGGAACTGTCTAGACCCAATAAAAATCATTTATGTTGAGTCTAAACAATTATTGAAAAAATAAAATAAAGTGGAAACACACAATCGAAAGAACCAAGGGGAAAAGAATCTTTTTTTGTACTGATTTTCTTTAAATTCCTTTTCTTATATAAAAACAATTTCCTGATTCAAAACGACGCTTAAATATTCGCAGAAGTCATTTGGCAACATATTGCTTCAATGCTTTTCACTTTTGCTAAACCTTTTCTCAGGAAAAAGAAGTCCACATATAATCTTTTGCAGTCCAAAACAGTTTTTTTCTTCTTTGATAATCAAAGTTTCTTTTATCATTTGTTGAATAAAATTTGATTTTATTTCTACTAAAGTTTTTTCTTATTTTGAAATATATCATTTTGTTTTTAACCGTGACCGCAATAGATGAGTGGTCACGCTCACGATCTCGTAATTAGCATTCCTTTTACAAAGATGTGGAGTCAAATACTGAGAGCACACATATATATATTTCATGTACAGGGGATAATGCAGATTTAATATGTTGAGGCTCAAAGGGCTCTCGTTGGCAAGATGGGGAATGTTTGGAGAAAGGGGTACTAGCTCAGATGTTTTCCTCCTCATTTGCTCTTGCGGTTCAGAACAATATCTATTTTCCAAGACCACACAGAGATGCTGCCTCAATAGTGTGTGTGTGTTTTTAAGTGTATGTGAGTTTTTCAGTGTGTGTGTTTTTAAGTGTGTGTGATTTATATTTACATTGTTATTTGTTTTTATCTCCCGGAATGGGCAATTTCGAGTCAGCCTTTCATCCCTACTGCAGTGGGTCGATAATTGAGTACCAGGCTTGTTTGGGGACTTAAACACTGGAGGTCTCGCTTCAGACTGACCATTTGATCGAGACATCTGCTCATGCACCTCAGCGCCCAATGGTCACGTATACTGGGATGGGCACAGTAGGTCCTGGCCCTCATGAGCTGTTGCACCATTGAGTTGGAGTTTTTATTTATTTTTATCTGGACATTAAACCGGAACTGAACGGAAAAAAAATATCGATTATTTTGGTTCGATATATCTTTAGCCATTTTGTTACTGTAATAAACTTTTATCAATTTCTTATAAATTAGTGCCTACCATATAATTATCGTCATCACATATACATTGCTTCTCAATTTCTTGTTTTAATGTTCACTAGTACTTTTCTGTTTCAGTTTCGCATGAAACTACTCGTAGAAGACAGATTTAATTCAATTAAATGAACTAGATGTTTTTTTTAAGAAAAATATCAGCCTGAGTTACATTTTTCGCATCTCAGCATGCGATAATCCACGGATATTTGTATAGACCAGGGATGGCGAACCAGTGGCACGCGTGCCATTGATGGCACACGACACAATATTTTTGGCACGTCAGTGATCAAAATGGTTTGCATTTTATTTCAAAGTTCACTATGAAGTATTACGAACAAACGCGAGTGAGTTGTTGCGGGGTGGCGGGGAGCACACTCGTTTGTTATTGTCTTGCCTTAGTTACGTCGTAGACTACAATTGCTTATGATGTTAAGTTGGACTAAGCATAGCATAGTCAACTTCGTTGACAAAACTGTATTTTAAAGTTTATCTGTGTTATATTTACGATTTTTAACTGTTACTCAACATGACTAGTTAAGCAAATGAACAAAATGTGCAAGATAGTAAGTGTAACAAAGAATTTCAAATTTGGTGGACCGAGAAACACGGCATTATTAGTAAAGGCGACAGTGTTCTGGAATAGTGGTATGCAGAACAACGTTTGTAAAACGGTATTCTGAAACAAATCACAAGATCTCTCGCCAAAAAAAAAGTGAACCGCAGCAAAAATAATTAATTGCTTAGAAACCATTTGGCAGACGACACAAATTCAGCATATATTCTACAAAAAGTAACATCTTACAATCTCAATATAAGTTATTTGTGTCATCCAATCTGCAACAACAGAAGTCACACTAATGTTACTTTAATTTGAATTACTTGTATAACTAAAACATTTACAATTATACAGTGCAAAAGGTATTTTTTCGTAGCAAATAATAAAAAGGCCATAAGGCTCGCCACCCCTGGTGTAGACTGTTTAGGTAGACAAACCAGCTGCTCAGCAGGAAGTATCCAATGAGGCGCCGCCATAAGAAAGAAAGGGATTGTGATGTACGCGTAATACTACGTACCTTTGTCTAATTGGTCAGGAGATGTAAAACGGTTAGTCACAATCGGTATTAATTCATGGAGAGTAAGTACAATGGTCAACTAGAAATACATTGTCAACTAAAGAATAAGTTAAAAATCACGTGTAACAATCAACCGGCTCTTTATTCCTTTTGCTTTGGGTCCCGTGGGGTCCATCTTTTTCGCCAAGTCCTCATACGACTCTGTCTTCTGATACTAAATTATTATATAATTGATAACGTAATACCTGTGTATCAATATATAAAGTCTATTTGTTCTGTATACTGATAGTACATTTTCTCAGCATTTATTTAAAAACTTGTCTAGGATTTGTTCGATAACATACTAATTGAATAAAATAATAAAATACACCAAAACCTCTTTTTTCAATACTTACTTTTGGGCGATTTTAAATTATCACGGTTTAAAACATTGACAAATAAATACTTTTTTTTTTTTTTGCTTTTTGAAATATCCTTTCAAAACGTTGATATTAATTCATTAAGTTGATAGTGCCTATTTTATAGAAAATTAATGACTTCTTTGACTTTTTACCAATAAAATTGCTGTGATCATTGATCCTATCACAGAATAATAAACTGAATGCGAACATTAAACTTAATTACTAACCTTCTGTCAAGTATATAGATAATATACTATGTGAACTACGAGTATACTAAGCACAATATAAAAGAATATTACGCAGAGGCGTAGCTACCGCCATATGAGCCGTATCAATGATACGGGGCCCCAATATGTATGGGCAAAAAACTGTAAATTGTTATCAATGGTCCCATTATCAGAGCTCTCATTTCCAAAAAAGGGAACCCAAAGAATTTTGATACAGGACCCTCACAGGATTAGCTACTCCAGTCACATTACTAGAGCCGTACTGAGCACTCGGTATATACTCGGTACTCGTCCAAAATTTGACCTCGGTATGACCGAGTACCAGGGGCGTAGCTACCACCGTATCAATGATACGGGGTCCCCAAGCTACAGGGACCCCAATATGTGTAACTACAGCCCCACTAACATTGCTCCCATATCTAAAAAGGGGCCCCGAAGGAATTTTGATACAGGGCCCCCTCGGAGCTAGCTCTACGCCAGTGCCAAATACCAAGTAGTTGCAAGGATTTAATATTTTTTAGCAGCGAAAGGAATTTATAACTGATCTGTTATTACCAAACATATAAAGATAGGGCTACTTAATATATAAAAGTTAAAGAAAAACCTTGAATGTAAAATTAATGCTGATTAAAACTAAAATTTGTACAAATAAAGATAAATCACTTAAAAGTGTTGAAAAAATATTTTAAAGCAATACTTGTAGAAAGAAAATACATTAAATGAATAAATGCTGTTAAAAATATATTGTTACGTAGATCCGGGTTCGATGATTTTATGCAAAACAATCACAAAGAAAATAAACAGTTCTTTAAGAGCGATGCGAATTTATTATAAAAAAGCCAATCCTTTAAATACAGGATTCAGCGGCAATATTCACAGGGTAAATATCCGAAGGTCTTCCCACCTTCAACAGCAATCAAACACAATCATCAGTGTTTAAAAATACACGTAAGTAAAGATTATTCACAAGCACAGCCGAGCTAATCTCTAGTCAAAACAATCCTCACTATTCGCTGGTTTAATCCAGACTGACTGCCGTTCCGGGGAGCATTTCTATTTATAGGCGTGACATAAACTTCCAGAAATATAACCGCTCGTGTCATTGAGCGTGACATTAGTGGAGAGATCCACTACTTTCTAGAAGATTCTAGAGGGTTCCGAACTCGCCAACATTGTCACCAATGACGCTAAAATGGTCGCCATAATCTCCAAATTGGCCGCCAACTTAGCTCTACCACCAAAATTTCGCCGTTCTCATTGAATCGCCATTATAACGTAAGGGGCTGCATGGTTGTGAATAGTGAAATTTTAACATGAAATAAATATAACATAGAGTAATATAAATGCATTAAACAGCCAAATACAAATTATTTACAGTATTTACACAAAATTCTTAACGATATTTTTATTTTTAAAATTATTAAAAACTTCCACATCTTTTTATCAGAAGAAACAATTCTAAAATATAAGTTCCCTTTATTTTCTATTTCCTGAGATACCAAAAATATATCAAGAAAGAAAACCAGAAAAATTCTTTTAATAAAAATCGTCCTACAGAGATTATGACCTTTTTAAGATAGATGGAAGTAGTATAATTGGAAAAAAAAAAGAATTTTAAAAACCATTTGTTCCGTTTTTAACTTAATCAGTACTATATATATATATATATATATATATATATACAATTTAATAAAGCCAGCATAAATGGATGGTCTCATCTGAAATGAATATTCGTACTTTAGCAATATTTGAACTGAAATTAGTACAGAGTGTATTTTTATGAAGTCTGCTTCTTTATTTTTATTCCTGAAACTAATCTTTAACCAAGTGTTTTAAATTATAATAAAAATTCCAAAGTTATAACATAATTAGTAAACCGGAAATGGAGTTTACAAAACCGGTAGTAGATCCCTACAAAAAATATTGATATTGAATTGAAATTTTCAGAACATGTTTTATTTAGTTCTATCAGTGTTATGAATCAAAATCAAATCTCTGTGTATATATTTATGTAGTTTATTGCTTTTTTATGAAAAAAAAGTCATTAATTTTTTAAAAAATCATGTTTTTGCATAAAATTTGGCATATTTAAAAAATTTTCAAAAGTATTACAAATCTTTTAATTTCTAACACATATAAAGATGTTATTCACGTACTGTATAAATAGTATTTGAATACATTTATTAGAATTTTGTGTAACTGCAATTTTTCATCAAAATTTCACTAAAAACGACAATTGTTATAGTCTATAAAACTCTCCAGAAAACATCAAAAGGTTAAAAAAAAGTCTAAATTAGTTAAGCACGAATCTAAAAAGATCTTGACCTATAAATATGGTGAGTTTAAAAAATGTACAATTAGTAGAAATATTTTTTATACTGTATTAAAATCTTAAAATGCATTTTCAGAGAAACTGTTTTTAGACTTCTTGCTACCCTGTAAAGTTCACTAGAAAATTTCTTTTTAAGATATTGAATTAAAATTTTCCGAAAATGTTTTATTTAGTTTTATCTCCTGTCTAGACTATAATTTAATCTCTGTGTATTTTATTGCATTTTTTGTGAGAAAATAAAATTAGTATTTTGTAAAAAACTGAGTTCTTGCATAAAAAATGACATATTTCAAAAACTTTCAAAAGTATTACAAATCTGATAGCTCTAAACACAGATAATGATGTTATTTATGTACTGTATAGATATTATTCAAATATATTAATTAGAATTTTCAATACAAGCCTTACCATAACTGCAATTTTTCAATAAAATTTCCCTCAAAATCCCCAATATATCCAAAATTATTTTTAATTTTGCGGAAATTGTACTTAAATTCCTAGTTTTAAGCCATATTTCAAATAAAAAAGTGTTTATTTAGTTGAAAATTTATATATTTCAAAAAAAGTGCTCCGAAGGTAGTCACATACCTTAAGAATAATATTACAATTAAAAATGATTTAAATGCAATATTTTGACAAAAAATGAACATCGAATTCTTTATTTTCCAAATGATCTTCTTTTACGGAAAATGGTTTTGTAGTAATAATATTTTGCTTACATTTATACGTAGTTCAGACCTCTGTACATAGCCTGAACTAGGATTTTTCAAATTTATAATTTAGAAGTGGATTTATCCATATTTATATATATATATATATAAAATACATCAGAGTGGAGAAATTTTAACAGAAAAACACTAATAGTTATTTAAATTGGTAGTAACTCTGAAAATAATGTGAATTTTTCAAAAGTCGTAATTCAGGCTCTCTGAAGAAGTCTTAACTATATATAAGCAAAATATTTTTATTATAGAAGCATTTTTTATAAAAGAAAAATGTTTTGTGTGAATAAAGGTAATTCTTTCATCTTTTGCCAAAATATTGCATTTAAATAATTTTTTTATTTTTTGTTCCAGTATTCTTAAAACAATTTTATAAGTGTATTCTAATCTAAGTGACATTAAATATTTAAAAAAAAGTTCGTTTGTACGCTTTTGCAAAATCACTGTTCCGAATTTTAATTGATTTAAGATTGGAAAAGGATATTTTTGTACCAAAAAAATTGTTCAAAACGAATATATCGTTGGGTGGATGACTTGAGTACCGAGCTCTTTCGAGCTACAACCTCATATGAGTAGGTATTTGAGTGACTGTAATTGAAAACGAATATATATAAGATAACCTCTCTCTCTCTCTAACAAAGGAAATATTCCTAAGTTCAAAACAATCATATAGATGAATCATCAAGAACAGAAGAAAAAAATATTAAGAATTAGAATAAAAGTTAGGCTGCATTTTGACTCATGAACAGGATACAGGAAGTTAATAATATGTGTGCACATACACGCACAAAAAAAAAGAGGTTTTCAGTTATTTTTTTAAAAAAACATGTGGAGCATATATTCTTTTTGTTTTTGTGGAGTCCTTTTTAATCCAAAAAAAAGGAAGAAAAGATATATAAGCAGTTAAAGTACAATAAATAATATTTTTTATATTTACAAGAAAGATACCGTAAAATCCAACGTATAATGCGCACTTTTAACACAAAAAGTAAGATCGAAATTTACGGGTGCACGTTATACGCCGAGTGTAAAAATTAATAGCTTTAAGAATAAAAAGAGATGAGCATTGAAAAAACGCTAGACTTCTACATATATCAAAATTCTGTTTATTTAAAAGAAATGAAACATCTTATGAAAACTTGTGGTTGTAGTTCTAGATGTTTACTACAGTGTTTTCAAAATCCTGAGATAATACTTCGAAAGAATGACCTCAAAACATAGCATTGGGTACGTATATTTCAGGTTTTCTTCATAAAAAAGGGGTGTGCGTTTTTCGGCTAATATACCATAAAATTAAAAAATACAGCATGAAAGTATAGGTGCGCATTATACGACGGATTTTATGGTATGTGAAATTATTTTACCATTTTTTTATGTTTCACCGAAAAAAATTTATGCAGCCCATTAATAAAAATATTCCAGTGATTGTCCCCATTACTAATCTAAGATACATAAATTAAATACAGAAAAAAGAGTTAACAAAGTGTTTAACAATTGAATGTACAAGTTTCAATACCTCTTCTAGAATTTAATTTGCTATAAAATCTTTTTATTTTTAATATTTATTAAATGTTTAAAGTGGCAATGTGATTTCACTAGCAATATGAAGCATTGTAGAACAGCTAGCCATTTTTGAGCGAAAGTTCTTAGATATATCTTTGGTGCTGTGCATGAGAATGGATTGTGAAGACGACGACATAATTTTGAATTATATATATAAAAGCTATTTATAAGGAAGCAATGTCAATAAATCCCTCAAAACTGGTCGTTTAAAGTTTGCCGGCCACATTTGTCGTATAGACCCGTCATCCTTGACGTCCAGAATGTTTAATTACAAACCTATTGGAACTAGAACTAGGGATGGATAGGTCCAAATTGAGATGGGCAGATTGTGTGGAGGACGACTTTAAAGTTTTAAGAGTAACTAATTGGAGAACTGTTGCTAAGTGGAGACAGGAATGAAAGAGGTTTCTTGAGAAGGCCTTGGCCCACTTAGGGCTGTTGTGTCAATAGAAGAAGCATTGTAGTGGTTTACAAACAAATAATATTTACCTATGCTCTAGTTTTATGAACTATATGCATCAGGGATGACGAACCAGTGGCCCGCGTGCCATTGATGGCACTCGACACAATATTTTGGGCACGTCACCGATCAAAACGGTTTGCATTTTTAATTCAAAATAACAAAATTCAATATGAAGAATTACGAACAAACGCGAGTGATCGATCGCCAGTTTTCAGCGAGATTTTCTCAGTTCAAATAATTATCGGAAACATTCAAGTTTTTTATGTAACCTGATGTTACTTCATTTAATAAACTGAATTTTTTCCGATTCGATTAGTTGTAAAAAAGAAAATTTGAAATGCAACTGATTGATTTTTAGTCTAGATCAATATGATTTCAAAAATTTGTTGAAAAAAGGAGAAAGTTGAAATTGATTGAAACAGAAAAATTAAAAAGCTGTATAAGTAAAAATGAGTAATGAAATTCTGGAAACATAGGATTCGATTCCAGATACATTGAGCTGTTTGAAGAAACTGTATCGTGGTATTTTAACCATAGTTTCATCAATCTATGCCTGCGAGTCATTATTTTCAAAGATAAATAACACTAAACACTCTCTCTCACTTAGACACAGTTTGGCAGATGACTTCAATTCAACTTGCATTCTGCTTAAGTAACATCTTCAAATTAAATACAGGTTATTTTTCACATCTATTCTGCCTCAAAAGAATTCACACTAATGTTGCTTTAATTTGAAGTACACATATAAATAAAACATTTACTACTATTCAGTGCAAAATGTATTTTTTCGTTGTTAATAAGGAGTTCTGAATGGTTAATATTTAGTTTTATTATTTTCTCAATAATCAAAAGTCAAAATTATTTGACGACACGTCTATACCTCACTAAACATTTCTTAAAGAAAAAAAAGGCGAATCTTTTGATCCAAAAAGATTCGCCACCCCTGACCTAGACCCTACTTTTATGGCTTTAGTTTTTGTCTTTCATAAATTATTGGGGGTGACAACGGATTTTAGCTGGCACACACATTGTATTATACATATATATATATAAGCACACATATATATATAATAAAGACAAAATGAAATACCATGTCATTCGAACGATTAAAAGTATAATTTCAGGCGACTTAATGCATTTCAATGTTGTGTCAGCTCTTAAGAATAAATAAAAAATACATTCACACTTAATTATCATCATTTCTGAAGTACTTTACATCCATTTGTGAGCGTTTATTTTTTTGTCAATCGATAGAGATCGAATAACGAATGGTTTTCTTTCCAGTACTTTTGTGGACTCTAATTCGAACTAACATGTAAAAGAATTTTCAGATTATTATGCACGGTTCTTTTCCTCCCTAATTCTAAATAAAAAGAAGGGGGGGGGACTACGAAATCAAAAAAAAAATTTCAGGTTAAAATTTTATTTAAATTCCCCCCCCCCTTTTTTTTTTGTCATGTCCAAAGAAGCAAAACCGTAGTAACAAACAAAAGCACTTACGTAAGTTCACGTAATGATATAAAATACATGAAAAAAACAATGCTATGCTTTCTAATCAACTTTCGACTTTTTTTTTACATTAATTCGAAACTAAAATTCTGAGAACGGTATCGTAGATTTTTACGTAGATTACGTCGTTCTTTAATATCTTTCTCTTTAAAATTTTATCTTATTACTTACAGATTAATAATAGAAATTATAAATACATTTTAAATAAGTAAAATTGTTTTGCATATTTTTTAAGAACTTATTTTAAACAACTCCTTTTCTTTTATAATTGTTGCAGTGATATCACAACATGAATAACTTCCCTCTTTGTGCAGAAAAAGATATCGGTTTTGTTTTATATATATTGAATTTTAAGTATCGAGGTATAACATACAAAAATGTCAAATTATGTTTATAGTATGCAGTTATTATAAATGGGCTTAAAACGGTTAATATTATTTGATTGTTTGTCCCTTGCAACGGTAATTATTAAGAGGAGTTAGAAACCTCTCTCTCTCTATGTATATTGACAATAATAAATTGGCTGTTTTCGGTGTACCTTTTCTCAAAACTGTTATATGTACATGCTTAAAATTTTTCATACAATTAAAGTACACCTTTATCATTATACTGAAATGAGCTTTTAGCTAATTTTGAGTTTTTTAATAATTTATGAAATATTTTATCAAACATTGCGAAGTTTGACCCCTTTTTCACATAAAAAATTTGTAAGAAATAAATTTTTGAGATTTTTACAAAAAGCTAATTTCAGTATATATTAGACATCATTATAAATATAACAAAACAAGTTTACATACCTGTGAACAGTAGTTTCTCAGAAAAGGTACATCGAACATCAAAATTTACATTTTGAGATAAACTGATTTTAATGTATACAGTGAGACTTCTAATCGGCTAGGAAATAAAAAAAAAATAAAAGGCTCAATTTACAATAAAGATACATATTTTGGTGTGTGTGTGTGTGTATCAGACGTTAAACTTTTAACCAAAAACAAAGTACTTAGTTTAAATTTTTCGCCATTCACATGGACGTGGCCCATTTTCAACGATTATTTAAAAATAGGTTTTAAAGGTTTTTTATTCCCCTAGATGTTAAAGAGTAAGGTATTTTTAGAAAGGTTAAAATCTATACAATTTGAAAATGTAAAAATCTCAAATTGTCAAAAAAATAAGATTTTAGCTTTCCAACACCCTTTGAGAAGTTTTGTAGTTTTAATTGATATTTAAAAAATATTACAAATGCATAAACATAATGTTTCTGAATACAAATTTAATATACATGTGTCTAAATAATATATAATGTATTGTGACATAGAATAATATATAAAGTAGTATAAACAAGCAAAACAAAAAGTAGATGCGTTTTTTTCTTTAAATTTTTACACATAACAATTTTGTGATGATAATTAGAAGAAATTTATATTATTCATGCACTGGTACTGATGTACTTCTTTCACAATTACGTTTGTACCATGCATTACTTCACTAGTTACAATATTTAAGTTGTCTCCTTTCTGAAATTTCATCAATGAGTAAGGTAATGCCTTTATTTTGACAGAAAAATTCGTCATGAAAGCGTAACTTGAATGTAAACAAGTAATATGCAAAACAATTATTTAAAGTCAATTCCTCCTTTTGTCAACAAAGAAAACTTTTTATTTTAGTTACTTTTTATTAAATAATTACAATTAATATAAATATGTATATACATATGACACAATCAAAAAATTAAGTGGCAAAATAGAAAGCAATTTTCCTTGCAATTTTTCATTTTCCTTTGCATATAGGGTGTTGGAGTATTTTTTCTTTTTGCTTGTTACTATTTATTCAAAAATTAAATTTAATTATTCTGATAAAATAGTGTAGTAAAAAAGAAACCACATTCGTAGAAATTAGGCCATCCCAGGTGAGATTCAAACCCACGAACTTTGGATTAGATATCCATTGCGCTACAGGACCACAACGAGCAATTTTCCTTTTTACATATGGTATTAGACTGTTATTTTTGTTTGTTACTATTTATTCATTAATTAAATTTAATTAATGATTTAATATTTGAAAAAATTGTATTAACATCAAGTGTCATTCACTACAAATTTAAGAAAATGTATTTGAGCTTGAGAGAATGAATTAAAAGTATTTCATAAAAGATAGAAAATCTGAACAAAATATACCTATAAAAAGTTCAATGTGAAGTATTACGAACAAACGCGAGTGATCGCTTGTGGAACTACTGAGAGCACACTCGTTTGTTATTGTCTTGCCTTAGTTTCACGTCGTGTACTACAGTTGCTTACGATACAAAATTTTTCTACGCATAACATAGTCAATTTCGTTGATACAACTGTATTTTAAAGCTTATTTGTGTTATATTTATTATTTTTAACTGTTATTTAACTTGGCTAGCTCAGCAAAAGAACAAAAAGGGCAAGATAGTAAGTGTAACAGAGAATTTTAAACTTGGTGAATCTAGAAATGTATCATTTTTAGTAAAGGCGAGAAAGCGGTGTGTGTTTTAAGTTCTGGAGCAACAGAGCATCGTCTGTAAAACAGCACTTTAAAACAAATCATTTTGTCAAAAAAGTGAACTACAGCAAAAATAATTAATTGCTTAGAAAACCATTTTGCAGATGACTCCAATTTAGTATGCATTTTACTAAAAGATACATCTTACAATCTTAATATAAGTTAATTGTTATACAATCTGCAACAATAGAAGTCACACTAATGTTACTTTAATTTTAATTACATGTATAACTAAAGTATTTTCAATAATACAGTGCAAAAGGAATTTCTTTCATAGTAAATAAAAGAATTTTGAGTTGTTAGTATTTAGTTGTTTATTATTTTCCCAATAATCACAAGCCAATATTATTTGACGGCACATCTATATCTCATTAAACACTTATTTAGAAAAAATGGCACGTTGATCCATAAAGGTTCGCCACCCCTGAACTAGATGGAAAAATTTAGATTAATAGATCGTAATTTATACAGATTTATTTTAAAATTTAAACTCATAGCATATCGATTATACATTGGTTTTTCGCGTAAATGTAAAGATTCAACACATGATCTAAATTTATTTAGCTGTAAATTTGTAAAATCAAGATATTATTCAGAATCAATATTGTGAATTAGTATTTATAAACAACTGATAAAAACAGAAGCAGAATTTTAATAGTAAAACTTTTCAAAAGTGTTTAAAATTTAGTACAAGAAACAAATTAAATACAATTAAGTAATATGTAATAAAAACACACACATATATAAGTGTACTAAATCACAGTATAAAAGCAGTTAAAATTAAAATTATTACATGAATAACTCGATATGTGGAACTCAAAAATATTCAGTTCAGCCGAAAATTATTACTGTTTTGTCATTGAATCACATTGAACGAAATGAAAATTTCAATATTATACAAAGAATAAAGTAATTTCTAAAATAATAGACGATAAATATAACAATGGAAGCGAAAGTTAAAAATGCGGTACATATATGCATGTACACTAACCACCAGGGAGACTAACATAATTTTAATTGGTCGCCATGTGTAACCAGAGAGGGAAAAATAAATGAAACTTTTTAAAATTTTGCTAAGATTTGAATTCACTTACTAAATTGTATCGTAAGAATATGATGAAATTATGGATGCATAAATATATATATCCTAAAGAAAACTATGAATAATTTCTTAAAAATTATAATTTATATTTTCTTCTTTACTTATATGGAACACTCAAATTACTTAATTAAGGGTCATTGATTGAGGTAATAGTGCTTTTTACTTGAAAGATTACTTAATTTTTTTTAAAATATTAAAATAATGTAGGGCATGGTCTCATATTACAATGAAGACTGAGATTTTTATAAATTTATGTTTTTAATTATGTACTTTTAATATAAAAATATTTTTCCTTTTATCGAAAGTGTTTGTAACAAAATAAAATAAATAGATTTTTTTCTAAAAATAAATGCTGAAGGGCGCTATGTTTAATCATAACATATCAAGCTGTAACTAATTAAATTGAAACATTCTTCGAGATACTTGACGAATTTGTTTTTTAATGTTCTTGGATAAAAAAGTTTTCCATTTTTTTCTCCTTAACTACCTTCTATTTTGGTCTGAAAAATTAGTAAGAACACAATATTCTGTTGTTCTTTCATTTGTTTAAATACATAAAGAAGAAAGAAATTAATTGAAACTTATTTTTATTTATCAGAATATTCTTTTCTCTAAGGAAAATCTTTTCTTTCTTATTTCTTCTAAAGGAAAGGAAAAAAAAATATTTTTTTTTATTTATGTTTTTAAAACTGCATATTTCTCCCCAAAATATTCAAAACAGAAATGTTAAAAGAAAATAAGCCCTTTTTCTAAATCCCAGGAATGGCATGATGTTCAATAATTTCCAAAATCGAAAGATACTTAAAAATCTGAACAGTTTTAAAAATATAAGAAAAAATTAAATAATAATTAATTATACATAAATGTTTTTATATAATTTAAGTACTTTTTTGATAATAAAACAATTGTTTTATGATTATTATAGCCAATAGTACTATAAGTCTGAAAATGAGAAAGCAAAAACCACTTTAAAAGCACATTAATGGAAGAACAAACATATCTATAAAATATAACATTGTAAACACATTGATGGGACTGGTTTTTAACTTTGAGCTGGAAAAAAATAGAATGGAGAGAGATGAAGTGAATAAGATGGCTGTAATAATTTCTTAAGATTCTATGCTATTGGTATTCGTAAATAGTGTTGTGTGTTTTAAATTATTAATAATAAATGGTAAATACGGTGAATGGTAGTCATGTTTTAATTAACGACATGGCATAATAACAACATATTATTTTATAAAAGAAGATTATGGAACAGTTTTCAAAAATTGGACTTTTTTGGCTCTGGCAATTGCAGGGTCGCGATAAAGCTGTATAAATGAGAATATAATTCAATTTATTTTATAGTTAAAGTAATAAATTGCTCTCATCAAATATAATTTCGTTTAAATGATTTTAAAAACAGGTTATGTGCATGATTTTTTTATTGTGTAACTATTTTCAAATAAAAAGCCGCAATTAAAAAAAGCAAATAACTTTATGGCTACTTTTTTTTTTTTTTTTTGCATCGAACAAACATGTTTTGTTTTACAAAAGATTTGTTTCTTTCTACTAAATTTCTAAGCAAGATGAGTTTTTTTGGAAATAATAAATTCATGATTTTATAAATGTGAGTTACATTCTTTTCTCTCTGTTTGAGAATACATATTATTTAACCTGAATCAGTAAATTTTAAACATTGGAAGAAATATTCTTGTACTAAAAACTCGTAATTTAATTCTGTTAATGATATGTGAAATAGTCACTTAAACAATTGAGAATATGACTTTTTTATGACTGGATTTATCTGCACCATTTTCTTTTATAGCATTTTTGATGTTATGTACAATATTTTTTTTAAAAAAACGAACCAGCAATTTCTCAGAAATAGTTAGTTCTAAATAGCCCGGTGGCTGAGTGGTAGTGTATCGCGCTACCACGCCACAGGTCCAGGGTTCAAATACCGAGCTGGGCAAGGTTGACTCAGCCTTTCATCCCTTCAGTGGGTCGATAAATGAGTATCAAGCTTACGTGGGAGCTGGACTCTGGGTGGGGGAGGGTTCGCGTCAGACTGACCACTTGACAGAAACATCTGCATATGCACCCAAATATCTAAGGTCGAGTATACTGAGGTAAGCTCAGTAGGCCTTGGCCCTCATGGGTTGTTGCACCACTGAGTTCAGTTCAGTTCTAAATAGTCTATTTCAACTTCAGATCTTTAATAAAATACAGAAAAAAATATGTAAAGTAGTTCTTTAAAAAAGTCAGATTATATATACTTGTGAATCTTGTTTTAGATTTTGAAAGTATATAATATGCAATATAATGCTTTAATTAAATAATTTGCTTTTCAAATCAGTTTTAATATTTAACATTAAAAAAAGGTAATTGTCAGAAAAGTAGTCATTTTAAAGACTTCCAAAGGGATTTCTTGTTTATTAATGTCGTAACCTGAAGCAACACTAAGACTACTGGCGATTTAAACATATTGAACTTGAAAACTAGACCATAAAAATAATAAGTGAAAGAACATAAATATTAAAAATTATCATACCTATATCTTATATTAAAAGAAGATAACGGATAAGCATTTAGAATGTTATAAAAATATAATAACATTTAAATACATATATCTGGGTTAATTTTTAAATGTGTTATTACAGAGAATATTGATAGAAATCTATTTCCTTTTTAAGGTATCCGACTACGTTCGGAACCGTGATTTTGCAAAAGCGTATAAATGGATAATACTTATGATATTTAGAGTCGCTTAGATTAGAAAATGTATATAAAATTGTTTGAAGAATAGTATTACAATAAAAAATTATTTTACAATATTTTG
>BMAV01025081.1:9168-23826 GCA_019973955.1 Trichonephila inaurata madagascariensis | reverse complement strand
ATCTTAAACCCAGGTAAAGAGAACGGTTAACTTTGGAGGAATGGCAACTGCTGCCTTGATTCGCAGTTGCCAGAATCTAATCACAGTCTTTTGGACGTTCTCTTCTTTCTTTTGCATTTAGTACCACACCGTAATAGTTTAAGGTTTCACTCACCCATGGAATTGAGCTTCAAATTGAGAAACGGTCAATTGTTAGATTTTGATGGCTGCCAAGAATTGCCCTAAGGAAGACGTATTGGGAGTGTGGCGAATGGCAAATAAGCGTGGCGACAATTGGAATTGATGAATTACCGAGTATGCTGGCTGAATTTCAACGAATAGAAAGCAAATACGTTTGATTTTTACGGTTATTAACAATTCTTTGTAACTAAGTACTTTTGTGTATTATATCGTTTGAGAGATAGTTTTATTTATAATTATATATTTGTAAATAACTTATCTTTCACACACACAATCTTTTAGTAAGTTTTAGTTATTAGTTTATATAAGTTTAGTTGTGTAATGTACTTAGTTTTCATAACTTTGTAAAAATAATTCAATAACGGAATTTATTATTTTTATTTTTATACGAGTAAATATCGTTTGTTGTTTTGTAGTCATTGTTTCGTAACGTTAACGGGCTAACTTTATGACGGTTAAAATGATAAATTTGATAATATTTTCTCCATCGAATTCAAAACTGACTTTAGATTTGTACTTGTTCAGCTTGTAAAGTTTAGATAAAATTTCAAATTTGATAACTGGGTTAAAGATAGTAAAAATGTTCGAGTATTAAGATTTTTCAAATGTTTCTCAATATTAAACTTTTTTTTGTTTGTGTTCCTACGTGTTTTAATGGCTGAGTGGTTAGTGCATCGCACTTCCACACCACAGGGTGGCCGCGGTAGACGAGTGGTATAGGTATCGGACCGTGGCTTGCCTTGTCACGAGTTTGAGCCCAGTACCACTAAAGACCCGCCGTGTAGGGCAGCGATGCACGTTAAATCTGTCGAGAGCTGAAACGTCCCCCCTTTGGTGTGGTAGTTAGGAGAGGGGGGTGCCAGCTCAGGTATCGTCCACGTCACTTGACCATGGTTCAAAATTACGTGGTCCGTCGCCAAAAGCCCTCGTGTAGCTGAACAGTGCGACGTTAATTTTCACTCACTAACAGATGTGGGCACAGTAGGCTTTGGACCTCATGGGCTGTAGCGCCACTGAGTAATTTATGTGCTTTATTATTGTTGACTGCTTATTTTTCAAAAATATTTCTGCAAAAAGCAAAAGTTGGCAACAGCGAAGTGCATGAACAGATTGGTTGGAAACATATGATTGCATTTATCATGGGACTATATGGCATCGCATGAATTTATGAACCAATTGATCGAAAACACAAACATAGGATTATGATGCCACATGAATTTAGGAAGTGATTGGTTGGAAATATGAGACTATGTATGATGTCACATGAATTTAGACCATTCGTGCACACACACGAAAAAAAATTTTTGCTTTCTGCCATGTGTATTCAAAACATCCTTTACCCGCTTAATAATGTCAGTAGTACTCCAATCTTTCAAATAGTTAATGAATTTTATAGTTTATCAGGATGTTAATTTTCCATAAAGAGATCTGCAGTTTTTAGTAAAACAAAACCATTTAAATGCAATTTCGTCACCCATCCGGTATAATGGCTAGCCACGCTGACTGTTGTGCCGTAGTACCTGGCTTTAAATCCCGGAGGAGACACGGGTGTTTATAAATGTATAATGCCTTCGCGCAATCGGGGGTACTCTAAATAGCCGTCGAGCTGCAAGCCCTCTCGTATGGTTGGTGAACGGGGAAGAGTTGGGGGTGGTGTTCTCCCTCACAATTGGGGTGGAAACGAGCGAAATCGTACTGTCACGACAGGCGTCACTTAACCCTTAACCATGATGAATTTCGTGGGCCTCGATCTGGCCTTTGCCGATCACACAGGTGGCATCAGTAACAACAACAAACGAAATTTCTTTCCTAATAAAGTACAAATTTTATGAAAAGCATCCATATACTTAATGGGCAGAAAACATTTTTCTAGTACAACAATTTTCTTACACACAATCTTCCTTTTGTGGTATCAGATATTTTACTCTGATAAAAAGTTAAAAGTCTCACAATCATTATTAAAATTTTTTAAAAAAAGCGAGTTTATGTATAAAACAAATTAAAGTACAAAATGGGTATTTTGCAAACTAAAAAATGAACATGAAGGTATTTAAGGAAAATGCTTAAAATAGGTTTGGGAATAAATTTGACACATTTTAAATGGAAGGTAAATTTTTAAGTGACCCATCATCCAAAAGCTTTTAATTCGGGGATTTTTCTTGATGATTATTTTGCAAGTCGATTCCTCCTAAAAACATCGAGTGACCGCAGCAGTGGAGTGGTCATGGTCACGAGCCTGTGACCAGTATTGTCGGGTCACTAGGTTTGAAACCTAGTGCAATTGAAGAACTGCTATATATATATATATATGTAGAGGGGTAAATGCACATTAAATTTGGTGAGATTCAGTCTTCCTGTTGGATGTGGTGTGGAAGTTCGGAAAAGTGATATAAGCTCAGGTGTCGTCCTCGTCTCTTGATCGTGGTTCAAAATGACGAGGTCCGTCATCAATAGTCCTCGTGTTGCTTCAAAGCGTGACATAAATTAAAACCAATCAACCCAGAAACATCAAAATTTAAGCTTCTTAAAAATTTCAGCTTAATTTTTCTTAAAATTAATTTCTTAGCGTTGAACATTTCTTTCACACATGGAAAAAAAGGGCTTTTGTTCAGGGCAAATTAGGGAAAAATCCTGCAAGATGTAATATATCATTAACAATTTGAAGAAGTTTACAATGTAATGAAGAGCTTATATAAAAGGACACGGATATTATTTTTCTCATGTTAAAATAAATGAATTCTGATAACATTTATATATATATACATATTTTTTCTTTTTTTAAAATATGTTTATACTTTTAATTCGATTGCTCCGACATTATCTTTCGCGTTTCTCGATTCATTTGCCTTTCATTTTGCAATGTATATTTTATTTTTCGTTAAAAACTTCAAATGCGTATGATGTCAAATAAGATTTTTTGGTTGCTTACTTTTTTAATCAGTTAAAGGATTGTGGCTGGCTTTGTCACTAGTTCGAGCCCAGTACCTCTAAAGACCCGCCATGTTGGGCAGCGATGCACACTAAATATTTCGAGAGCTGAAACGTTCTCCCGTTGGTGTGGTGTGGTAGTTAGGAGAGGGGGGTGCCAGCTCAGGTGTCGTCCCCGTCACTTGACCGTGATTCAAAATTACGTGGTCCGTCGCTCAAAGCCCTCGTGTAGCAGAACAGTGCGACGTTAATATTCCCTCACTCACTCTTACAAGCGTAAAATTTTGAAAACAAACTTCTTTTTTTGTTGAGTAGAAATCCAGTGAGAACGGGTTTTGCGGAAATTGACTTCCTAGAGGGAGGTCGGGAAGGTATTATAGACAAAAAAAATTCCACTTTTCTGTCAGTTATGAGACTCAACACTTAGAGTTCCGTAAACACGCTTACTTTGTCGAGTAGATATCCGCTAAGGAAGGGTATCGCAGGAAACCGAGCCCCAAGGGTAAGGGGGACTTGAGGGGCATTGTAGGTAAACAATGTTATTAAACAATTAAACCTACAAGCTTGGAATTGGACAAGCATGTTTCTTTTGTTGAATAGAGATCCGCTAAAAATGATGTTTGAAGGAAATCAACTATGAGAGAAGGAGTTAAATGATAATTATGGGTACTTTTGTTTCAGAAATTCAAATACTGTCCTTTTTAAATCAAGGGTATATTGCTATAAAAATATTTTTAATACAATCCAAAGGATTTAAATAGCAATAACATAAAAAGAATGTATGTTACAATAAGATCCCGCTTAATGCGAGGTAACGTTCCATCAAAGTAGAACGTAATATGAAACAGCGTTAAACGACGGTATCTAATCGTGTAAATAATGGGGTTAGGGGAAAAAAATTGGTCAGGTATTTTACCATTAAATTTATTAATTATGTTTTTTATAACAATAAAACAAAAATTTATTTCTTACACATATAGAAACATAATAAACGAATATGCACATATAAAAATAAATAAAATTCTAAGTCAGTATGTTTACATTTCCGATCATTCAGTCTCTTCTGTATTTTCAATTTTCTGCCTTTTTATCAAGAAGGTAGATTGACTTAATGGCATATTCCGTTCAATTTTGTCGTCACTCCATATATAAAGTCGTTTTTCTATTTCCTCTATTGTATTATTACTAGAACGGATAATTCTAGTTTCTGAGCTTGTCGTAGTTGCCGATGACAGTATTTTTTTCTTTATTCTTAAGAATGGTCCTTATTGTTGAAGTTGCCAAATTCAATGCAGCACCCATTTGAGATTGACGTTCACCAGTATCTAATCAGCTAATCACTTGCATTTTAGTTTCTAGTGAAATGCTTTATTTTCGTGTTTTTTATTATCACCCATGATAAAAACTAAAAATCATAATATTTGTCGCTATAGCAATCGTTATATTATATAAATTTATACTTACAATGACGTCAACAAATGTTTGAAACGATAAAAATACTTTCGTATAATACCGCTGGAAAGAAGAAACGGATATCGGGTATCGATGCTTCGGATATCGGGAAGCCTATAACGCTGCGTGCTATATATGTATATATATATATTTCGGGGAATCCCACAATTCAAATAAAAGAGCGTTTATCGGGGTCTTACGGTACATACCGAGCGAAGCGAGCGGGTAAAGGCTGCACATCATTCAGCTCCAAAATTATTATTTAGTTTAATGATTATTAAGTTTTCAACTGAGTTATTTGGAAATATTGTGTGGGGGATTTTGAAATATGCAAGGCCTGTTCTGAGATTGCCAATTAAAAAAGTAAAATCATCAATACTTTCTGTTGCGGTTCATTTCACGTCCATTCCTTTCTTTGGGATCTTTTCCTAATTACTACATTCCAAGACCACCCGTAAAAGGGCGGAGGAAATTGTGATATACTCCGTGGTTATAATGATAGGGATAAAGCCAACCGTACGCTTTAAAATGGATGAAGAAAATAAGCTGTGTTATGAACACCCGCAATAGATGGGTTTGGCCCTTCTAGAATAATTTCGAATTATTTCCAGTGCATTGTAATTATAATAGGAAATAAATATTATACCCATTTTCTCAATGCGTTCACTCGATTTTTTTTAAAAAAAGTTCGTCTAGACTTTTCCAGAAGAGAAAAAAGACGCACATGTTTCGGTATTAGACACAATAAAATCAAGTTCGAACACGCTTTGGGTATAATCCTTTATTGCAAACAATTTCATATTACTACAAATAATACTTTTTAAATTGACAGTGAATAACACAAGATAATAACCATTTGAATTAAAGCAAAAAATTTATAATAAACTGAATAAAACAATATTTAAAAAGTTTTTTTTTTCAGTGAATGTAGTATACAGTTCAGGGGTAGGCAGACTTTCCAAGGATACGGGCTACTTTTAATTTTTTCAAGGTGTTGCGGACCACCTAGTGGCGTTGGTGAAGTGAGCTAAAAGAAGTCTACAATACAGTTGGACCTCCATTTTACGAACCTCTATCTTGGAAATTTCCCAATTTAGCGAACTTTTTCCTATAACCAAGAAAATTTTACGATTTTACGATATTTTTAGACCTTTGTATGATAAAATGATTATTAGGTTTTAGTGAAGGCGGTCACCTCAAAATGTCTTGGTGGTCCACTGGTCGATCGGGATCTACTTAATGTCTACCCCGGATGTAGTTTATTATAACAAACACAAGAAATAATGTTATAGATAATTTTACTAACACATCGCCGCATGTATTTCTTTTGCTGATTTTCATCTTTTATAGAAAATTAATTTATTTATTTTCTTAGAGTTTAAAGAATTTATAAGGATAAGGGTTTTTGTGCGGGGGGGGCGATTTTGTAGAAAAGAACATTTAGGTATTAAAGTTGATACTAAGAGTTTCTATAATAAATTATGCCCACAACTTATATAGAATACAATGAGCTAAAACGGTGATTTCCAAAGTGGTCTATATGGACCCCCAGGGGTCTATGACGACGTCAAAGGATCATGAGGTGTAAATAGCCTAAACAAGATCGTGACTTTAATTTTAACAGAAAATTTAATCAAGTGTAAATGATATTTACCTATGTAACAGCTTTATTTACTAAATTTACTGTTTTAATTTGCAGTTACAACGCGACAGCAAAAATTTTATTAAAAAAAGACCATCATTTCAGTGTTTCTTGTGCCAGAATCAAGCTAAAAAAAATATAAATTTGGTCGTCGCGAATTTTAATAGTTTCTCAATTTGTCACAGACAATCTGCCACAAAAATGACATTTTAACCTATGTGTATCACTTAGATTCCTTTATTCAGGTTTTGACACTAAGTTTGAGAATGCTTTGACTATGGTAATATCACAGTAGGTAATGAATTCATGCTGTCACATTAAAAAAAAATGTCTGATTACAAAAGGAACTGCTTTTAAATAGCCCTAACGAAAATCTAAAAGTAAAGTTTAGAAACGAATGTCAGCAATTTTGACTTTAAAAAGATATACCTGTTATTTATCACGAATTATGGAGCATCTCAAGAAATTTTTAATTGCTTTTCCCAGAGAGGAAGAGTTTCAGCGTGCTTGCCAATCTACAAAATAAAAAAATAAATAAAAAGAAAAAGGGAAAAAAAAGAAAAGAAAGATACTACTAACCGAGGAAATTTAGGGCTAAACCTGAAAAGATTAAAGCCAAATGTTGAAAATTTGTTGTTGAAGAGCAACAGATTCATCTCATCCATTAAAAACATTTGTTATTTTATGTAACAATTATTTCATATATTAATATTAAATTTTAATTTAATTAATTCACATGTTTTTCTTAAGTTTTAAACACTCTACTTAACTACAGTTAGAAACATAAAACTTTTAAAGTAAGAAGTGCTATAACAGCTGTCAAAAAACATTTAAATTGATAAATCTGCAAAAATTTAATATTAGGTAAGTAAGGGTCCACCCCCAAAACCGAAACACAGGGCAAGGGGTTTATAAAACAAAAAAGTTTGGGAACCTCTGAGGTAGAAGGTGAAATATTAATGGAATTTAAGAATATGGAATTTCAGTAAAATTAGATATTTCCACAAGACGTTAACTGAAAGATTACTATTAACTAAAGACAAAATTTTTTATTATGATTACAAATACTTACTTATAAGCAAAAAAACGGACTTTATATAAGAATACAAATAAAATCAAGTTGAGTTTAGGTTGCTTCAAAATAATTTTTGAGTTATACAAAATTTTTTTAATAGTAATAAAAAGAAGCTTTTTTCTTGAAGGGATTGGGAATCTCTTATAACCGTCTGTACAAAATTAAAGAAACATTTTAAGAAAATTATTTCAGGAATAAAGTATTTAAGAATAAATACTTCAGATTCTGAATAATAAATCCGTATGTCCAAGTGATGTTTCAGCTTGTGTTTTCAGTAACAGGGGTGGAGATAATGCACATTTTTAATTGTAGAAATATTTATAGTAAATTAATATTTAATTTCAAATAATAAAATGGAGGCAGGGATGCAAACTACGCCTTTGATTCGAATATTTAGAGCAGGGATGGTCAACCACGGCCCTCGTTGAATAATTTTGCGGCCCGCGAGATTCATTACAACTTTAAAAAAAAAAGATTACTTTGTGCAATATTTTTGTTTTTAGTGTAGTGTTTTGTAACAAATGTATCCCATAACTGTGTCTATTTTATACCGTTGTTTGTTTTTATACATATTAGCAATATTGCATTGCAGCGCCCCCCCCCCGTAACATCCCTCTTGATTCCTGTAACTTTATCGCGCTGTTTATTACTAGAGCTAGGCATATTTGATCGTTGCATTATTACTATTAAATTATCTATGTTTGTATACATGAAAAAAATGAAAACAATAATAATTCATCCCACTTTAAATTTTCACTCTAATAAGTGTTTGCAATGGGTCAAAATCTAATATAAAGATATATATTTTTGTATGTGTGGCCCGTGGGGTTATAATGTTTTTCCGAAGTGGCCCGCAAGGCCATTTGAGTTGGCCCCTCCTGATTTAGAGCTTAGAATCTAAATTGCGGTTGTATTTGATGAAGACGAATAGGCATTGTCCAGATGTTTCTTGTTTACAGTCGGAATGCCCCTGGTACAGGGTTGTAAAGTTGCAATTGGGGTAAATATGGCGCACTCAATTACAGTTAGATTTGGGTACGAAGTGTAGGAAACACCTAGTTTGAATACTTAATAAACTATGAATGGTTAGAAAAATCTCAGAAGAGATAAGGAATACGACTGATTGGGTATAGTAGTTAAGGCTCTTTTCGCCATATGTACGGGAGCGTGAATCCTGACATGGAGCACATTTTAGGACAGAAAAAATGCCTCAATTTGTATAAAAATTTGTAACATTGCAACTCATGCATTTGCTTATAACATAGTGTTTTTAAAATTTTAAAATATTTCATAAATAATTAGTTAGTTATTTCATAAATATATATATAATTTATGAAATATTTCAAAATATTTCATAAATAACATGTGAACGGATAGCTCATTCAGCATTACGGTATAGGAGAAAAAAATACGAAACACATTTTATAAAAGAAAAAATGTGTCAACTCAGATAAAAATGAGTAGTATGATAAAATAAGTGATTCTCTACAGCAGTGATCCGCAACCCCCGATCCGTGGATCAAATGGTGCCGGGCCGCCTAAAGAACATTAAAACTATTGCCATTTTATTTGAAGTGGTGCATCTCTCTCGGATTTGCGCAACTTTCCACGGAAATCACTTTATATTCCACGCTAAATCACTTTTATTCATTTTTGATGTAACTATATTTTATTCTGAAGGCATATTTCAATGCAACTAAATTAAAATTGTTAAATCAAAACAATTTAAAATATAAACAATCAACGTGTCCCACCCTCTGCGGGCCACGGTGAAATCATCAAACGTTCACCGGTCCGCAGCGATAGAAAGGTTGCGGAGGACAGTGAAGCCAGAATATAATGTTAATGTTGATGTACTTTTATATCTGAAAAAATATTCCGAATTTGGTCCCTGTTCTTTAACATTAGCCGAAGACAGCCATAAGTAATTGTTTTACGTTTGTATAGATATTTCTCCCATTTAGAGGTTTTCTGACTTCGGTTTCTTTTGTGGAAGAAATATACAAACTTCTTATATTAGAATGGCTTAATGGTTTTAAAAAAGGGTTGTCCTCTTGTACGGGAAATGCCTCAAAACATTAAACAAAAAATCCCTGCATACATTTAGTGCTATTTTTATCACACACATTAAAAGAGAAATATTATTATTAAAAAAAAGACTGGTCACAATATCCCTTGACCATAACACGCTTGATTTTCAATCCTGATTTGAGTTATAATAATCTCAAATAAACATTCTGTATGACAAAAAATTTGTCTCGGTGTTAATACCATGTATAATAAATTACAAAAAGTAATGTGTGTTTTTAAAGTTTATTTCCTCATAAGGATTGTGAAGAAAAAACTTAGATCCTGGTTACGTGTGTTGTAAGATCAAGCGGGGTTTTCCGCATCTGAGAATTATTGTTTCTCGAACCAACTAAATATTTCAAGAGACAATGCAATTCTACCTTCAGAATGTTTTGAAATGTAACATGTTTTAAGTTTTTTTTGTTTGATTATATCATCAATTTTCTCAGCTTTTTCACCTCTCTTACCTTTTATCTGTTGTGCTCCAATCCTTTTTTGAAAGGAGGGTGTCATGAAATTAATTCCTGTTTAACATGTATACGTATTCCTAAATTTTCATAGCTCTGCACTTAAATCGATATTTTGATGCTAATAATTTAATTTTAATGGAGATACTTTTAAATAAACGGCAACTGTGGGCTAAAAAAAAATACTTTTCTATATCATAGAAGCTTCATTAGTATTATAACCATTTTTCCCCCCTCAGAATTTTTTTCGCTCATGTGATCATCTGAACATTTCTTTTACAAAAAAGAGCAAGGTTGTGTGTGTTGAACAAAAATGTATTTATTTTTTTATTTTGCAGTTGTCAAAAAAAGCATGTCGTTCAAATAAAGAGTGTTAATATTTAATTTCTTAATATAAAACGTAACTTTTAATTTTTAAAAAATAATGGTAATAGAGACAAAAGAATTAAGTTATACAGCGAAAGATTTCTGGAACATTATTATGTTTAAAATAATGTTTTACTGCAACAAGATGGTCATTGGCAATGACTTACGTAATTTTTCACCGGTTAAATGATGAGAATGTAACCTAAGCTGATATCTCGCTCTCCAAATTCCACACAAAACCCCGTCAGTACTTCGAGGAATAGTTTCGTTTGAAACATCATTCCGTGCAAAGGTTCCGTACTTCATTTGAGCTTTCTACGGATTTTCTGAGGCTGTGCAGAGTTTGGGGGCTGTTTTTGTTACACCTTGTATTTCTTCAAGTATGAATCTTTAATTTTAGAGTATCCTTACTAATATTATAAACGCGAAAGTTTGTATGGATGTTTGTTCCTCTTTCACGCAAAAAGGACTGAATAGATTTTAATGAAACTTTACAATAATATAGCTTATACATCAGGATAAACACATAGGCTATGATTTATAAAGATATTATGTGAAGTGTCCAAAATATAAAGATAATTGTCAAGTAAGTAGGAAAAAATTCTGCCATCTTCAAAAAAGCCCAAGACAGCATACATCTATCTTTTATGGGTGAAGCAAAACTTTCCCTTTTGTTTTGTCTATCCCAGGTGACAGTGCGCGCTCGGTTCTAATTTATTGCTCTGATCAGTGTATTCACTATTTTTTTTATTTCAGAATAAAACTTACTTTTATCGCTTCTGGTATTTAAAGTAGATAAACTTTGTCTTTTACACTACATCATTTGGACAAATTTGCATAATTTGTTTGTAGTTAGTAGTTAATTATAACGCTATAATTTTAATTCAATAGGCAGGTGTTGCATTTTTAAGTATAAAAATAATAACTACCGTACTGTATTTTTTGGAAGTGTAGGAAACGTACCGATGAAGAATTATGCCGAACAGAAAGTAATATTAACGTATTACACTTCCAGATACAAATTATTTACACTTTTTTAAGCATTCATTACACAAAATTTGTAACAATGTGTTATTTTTGCTGAGCAGAGGTCAGCTTAGGAAGGTATTTTCAAAATTCGACCCACAAGAGAGTTACGGGGAGTTAAAAAAAATCCCGTGTATCATCTATTAGATTTACAAACTTAAAATTTAACAAACATGGTTTTTTTTGTTTAGCTGAGATATGCAAAAAGTTTTTTTTTGTTAAATTTGCAATTCCCATAAAATTAACTGATTAAAAACTTCTTTATCCTCTAATTTGGATTGTTTAATTTTTCAGTTCACCCGTGCAAAGAACGGGTATACCAGCTAGTAGTCAATAATTCTTGAATGATGATTTTAAAAACTAAATAAAAAATAAATAGTATGAATGAAGAGTATGCATAGCTAAAATAAAACCTTTTATTCATAAAAAAATCTCTTTATAACTTTTAATCTTATATATATGTATAAATTGTTCAGTACAAAAAATTCTTATCTAAACTTTTTATAACTTAAAAGCAATAACTGTATTCAGCTATCCTAATTTTTTAAATTTTGTATGATTTTATTATTTAATCTTTGTACTAGAATGAAATATGTTTAAAGTGAACAGGCTTAAGACGAAATATCGGTTAACACGAAATATTGCAATAGTTCCGAAAAACTACTATGTATTTTCATGCATTTTTTCTCTTAATACGAAGCGAAAATCCCTTAACACGAAATTATTTCACTTCTGAAAATGAACAAAATACGGAAAACTCCAGTCACATTCAACTGTCCTATTGTATAATCGAAAAGATTCATTACAGTAGATGACGATAATGTGTGTGCAGCCCCAAATATGGCAAAAAAAAGACATTTCAAAGCTCAAAAAATATCATTGACGCAGATGCCGTTGATGAAAATGAAATGAATAATACAGCTCCCTGTTCCCACCTCATCTGAAATGAGGAACAACATAAAAGGTATGAGCATATTTGTTGACATCGAATATTTTTTGACAATTTGATGCTAAGAAAGACAAGGCAAAGAAAAGTATAAGATTATTTTCCAAAAACTCAACAAATGTTTTGTTTTTCAAAAAACTTTAGCGTTTTGTATTAAATTTCCTTAAGGTATCCGACCACGATCAGAACCGTGATTTTGCAAAAGCGTATAAATGGATATTTATAATATTTAGTGTCACTTAGATTAGAAAATGTATGTAAAATTGTTTTAAGAATAGTATTACAATAAAAAATTATTTAAGTACACTATTTTGACAAAAAATTACCATAGAATGACTACTTTTCAAAATATTCTCCTTTTTGTAAAAAATGCTTCCATTATAATAATATTTTGCCTGTATATAGCTCAGACCTCTGTACAAAGGCTCAACTAGAATTTTTGAAATATATGTTAAAAGTGGGTTTATCTATGTTTTACGACAACAGAGGAGAGAAATTTTAAGAACAAAAACGCCGATAATTATTTCAGTTGGTTGTAAATCTGAAAATAATGTGAATTTTTCAAAATCATAGTTGAGCCTCTGTATAGAGGTTTGAGCTATATACAGGCAAAATATTATTATAATAAAAGCATTTTTCACAAAAAAAGAACATTTTGGAAATAGGTTATTCTAAGTTAATTTTTTGCCAAAATATTGCATTTAAATAATTTTTTTTGTCAAAATGTCCTTAAAACAATTTTATACATATATTCTAATCTAAGTGACACTAAATATCATGAAAATTATCCATTTATGCGCTTTTTTTAAAATCACGGTTCCGAACGTAGTCGGATACCTTAAATTCTGTGAATGTTTTTGCTTCATTGATATTTATTAAATAAATAAATATCTATGTGAATAAAATAAATTCTAATAAACTTAATTTTGCTGATATTTGGGTGTTTTTATTTATTTATTTATTTTTGTAATATACTTTAACGGAAAATGTTTTTAACACGAAAAAATGTTTCACTCTCTTCAGTTTTGTGTTAAGCAATTTTCACTGTACCATTAAAAATTTTTATAATTTGGAATGATATTTGATTAAATATTATATATACAGTCTAGAATGAAATGTTCTGCAAGTAAAAAATTAATTAAGAGATAGATAAGCATCCCACACGGAGACTTATTAATTACTTTTCTTTAATAATGTCACTTTGAAGACATTGGAAAAAAAATTCGAAATTTATCTCGTCAATTGTCACAATTGACATTCAGAGGCTTCCAAAATAGTCCAAGTGCCAAGAGAAGACGAAAAGGTGGACAACCATTTGACGTTAGAAAATTGAACTTCACTCACTTTTTTCGTTCTTGGTTATAATTATTACTGAGAAATCAGTTTTTAGTTTTGACCCCCGTTTGATGTCTAGCCATTTTGGAACAAAGACTAGTAACTACATGAACCTATTTTCATTTGAATGACACCATAAATGAGCTAGAATAAACTGGAAGCAATATTTTCAAATACATTTTATCTTAAAATTACCTGCTGGCATACACACACACATAAAAAACCTGCAGTGACAGTTTTGAAATGGAATAGCTACGTGCCGCATCAATTTGTTTGATTGCGCGATATACGAGGAGAAAAAAAAATCCAACCAATATCTAAGCCTTACATGCGAGATGTAAAAAAAGTATCAAAATTTAATGACACTTTTTTTCATGTCACCTTCATAAAAAAAAGGGTAACAAGATTGTATTTAATACCAAATAAATTCAATCACAATTCCAGAATGAAATTGCGGTTTCTCTTTCAGACGTATTTAATGGAAATTCTTAAACACATTCTGGGTAATGAAATGTGGAACAGTTTCTTATTTCAATTATTTTAACACTGTCAACTAAAGGAACTCTATGTTAATTGATTGACAGTCACTAAGTATAGGGATATTTGATATAACCAAGGTATAATTATAGTCGAACCCCTATTTTGCGAATTCATCGGGACCGGACATTTTATTCGTTAATTCGGGGTTATTCGTAATATCGGGATTAAAAAAGTGCACATTTTTTTTGCCCTTGCCCCTCAATAATAAACAAGGGCACAACAAATACCCATAATTAGAAATTAAACACAAACACAGTAGTATAAGTATCTTTTGAGCCCCGAACCCTTCTGAGCCGATTTCGTTAAAACCCATTAAAAGCGAATGTTTACTCAGCAAAAGAAACATGCTTACTGTCATGCAGCTCGCTTTCGCACAACTGCAGCAAGTGAACGAGAGAAGAAAAACGCGAGAGAAAATAATTGAAAAAAAAATAATTCTGATGCAAGAGAGATCCGATTGTGGAGTATTATTGTTCTAGTATTTAAAGAGTTTGTTATCAAAGCTTCTTTGAATATTTTAAAATAAATTGATCAAGGTAAAAAAAGTGTCTTGTTTCTGGATGGAGATACGACAGCACGGTACGACACTTTTACCAAGTTTCCTGTGTAGGTGTAATAAATAAAAAAGATA
>BMAV01025080.1:0-295621 GCA_019973955.1 Trichonephila inaurata madagascariensis | reverse complement strand
GATTATAGATCGTCTTTTACATCGTTTTTTGAAATTTTAACATACACGAGGGATCTTCCTTGTTCTTCTTCTATCATGGCGTCTTCTCCTTTGAGCGTTTATAGTCAGTCTAGCTCCAACAACAAGGTGTGCGTCATCAGACACGCGCAGAGTAGAACAGTCGTCTTCTTGTGTCTTTGAAATAGCTGCCGGCACCAATATATAATATTTTTTAAAAAACAGAAAATGATATAAAGTGGATTGGATGGAAAGAATAACCGATGCTTACATGATGAGGCTATTCTAAAGATTGAAGGTAAGTTATTTCTGTATTACTTCTTCCATGAGCCACCTCTTTTGGCGATATTGTACTCATACACGCACTGATCACTGCACTTAACCTTGACCAATCAACACCGTTCATTTTGGAATTATTTGAGAGCAGTGGTCTCCAACCGGTCCTGGATCAAATGGTTCCGGGTTCCATTAAATTATTTCTATTTTATGTACTGTGGGTATTTCTCTCGGGTATATATGTACCACTTTCCATGAAAACCACTTTATATTATAATTTAAATGACTTCATATTCATTTTTGAGGTACCGGTATTTTATTCAGAAGGTGTATTTACGTACAATTAAATTAAAATTATTAAATAAAACAATCTAAAATATAAACATTCAACGCCCCCTCCCCTCTTCCCCTCTGTTGGCCGCGATAAAATTATCGAACTTTGACTGGTCCACGGGGTTAAAAGGGGGGGGGGAATTTTTTAAAGGGGGAACATTTTGCTAAAAATTTTTTTAAAAACCCCAAACGTGAATCCATCAGCATTATTTGAAATTTGTAACTCAAGTTACTAACCGTATTGTTAAGGGTGCAGAGCTGAGTGATGACGACGCACTAAACGAGGTACTCTTGTACTTCAAATAAAAATATTTGTTTTCTTTTTTATGAAAAATTTGCGAGGAATTTGTTAATTACTAAAATACGGTATCTCTCGTATGTCCAAAAAATAATAATAATTTTTTAAATAGTTTTCTCTCGCGCTCTTCTTCCCTCTGAAGTTGAGTGGAGTTGGACTGTATGTCATACAGCCGAATTATTCAAACGAATTTTAATGTATTTATCTTCATGGAAAAATGTCAAAACAAACAAAAGCTAAGAACGTGTCTCTGATAAAGCTCAGCATCTGTTACTGAAATTGGTATTTACATTAAAAAACGCTTACAATAATGAAAAGAAAAAACTAAGATTAGAAGAAAAGAACCAAAAAAGTGCATTATACAGTCTGAAAGGAAAAATTTTGCTTTGTAAAGAAATAAGAATCAAAAATGATTAATCAGCAAAAAGATTCTACTTCCTCTATAATAATGATTCAAGGGCAAACATTTTATTACTTTTTATACTCTTAAATATTTCGTTATCGAGCGTAAAATATAAATACTCATACAGCGAGAGATACTAGTAAGTTAATGAAAGCAATTAAATGCCTATAAATAGGAGAGAGTTATAAACATACTCCAGGGGCGTAGCTACCGCCGTATCAGCGCCGTACCTATACCCAAGCTTCAGGGGTTCAAAAATGCATAAACAAAAAAATCTTAAAATCTTAAGGGGCCCCAATAAAAAGTTACCAAGGAAGTTTGATGCAGAGTCCTTTTGGGTGAGTGAGTGAATATTAACGTCGCTCTGTTCAGCTACACGAGGGCTTTTGGCGACGGACCACGTAAATTTGAACCATGGTCAAGTGACGGAGACACCGAGCTGGCACCCCCTCCCAACTACCACACCACCCAACGGGAGGAGTTTCACCCCGACAGATTTAACGTGATCGCTGCCCTGCACGGTGGTCTTTATGGTACGGGTCTCGAACCATGAAATCCCGACATGGTCCGATACCTTTAAACCCCTGGGCTCCGCAGCCCGAGTCCTTTTGGGACTAGCTACGACAGTGACATACTCATACTTATTTTTTCAATGAACTCTCCCCAATTGCTTTTCAGGACAACGTCTGGTTATTAATTATTATTATTATTATTTATGTCGGTTTCTGAAGTAACATGAGGACTACTGACATTGAACCGAGTAATTTTGAATAACGATCAAGTTACAAGGACAACATGGAACTTGCATCGTACATTCTAAAATTTCTCACCACACCAAATATAAGTACTTTGGACCTTCACAGACTTAATATGCATCTACCATTTCTATACGGTGGTAAGATAGCACATGGAAAATAGAATTAAATCAACTCTCAAATGGAAATTTGTATTTTTTGTCAGAGTGAAACTTAACCATTATGGGTCTCGTGGCCGCCAACTCGAGACCAGTGTTATTTTTGTTGAAATCATAAGTTCGAATCAACTGTGTCATCACTACTTTCCGTCGTTTAGAGGAGCTGATTCATGTTACATCTATCGAGATTCAGAGTCCTTACGTTGGCATGGTGTGAGGGAGGACTACTGAGTGAAGTGTCAGCTCAGGTGTAGTTTTCGTTAATTGATCGTGATGTATAATCATGACTTCTGTCGTCAACTCTCGAGTTGCTTTGAAGTGTAACTAGTAAATAATCAATTAATCAAGATGAGATGTGAGAAGACATAGACAGCACAGGTCAAAGGGGCAAATTTCGAGGGGCATCATTTTTTAAAAATTCAGAGTAGTGTTAATTAGTGCCTCGAATGACCAAAAGCATTCCAAAAAATAATTAATAGAAAAAGTATTTTAAGTATTTCAACAGGGCATTTGATGTTCCCTGGACCAAGAATTATTTTGATAACTGTGTGAGTGCTACAGGCGATCGGCGAACTTCAGTGAGAGTGAAGTTTATAGCAAAGGCGATAATTTTTATCAATGAACGCATTATTTCATCATTTGTCCATGAGCTCAAAAAGTATAAATTCGGTCCAGGTTGTGGATTCCTGATTTTACCATAAACACAAATCTCACCCAAAAGTGAACGTTAAGATAGCATATTAATAATAAAAAAATTAGTCCTCAAAATTCTAGTTTGATTTGGATAAGAAATTAGCAAAGTAAGATTTAGCAATTCGAGTCGACTTCGTTGCTCTGATTGTGATTGAAAATAACGTCGTAAATAGCCCTTGTAAGGATTTAAAATAACTTTAATTAAAATCTTCACACTGTGACGGGCTCACGCGTCTTTTCTTTAACATAACATCTGGGTTCCATCCAACCAAAACCCAAGAAGCGAAAGGTGAAAAAGAAATGCAAATAAGATAGCTTTTAAAATAACAGAAGTTTCAGTAAGTGAGATGGCAATTTTGGGGAATGGTATGTGTGAAAGAGATTAGTGGGAGTTGACAGACAATCGTGGTGAAGTTACCTGGAAAACAAGCCATTAAAACATGGTGCACGAGCGCCCAGATATTTCCACATAAATATCGAATCTAAGTTTGGATTAAGGTAGGAATGATTATTTGATATTATGACTTGTAATATTATTAGAAGTGAGAATAGGCGGATTAAATAATTATAACAGAGAAAGTAGTCTAAATTACACGATTCGGTTTAACTATCACTGTGTGTTTGTTCATTATAGATTCTCGCTTAATTAAATTTATCTAAATTGTTAGACATTTAAGTTCTATTCTTAATAAAGTCATATTAAGAATCAAAAATGTCTATTCCTTTTGCAAACCCTACATCTCTAGCTCACGCTGACAATCAAAGATACGGTCACCATGGGGCGGTATCACAACACTTCAGATTTCGATATTTTTTCATGATTGAGATCGGCTTCATTTAAAATATTCTTGTCATTGTTATCATTATATTATGTACTAAAATTGCATTGCACCATTAATCGCTCTCAGACGATTACTAAAAAATTCTTGGCTTCAAGCTAAATAAATTCTTTTATAGAATTCATAATAAGTACGTTTCTAAGTGTTTTTATGATAGTATCTCTTACTTTTGTATCGAGATTTAATCACGTTACTATCCCATGGATCTGGAGCAAATATACTACAAAACCAATACAAAAAAATCAGGTGAATTCAAAATTAAACAAAATGAATATATCTCTGACAGTGTACAATGAAGGAGAATGGTACTATTTTGGAACTTTTGATTGAAAACTTTCTATTGTTCCTTCTAAATAATTTTCTAGCTACACACAGCTGTGGCTCTGGGACGTTAAGCATTAAGACATAATATAAGTAATAAAATTCACAATAACACTCTTTGACTGTAACATGAATGATATTGTTCTAGAAGTGACAAGATATTTTTTCTTCAACTTTAAAAGCAATTCGCTAAAATTTATGTCAAGTTATCATACGTCTAAAAATAAATTCTTTTTTTAAGGCTACTTTTTTATGAAGTACCATCACACTGAAAGAGAATGGAACTTGTAAACCATAGAATACAGCACAGTCACTATTGTTTTCAAGTCCTTTGTCTCGCTTACAAAACAGAAACAAATAAAAGGGATACATGGTGTAAAACAACGTAGCTTGTTTATTCGAGCTTGAAAAAACAGTTGAAAGTTGTAATAAGTACTATGTGTGGTTTTGTGCCGTTACTTACGGAAGAAACATGTAACAGTTTTATATTTTGAATGTAAAGTTCTAAAAGTGAATAAAACATACACCCGCATGTTGAATAATTTATATATGTATGATATTTTAATGTTCTCGTCTTTTTTTTTTCAAATAACCAAAACATATGTAGTTCTGAAATCGAACAGAACTAATACAACTTACCGGAAATTTTAATGCTGTAAATATTAAGAAAATTATCTCGAGGACAAAAAGAAAAATCACAAAGAAAAAATATATGCGTGAAAAATTGATTCATTATTTATAGTTACAAAAAAAAAAAAATTCACACTGACATTGGTTTTTGAAAAAAGTATTGTTTTGAATTTGTTTATCAGCTTGTATTAGTTATTCTCCATTTTTTTATTCTAGTCCCTAAATTGTCGATTCATTGCAACTAATGAGATAAAAGCATACTAAAAAGCAAAATATTGCATTTTAAATTGTGATTTCCATATATATTACATATTCCACAACAGTCATAAGTATTTTTATTAAATTAGCTGTGTTTTCTATTGAGTACAGAAAAAAGTAGTCTATACCAGGGTTCGGTAATCTATAACACGCGGAATAAGTGGCACTCTACAAAATTATAAAATCAAGAAAAAAAAAAAATTCTGTCTCTCCTCTCTACGTCTCATGCCTAAAGACTGTTTCTAAATTTCAATTATTTGCCATAAAACGATTCTCCTGACTCTGCTTGTGTGTGGTGGTTGTGTAATTTATGTAAAAAAAAAGGAAAAGAAAAAAAAGTATTATCTGTGTAAATTTGTGACTTATTCTTAACATGAAGTATCACTCCTTACCGCGTCGTGAAAACAAATGTTCACAATTACTGATAGGAAAATTTACTGAAATATGAAAATTTATGGAGGAAATAACTCTATTGATCAATCAACAACTATTTTAAATTGTTGTACATCATTGCCGGAGTGATTTAATTGTTTTAAAAAAATTTCATGTGCTCTGTTTTCCGCTTTCGGTTCTACATATATATGTGGACAAACTTTTCCTCTTTGAAATATATTTTTTGGCCCACAAAAATTTTTAAACAGTTGAAATTAAAATGAACATAGAATGACCTTTTTAAAAAAAGTGAAAAATGTTTTATTATAATAATATTTTGCCTGTTTATAGCTCAGACTTCGTACAGAGGCTCAACTAAATTTTTTAAATATATTTAAAATGGATTTATCCATGTTTACAGCAACAGAAGGGGGGAAATTTTGGAAAAAAACGCCGATAATTATATTTCAATGGGTTGTAACTCTGAAAATAATTTAATTTTTCAAAAAACATAGGGGCCCTGTACAAAATCTGAGCTATATACAAGCAAATATTTTATAAGAGACATTTTTTACAAAAGGAGAACATTTTGAAAAAGGTTATTCTGTTAATTTTTTTCCGAAATATTGTATTTACCGAAAATCCGGGGGTTTTAACGCGCACCTATACTTTCGCTGTATTTTTTTTAAATTTTAGGTATATTCGCCCTTCGCGCACCCCCCTTTTTTTCGAAAAAAATTTTAAATTCGTGTAATTTTCTTATGTTTTGAAGTCATTATTTATTGGATGAATCATTCCAACCCCTTTGAAAACTTCTAGAATTATACAACCTTAAGCGTAAGGGGGGGGAGGGGGGGGAGACCGAATCAACGCCGGTTGGTTTTTTAAAAGCTTTTCTATAAACACTGATTTTTTCCCCCTTTTATGTGATGTAAGGGCGGACGATTAATTTTGAAATAAATTAGAACAACCGAATTTATTCCTCGCTGTTTGTGTATATTTAATACTATGAATAATATTGAAAAGCTTCAAACAGCAGCATTTAAAATGGGTCCTGGTAAACGAAGCAAAACACAGTGCCGGTTTCAAAATTTAAGTGATTCAATTTTCAAAAGAAAATGGAAATCGTGCTGCATCAAGAATGTTTGATATTGGCGAAAGTTTCATAAGGGAGTGGAAAAAAAATGAAATGACAATAATTAACATGTCAAAGAAGAAATGTGCTTTAAGTAAAGGAGTAACGAAATGGCCTATTCTAGAATAAAGTGTTGCGAACTGGGTCCTAGAAAATCGCCTGAATGGATTCATTGTAACAAGAAACAGTGTAGGTTTATTCGCCTTAAAATGGTCAAAAAAGAATATCTTTTCATGTTATCCAACAATGAAAGTTCATAAGGTATGTTAATTCTTTTAAATAAACTGTATTTCGATATATAAGTCTAAATTTGTTTTAATACTCATTTTTTTAAAGCTCTTATTTTTATACTCGGCGTATAACGAGCACCCCTAAATTTCGATCTTAATTTTGTGTTAAAAGTGCGCGTTAAACGCCGGATTTTACGGTAAATATTTTTTTTTTTTTGTCAAAATGTCCTTAAAACAATTTTATACATGTATTCTAATCTAAGTGACACAAAATATCATGAAAATGATCCATTTATGCGCTTCTTTGAAATAACGGTTCCGAATGTAGTCGGATACCTTAACGGACATAATGAGTACAAATCATTAGCAACTAAATTAGGGCAATGGTTCTAGTCAATATGAGCGTCCTGCACATGCTGCCAAATAGAAAAAGAAGTGGTTTGCGGGGCCGCCACCGCTTGTCGGTGGATACGTTGACTTACGCGTGCTGAGGTCACTTTGACCTTATGGCACTAGTCAAACTTGTCACATTTCTTAATTTCATCTATGTATACATCAGCCGAGCACGTGCATACGTGTAAGTGGATGTTCGTGCGGACTAAACTGTTCTTCCTAGTCCAATCACCATGCCTCTAGTAAAATCGTTGGTCTGCTGCAATTACCTCCGTTATAGAGGTGGCGGCGTTTTTCGCTGTCACACGAGTTCTGTAAGACAAGAAAAAAAAAATTAAGCGTTGATTTCCCTGTCAAGAATAACGGCACAGATATTGCCAATTGTACACAAATTCCTTTTAATTCTACATATGTCGGAGAGGTGCGCATTTCACATCAGTTTCAATACTCGTTGAGATGCGGCTACTCTGAAATTTGCGCACTTTTCTGGCAATTCCTTCTTGGTATTGCATTTTCAACGTTACCTATAGTGTATTTAAGGTATCCGACTACGTTCGGAACTATTATTTTAAAAAAGCGCATAAATGTATAATTTTCATGATATTTAGTGTCACTTAGATTAGAATACATGTATAAAATTGTTTTAGCGACATATGACAAAATTTAAATATATTTTGGCAAAAATTAACTTAGAATAGTTGTCATGTTTCCTTGTAAAATGCTTTTATTTTTAATATTTTGCTTATATAGCTCAGACCTTTGTACAGAGGCTCAACTATGATTTTTGAAAAATTCAAATTATTTTCAGAGTTACAACCATTTGAAATAATTATCGGCGTATTTTCTTAAAATTTCTCCCTTCTGTTTCCGTAAAACATGGATAAACCGACTTCCAGGTTATGCATTGAAAAAATTCTAGTTGAGCATCTGTACAGAGGTCCGAGCTGAATACAGGCAAAATATTAATACAATAGAAGCATTTTCTACAAAAGGAGAACATTTGGAAAAATGGTTATTCTAGTTAATTTTTTGCCAAAATATTGTATTTAAATAAAAAAAATTTGTCATAATGTCCTTAAAACAATTTTATACATGTATTCTAATCTAAGTGACACTAAATATCATAAATATTATCCATTTACACGCTTTTGCAAAATCACGGTTCCGAACGTAGTCGGATACCTTAACCCTTTCGCAGGCACAAAGCTAAAATACACTTTTCTGCGATGAAATACTTGATAAATGTAATGTTCTCAGCCTCTATAAACATTATTTAGTCACAAAAAAAAAAAAAAAAAAAATCTGATCAGGGTTTTTTTCTGGGTGGTGGCTAGACGTTGTAGCCACTGCGCACTTAAGATATTTTAACCTACTTTTCAGGACAGAAATAATAAATCATTATACAATAATTTTTTTATGAAAAATTAACATTTATGCTAATAACTATTTCAAAAACAATTAAATACTAAGTACAAATGTAACAAAATAATAATAGAATAATTATACAATATAAAATACTTACTAAAATATGCATTGAAATTGGTATATATCCACATTTTATATTTAATTTAATTTTAGTATGAAAAAGTTTGAGATAAAGTAATACTTTTGAGGATTTAAATGAGTTATTTCACAAATTTGATGAGCTGTTTAATGTGGAACTTTTTAAAGCAAGCAAGACCATTTGCTTGAAGGCACAGTGGTACGTTGCGGGGCCGACACAGCTATCGAGAGTGATGAACGTCTTTTCTGGAACTGCTAACAGAGCATCTCCTGTACAGATCACCTTCTGTTTTGACTCTCTCAAGTGGAAGAAGAGCGAAAATTTCAAGGTCATTTTTCTGTTCTACGTGGGCAGTGAATAGAGCCTCTATCCATATATAAAAGCTTTTCAAAAAACCTAAATAAAACCTTTTTTCATTGCACGTTTTCTTAAATCATTCAGATGAGAGAAAAGTAAACGAAAGACTTGTCGAAATTTTTTTCACAAATCAGAAATTTTATTTATGGCAATCAAAATACAATTTGTAGATTTACACAGAGAAAAAACGGTTTCTAACTACCCATCGACACGAAATGCAACAAAAAGAAAAGATATCGTACTGCCATCTGTATTGATTTTTATGCGTTTTAGCTTCAATTAACGCATGTGGATAGACTAAATATCCACCGCCCGCATGGAGAAAAAAATTTTTGTTATGTGACTAGATCTGTTAACCACTGCCGGTTAACGTGAAAAAGCTGTATGGAAATAATTTTTGTATTTAGCAAACTTGATTGAATAAAAATCATTATAAACTCTACAATTCAAAGTTTAATATTTAGTAGCTTTATAGAACTCCACATACCAGCGGTTTTTAAACTTTTGATTGCCACGCCCCCTTTTTGTATCAGCGTGACATCGCAGATCCCCAAGATTTTGAGCATCCCTTCCTGACTTAATATTCTTGATCAAAATACAAGCCCTAATATAGAGTTTCTTCATTGGGGACTATTTACTAATATAATCTAGTATGGCACTTCTTTCAATTTTTCCACGAGGCCTTTCAGTATCTGTAAAAGAGGGAAATCTCAACATTACATGAAAAACTCCACAGACCCCTTAGAAAGGTGCTGCTGATCCTAGTTTAAGAACCGCTGTCATATACGAATAATTATATATTTACCAATTCAAAATGGCGTATATAGGAGAACTCAAAAAAGAACCAATTATGTAATTATCAATATTTGATTACAAAAAGGCTCTTCTTTAACACACAGTTAGTAATATAAAGATATATATGAAAGTATTCTATAATATTTCTGGAGAGTGGTAAAAATATAATTTTAAGACGTGGCGAGTGGATGTTAATACTGTAGCGAACCAAAGGATAGGGCGTGGCCGGTGCTGTATGATTCTTGTATGTTGATGTATTTTCTATTATGGGATTATGAGGCAGTCTTGTAAATTAGTAAATCCAATTTATTGAATATCTTGCAACACATATAAAGATGGACGGCACAACACAAAGAAACTACAACACAAAAGCAGCCGGCTACACGACTATAGAGAAACGAGCGAAGAGAGAGAGAACGATTTCCAGAGACATCAATTTTTATACGCGACGGAAGACCACGTGATATTTTTGTAATAAGAGCTCTGATTGGTTACAATGGGAGGGAAAGGGATTTATGATGTAATAATATTAGTCGATTACGATTAAGATTACAATGTTAGTTTTGAACCTAAGAAAATTAAATATTATTTATAGATTATTAAAAAGAGATAATTAAAAGTATGTTAGAGAGAATTATTACATATATATATATATAATATTTTTTATTTAAAATATACTTTTTTTATTTTCTTTGATTTATGTTGCTGCAGAGGTTCAAGTATAAAGGTGCGTTTTTGTTAGAGATAAAAGATATGCTTTGGTACGACCCGTAAGATTAAAAGAATTCTTCTGATTTTTTTCATGAAATACAATCGTAAAAAAGATAAGGAAGGCAAATATACTTTACGATTGCGAAAATTTTGAGTTCATAAATCTTCAGATTTTGAGTGTCTGAGTTCTGTCGCTGATAAATGAGGTAGTTGTTCTTGTAAGTATTGTTTAAACCAACTGAGATATCACATTTCAACAAAAGTTGACTCACGTTCTATCTTTTTAAAGAGAAAAACATTTTCAAAAATTTACTTAATGAAATCAGTATTCAATTTCGCATGTTTACTTTTTTATGTGACACGTATAAACTTTTTGAAGTGATAACTTCTTTAGGAGTGTTTTGCTGGGAAGTGAACTTGAATGATGCCTTTTAAAAAACCAAGCATTGTTACGTTCGGGTTTGTGACGCTCGAAACAATGGTAACAATACTACTGAATCGTTTTAGTTTAATGAGTCATGTATCGGAGAAATTTGTGCAGCAAAATGTAGAGCAGAAAATGGGCAAATAATTCTAATGTGGTACTATTTATATTTCACCAAATCAAAGTGTAGAGAAAATTATCGAATTCATTCACAAAAATTTAGTTGCCTACACTGAAGCCGGATCAACTCTTCTGAACAAATTGCCTATTATTTTAAGTGGGGATTTTAACGCAGATTTTTCAAAAGATAAATCAAAGTCTTTAGTTGATTTTTTTAAATCAATATTCAATTTAATTATGTGAAATGATTCAAATGAAAGCACGACAAAGTACGGAACAACGCTGACGGAATTTTTTTAGATATTTAAATAATTTTGAATTAAAATATTTATAACCTATTTCAGATACTATAAACCTATTGTTTCCTTCTTAGAATGCAATTAATTCACAAATATGATTGTATATTGCACAAAAAATATTACTTTATGACATATGAATAAATAATTTTTTGACAATACTAATATCCCCTTGTTTTTTATTCACCTAACTAATCCCTGAAATAACATTACAAAATTTGAAGTTATGACATCTATCGTGTGGTCATAAGCACACACACTCTTTTTTCTATTAAAAGTGTCATTGTTTCAAGCATTTGGAACTCACATCGTTTTATAGAAAGTTTCAAACTCAAAGAATCACAAAAAAATCCTCTTGAACTTTTTTGCTAACAAGAAAATTTTCAATCGCTTTTCAAGAATTAATAATATTAGAAAATACATTCACTATAAATCTGTGTTACATATTAATATTTAAATGAAACTGACTGTTGATCAACTTTCTTTATTTTAAAAAATGAAATATAACATTAAAATATGAAACATCGTTTCATAACAAACAAAAGTTTTTAGAATGGAATTTCGGATGAAAATAATTCCTCAAATTAAAAACAAAAAATTGCCTGAATTGAAAACTTACATACTTTTTTATAAAAAAGGGACGTTTATAAATGTAAGACACAAAAATATTTTATTTTTATAACATTTAACAAAAAAGAGTAAGTTGTTTCATTTTTAAGATCTTCACATCATAATACCGGGTTATCAGAAATGAATGACCTGATTACAAAATTTAATAATTCTCAGATGATTAAACAGAAAATGATAATTAAGATGTCATTATAAAGATAAATTATGAATTTTTTTTCGTGCGTAACGTTTTTTGACGTAAAGTAAAATTGGTTATCATAAATGTTCAATGTAGCTTCCTTTAGTTACCCGTATAATATCATTGCGAACCTGGTCGCCCTGGACTTTTGCTTTTATACAGGCATCCAGTTTCCTACAACTGTTTATACCATCTTCTTATATCCCTTAGATGTATGTGCATTTCTATATTGTACATTCTCCGAAATTCTTGCTGAACCGTGATTACTGACAGACTTTTTGCAAACGAGAGCACACAAAATGCCTTCCCCCCACTGTGACGCCATTTCCATTTCTGTTCACAATTACAACATTGCTGTCACCATTTGACAAAAACAATGTTACAAACTCAAAATTTCATATTTTATCTTTACAATGACATATTAATGATCATTTTCTGTTTATTCATCAGGGAATTATTAAATTTTGTAATAGGGTCATTCATTTCTGATAACCCTGTATATGAATTTGGCACTCTCATGATTTTTAACTCGTTAAATAATGTAATACAGATATATTTGTCATAACGCAAATGAAAATTTTTAGAATTTCAGAATCACAGAAAAGCTTAGTATTTTATTAAGTTTTAATGATTTACAACGATGAAAATGAAAATTACCATTAAAAATGTTAAATATTCTAATTACAAAGTCAACCTCTTGATTGGTTAAATGTCCATTGTAAATAATTTCAAAAATAATAAAAAGTCACATTAGGAATTCACTGTTATTTTTAAATAAATCTTCACTAAGTGATTCATATCGAACTTCAACAAGACATTATTGTCTCTTGACTTCAAATACTTCGAGAAAAGAAACTTGCTTTCATTTCAGTCATACATTTTTCTAATACATCCAAAACGATCTGCAAACACCAGAAGTTATCCGAAGGAAATATAAGGTAGTTAGAAGACATGTAAAGTTTATTTAGATGTTTATACTGCAAAATTTCTTGCGAATAACATACATCTTACATGGAATAAATGTCGAGTTTTTCAATAAGGAGAACGCATGCTGAAAACCATCTTACATTCATTAGTTTTTGATCAAACCATTTGTAAAGTTATTACAATTTTGCCTCAATAATATCATTCACATGAAATCTATTTCAATATGCAGAGCATTTACTTTGACTAGTAATCATGACGAATCAAGTTTTCAAGACTCCAACATCTGCAGGTAGTCAGAAATCTTGATAAAAAAATACTCGCAGAAATCTGACAAGATTTTCACAGATCTGTCTCGTGTCCTCGGAATTCACGCTTTGGTGGTTGGAATGTTTGGGTGATTCCTTCAACAGCTGCTGTCAACTCCTTGTCGAGTATTTCAGTCGTCGATGTATCGACAGTAGTCGTCGGGTTAGTTGTGTATCGTCAAGGTTGGTGGGAACGGCAAGAGTAGTGTCGATAACTTCATCCTCATCATTTTGAATTCATTGGTAGGAATGAACTTTTCTTCTGTATTGCACGGTTGGTACTTCGTTGATGCAGATTGAGGTTTTTCACTCGATTTCATGGAACCGAATAGAACTCTGATATCTTTCTTGGTCCAACCGGAAGAAACACCTTCGGTCCTACTATCCGGGTTGTCGTCAGCTTTCTCCTGGAAATTAGAAATCAAGAATAAACTAAACATAAACAAAAACAAAACAAGTAATATGAAAAAAAAGAAGTGAGTCAATTCCTACTTTGAATGCACGAACAAAGTATTTTATTAACGATTGAAAATTTGAATAAGATATATAAATAAATAAATATAGGAAGAGATGAATTAATAGTAGGAATTGAAAAAAGAGTATGATTTGTCTGCATTGTTGTAACAATGCGCACCCGGTTTGACTAGTTTGGTTGAAAAACAGGTTTTCGACGCCAACTTTTGTCTTTGTTTTAACAGTTACATTGTTACAACAATAGAGACGAATCTAAGTTGGCGTCAAAAACCGGTAATTAATTTAATAAATGAATTAATATTTGAAAAACTGTATTAACATCAAGTGTCATCCACTGCAAGTTTTAAAAAGTTTATCTGAACTAGATTGGATGAAATAGAAAGTATTTTATTAACGATTGAAAAGTTGAACAAGATAAATATATAAATAAATATATGGAGAGAATGAACTAATAGTAGGAATTGAAAAAGAACTCACTCACAACAATAGTTATAACTCACTTTCAACAAAGAACATAGTTATAATTCACTTTCAACAGTCATGGAAGAGAAATACCCATACGACCAAAAATTATTTTATGAAAATGTAGAAAAATTACAGTTTCTTCGCTCGAATTATTTCATATTTTGGTACGTATTATACCATCGACCGATTTCGCCAAACGTAAAGACATCACCAATTAAAAAAATGTTGCCAAATTCTTTCATCCTTATTTTTGTGTCTTCGAACGCGCAAGGCAATGGTTTTCTTTATGGCTGCATATTGAGGCATTTGGGGACGTCTTTTCATTTACGAAATTGGTTGATGGTATAATACGAAAGTACCCATATTTCTTATAGATTAATTTTTCCAATTGGCATGAATAACACTTAAGTACTCACAAAGCCGTTCTTAATCCAAAGAATGTCTTTGTAATTAACAAAAAAAAAGTGTTCTCTCTCAAAAAATATAATGGACTCTGTTTTTCAGAGGATATCTATAGAAATGGTTGTGCAACAGATATCAATAGAAAAAATAAAATGTAGGCAAAATATATCATTTATTTACATAAAGATAGTAAAAGTATTAAAATAAAGTGGATTAATAGAAAGAGAGAGAGATAACAATAGTTGTAATGAAGTCGAATTATATGAGTAAAGTAGCTAGATCAAGCATTGGCTGATTACACTGTCTCTCTCTTTGTCGCAGAGATAAGTTCCACAGAAGACTTTGAAACTTTCAGAGATTTTGAGTCTTTTATTATGCTTTATAAAAAGTTATCAAAAAAGGTGCAACTCAATAAAAAATCAATGAGCTCCAAAGAACTTGAAAGGTCTTCAATATATTCAGCCTAATCACTACACAAATAATACTGTCTTGGGCGGGGACTAGGCGAAGGAGAAAAAGACTATGACTGAATCGCAAATAAAAATGCATCTTCTCAATTGGTTGCTGACTTTTTTAGAAATATTTATTTCATCATTTCTGGCTTTAAAATTTCTAAAATCTTTATCTCAAACTTATTATTATTTCTTAAATTTTACATTTCTAAAATTCATAATTAGAATAGAACTAAATAAAAAATATCAATGTTTCAGCTTATACAAAGAATAGAATTGGTTTTAATATTTGTTTATTTATTATAATTTTATATTAAATAATATTTGAATGAAATTTTGATCTAGTAACATAATTTTGATAGTAATACAATCTCAGTTTCAAAGACTTCGTGATGTAGCAGCTCAGAACTTCAAAGAAAATGATGTTTTTTTGTTGATTGTGATTTATCTTTTTAAGTTTCCATTTCTTAGAATAGTGAAATCCATCGGATATAGTTCGATATGTTCTTCTAATAGTGTGTGAATTAAATTAAATCAAATGTAAGAAATTTTAAAGAAACTTATGAGATGTATATTTCTGTCATATTTCTGTTTTAGAATTGTCTACATACAAACGCACACACAAAATATTTTTTAAAAAACATCCATGATTTTAAGAACATTTAAGTGAGTTGTGAATAAATAATCAGTTTTAAGTTTAAACATTAAAATGATAATAATGTTTGATTTAAATATTGTTTAGACAAAGGAAGGTATAAAAATTACGGCAAAACTTACGCTATAAATTCAAGTTTCTAAAATCAAGATGCGCAAACTTTTAGTTGCATGCAAATGATTTTAAAAAATAACTTATTTTCGACAAATTATTTGAAAAAAGTATTCTCAATGCAAGAATAATTTTTAAAAACAATGCAAGAAAATTAAACAATAAATTGAGGTACACATATAGATGCGTTTATGTAAAAAATGCAGTCACTGAAATATAATTTTTTAATCACAGAAATCACTATCATCCGATCTTAAACTTTTCTTATCTGTACTGGATAATAAATAAATACCTTTGAATGATAAATGATAAATATCCTCTGTATATATATATTCCAAAATCAGAATAATTCTCATTTTAGCTTAAATTCCAAGTTAAGCAACACTGATAAAACTTATGTTTGAATAGAAGCTTAAAATTTGGATTAAATACCACCATTGTATCATATTTATTTTTTCCGATGCAAATAGCTTTAAGCATACTATTAAAAAGCAACAATAAATTTAACTCTTTTAATAATAACTTAAGAAATTTTTTAAGGCACATATTCAAGTACCTTACACAATTGATACAGTACATGATATTAAAAAATCCTAAATTGAAATGCCTAATTTCAAAAGTAAATTTATGAAAAACTCCACTTATAAATATATATATATATCAGTCAACATTAACTATTCATAAAGAGTTTTATTGCATTCTAAATGCTTTAATTACAAATGTAAACATTCAAAACATAAAATCAGAAAAGAAAAAAAATTAAAAATTGATGTATAAAAGCACCGTATTTCGAGAGTATTCCAGAATTTTCAGTAAGACTGGCACATCAGAAAAGAATTAAGACAAAAGGATATGTGGAGAAAAAAGTTTAAGATCCAGTGCTCTCTTTTCTAAACTATTTGTAAATTAATTGTTGTCAAACATACAATTTTTTTATAAAAAATAATAATAATTCAAATTAAAATAGATTTTCTTAGTCTTCCTTAATAAAAACACACATTGATACACTTAGAAATAAGTTATATGTTCGAATTAAAATTTTACTTTTGTTTTTAAAATACATTTTTAAAGAAGGTTATAGAAATCTTTTGGCAGCATTTAAATATTGTATCGGGGATTTACTATACCAGTTAACAGGTTAAATTCTCAAATGTATCCGGTAAATTGATTAAGCTTATGAAATAATATTCTGCGCACTTTAATTAAATATTCATTTGGTATCTAAAAATGTTTAAAACATTTGTGCTAAGTAGCGTTAGATCTTGCCTAAGTTCGTACAACTTTTGCTTGCATAATATAGTAAATTAAGAAGTAATCTAGCTCTTTTTGAGTACAGTTAAATGATCTCGTTAAGACTAAATTAACTCTTCACTTGAGATGAATATAATAATTTAAGAATTGAACAGAAAAGTTAAAGTATGTAAATTCCAAGTAAATAATTTATGAAGCCAGATGGTAATCAAAGTCTTAATCTTCATATTCCAACTTAAAACGGGAAAAGTTACAATAGTAATTAGTGGGTTTTCTTCTTTAAGAACCAACGCGGTTCACGTCAACTCTAAGCATATTTACATATTCAACTTTGAGAAATGAGCCTAATTTAACCTTAAAAAATAAATTTAATAGAACAAAATAAAATAAACTTCACAATAGAAACAACTGAAATAAGAGAAGAGTCCACAAATCAGTATGTCATGATAAACAAACATTTCAAGGTATTTTAACGAAAAAAGTTACCGACAGAATGGATAAAAAAAAAAAGTTACGCTACAAAAATAAAAAAGACAAATTTGTAAATATAACAAACAGAATAAGGAAAGATTTGAAGTTCATGCGCAAAAATGTTTTTAGAGAAAATGTAATTTTTTTCGATGAATTGCTTTCAGCCACTAAAATTTATTGTTGCATCTTTTTTACTGCTCTCTCTCTTTCCTCTCTTTTATATTTTATTTAAAAACCTTCATATGATAAACGCTAATTATGTGTCTACATTGTAACAGAGATAATTAACAAAAAGTAATTATTCCGTCTTTTTTGTCTGTATATTGCGAAATTTTAAAAAGAATAGCGACTCAAAATACATTTGATAATACACACACAGAGAAAAAAAGTTTTATAAATGGAGCCACTTTGCTTAGCTTTTAAAATAAAATGTAAGGATTTTTACAAGAGCTAGAAACTCTAAATTCATACACCTGTGTACATAAGGAAAGCTTATCTGATATAGATTATCAAAGGAAGACTCTGCTATGAATGTATACTTTGTAAAATGAAAACACTGAATTTTTGTAAAGGCAATAATGCATACAAAAACTTAAAATTCAGTATTTCACATAATAGAAAGGACTCCGAATTTTACGTTTTCTTTCTGCTTAGCATATTGTGAAATAAATAAGTTGACCCAGATACGTCTTATTGAGATTGAATATTTCTGGTTTGAAATGTAAAGAGAAATAGAAAATGTAAGGAATCCACCGCAGAAAGGAAATGACGAAATTAAGAATTTGATCAAATCCCTAAAGGATATAATCAACTGACGGGAGTTGTAAAAATAACGTCTCTTCAACGTCATTTCCCTGATGAAAGTAAATGATTTTTATCAAATCCCTGAACTGTTTCAGTGAAATGATGAAATGAACTAGTCAGGATTTGCATTGGCAAAATGCTGTCCGGGGGTCGAGTCCTTGTATTTCCTAACCAAACAGGTAGTACTATCGAATCCCCAAATACCAACCCCATATCTTTAAGAGAAATAGCGCTATAGGATTAACATGGGGATTGATATTTTAGTGTGTAAGCCCTCCCCTGCCCAAAGCAGAGATCATCATTGATTAAGAAACTGTGCAGGGGGAGGCAGGCCAAGTCGATCGACGCCACTGCGCGCTTCACCAGTTTCCTGTTACACATTCTGTTAATCACTCCCATAAATATCCAGCAACCGAGAGGAAAGATGTTACATATAAAAAAATTCCAGCCTAATTTTTTAATTATTTGTTAATTAGTTTAAAATAAATAATTTGTGTTTCATTGACTATTGTTGTATTATTTCTACGTTTAATAATGCACCATATTTTTTAAATAAACCCTTTGAAACTCTTGACAATATTATTTCATCATTTCACTGAAACAGATCAGGGATTTGTTCGAATTCCTTTGAAGAGACGTTATTTTAACATCTCCCGCCAATATGATAGTCAAATTCCTAATTTCATCGTTTCCCTGCGACATATATTCTATTATTATTTTAATGAAATTCTTACCATATGTGCTTTAGTAGTTATTCTGTAATATACATCTGTATCTGTAATACGTTCCTTTCTTAGTTACATAGTTCACTCTCTAGTATATATTTCAACTAGATTTGAATAATCTCATTATACAGTTATATTATTTTCTTGTGTCTGCTCCTTCCCTCATGAGATTCTAGGTTTTACTAAGCAACACTTGCACAAATTCTTGTTATAATTTTGCTAACTTGTTGCATTAATATTAGTTTAATTTTGTAATCATATATCATCTCATAATATATTATTTCCAATGCTGTCCTATTAAAATTAGCAAATAAACTTTCCTCATTCACGCTTTTCTATAGTATATCTTCCAACTTTCTAGGAACTTCATCATTTGAAAAACAAGGGGAAATATTTATAATATTATTAAGACAAAAAAAAAAAAAATCTTATAAGGTTTTTTTTATATGTCTAGCTACACATTATAATAATCTTTATAGAATAACAAGTGGTTTAATATTGCATCGCATTAGGAATTTTTCGTTAAACTTTTTACATTGGAATTATCAGGGTAAAATGCATTCACGCTAAAACTCGATTGCATAATTAGTTTTGAAGTTTTTCTTAAAATTAAAAATGAGCTAATTTTTTTAAATGGCTAAAAAAAAACACATTTTTCTAACATTGATATACTGCCTTTCAATTGTATTAATGTCTTTTGCAAAAAAAAAATTAAGCTGAGATTTTGCATTTTTTAAAGGGGTTTTCTTTTCTTTTCTTACCAATAATTTTACAGGTCTATCTTCTAGCTGTTTTCATATCAGTCGAGAGTTTTTCTTAAAAGCATATTCAATGATGAACGAACAAACACACTAATAGAAATGTTAAAATTCATTTTTTATAACTATACATGTGCAAAAGCTGAAGTCTCCCATTATGTTCATGTTGTCTTATTTTCTTTAGGGTGTAAATAAACGGAGAAAATTCAATCAAATACAGTATTTTGTATTATAAAGTGTTTTGGTTTTATAATTTTCATGACATTATGCATTTAGATAAACTACATGTAAAAAGTTTAAGGACATTTGAAAAAAGATTATTTTAAAAATATTTTGGCAAAATTAACTAGAAATTTCGTTCAAAATGTCTCTTTATTAAAAATAGCTTCTAAAATAATAATTTTTGTGTATGTGTGTGTGCGTGTTTTTCTTCTTATAAAGTTTTAAGCTTTTCAGAATCTGAACTATCTTTTAAAAATTCAATCATTTCAGAGTTACAACCTATTGAAAAATTATCAGCGTTTAAAATTTCCTCTGTTGTCGTAAAACATGGATAAACCATTAAGTTATATATTCAAAAATTCATATTCTGTACAGAGCGAGCTATAAGGCAAAATATTATATAATAGACTTTCACAAAGGTAAACAATAAAAGGGGCTTTGTTTTTTTCAAATATTCTAAAAATTTTTTTGTAATACTATTCTTAAAATAACATTTTTCAATGATTCTCTAAATATTTCCATTTATCCGAAAATCAGATTGGTAGTCGGATACTTAATTTTTTTATTCTCCCCCTTCTTGAAATGTTTATGATAACAACTCAACAAAAGTCAATAAAAATTTAATTAAAAATGCAAGAAATAAATTTCGTTAAAACTTTCATTTAATGAAAAAACCCATCTCATTCTTATTTTTTTTTCTTTTTAAAATATCTTCATATCACAGATCAGGTGAATTGAAAAAATCTATCCCCTATATAACATAAAACATATTATACTCTTGTAAAACTAAAACTTCAAACTTGTATTAAGTACCAAAAAAAAAGTAAAGGTTTTTTCTAAACCTTTTTATTGATTTTAAAACCATTAAAAATTTTAGGAGAAAACAATGCATGATAAGAGTACATACAAGAAATGTTATAAATAAATTACTAAAATGTGTAAAAAAAATATGTTTTTTAAGAATCTTAAAAATTGATAAAAATGTCTAAATAGTGGAAGGGACTATGCTTGAGGAAGGGTATTTTAATGTTAAATCTTAAATTATTCCAGTTTATTAAAAAAATAAGCACTTGTTAGCTCGAGATAATTAATATATTTTATACATGAGTATCATATATATATATAACAATGTTTCATCAATACCTCAGTAATATATTAAAAATACAATAAATAATGAATAGAAAACAATAAATAATGTTATCTTCTCCATGATCCATGTCGTTTCTTATTATTCTCTATTTATATCTTAATGTGTCACTTTGAGAGTCGGCTGGAAATGTGATAGTAGAAATTCCACATCCTCAGCTATATCACTACAATCGCAAAACGAATTACGCGTACTTTGTTTAATATACATATCCGAGCTCATTATACAACGTTTATTCAGCCTTACGTAGAGAAGTAAGTAATAAAATGAAGTGAACATTATATAAAGTGCATATGTTAGATATGAATCATTAATAAAAGTCAGGACGGACGTTTGTGTTTGTCCACTTGCTTCACTTGTTTAGTTTGTATCTAGTTAGAATAATTCCGAAACATATCGTTTTCATTCGTTCGTTTTTTAATATGAATGCGTTTCAGGGACAATAATTAAGTAAAATTACGTTGCTAAAATTAGGTTATGCAACGTGAAGAGCTGTAGAGGAAATATTGGCATAGGTCTGGTAATTTTGAATCTCAATCAAGAGATAAGAGAGAAAAGTTGGTTTCACACAAGGCAACTTTGTGCCATTTAACTCGTTTTCTGTCACCAATCCTCCAGCGTGAAAAGGGAATTTCTTTCACACGCGGACACAAAATTGACCAAAAAAGAAGTGCCGGATTCATCGGAACAATTACTGATACCCTTTTAATACACAAGTAGCCACGTATGAAGAGCGTACCTTCCACAATGTTCTTTTGGTTGAGTTAACTAGCGGAGAGGAGAACGCAGTTTTCGAATGTCTGAAGGGAGTGACACAGCAGGGAGTGCCAGTTGACCACGTGTGAAAGGACCCAGGTGATTTCTACTCAAAACTATCTCCCGACTGTCTGGTCCTTCTGATATGTGCGGCACAAATTGACTGCTGTGAAAAGGCCCTATGTGTAAAGTACAGTTGAGTTTACAGCGACGTAGCTGCTTTTCATCGGTTATGTTCGAGAGATAAGAGCAGTATCTACTACAGTAACTCGTTCTCGTACCAACAACATCGCATCACACGAGGACTTTTAAGTACATATCAACATATCATGTAGTTGTCCCAATATTCCTCAGGATTCGGAACTTTCGTTTCAGCTTGGACATCATTACTCACAAACACAATCTTCATCGTCTTGTAAATTAAATTATCACACGCTTAAAAATATAATTTCTTTCCTCCTTTTTCATTTATATCCATGATTGAGAGTAAAAATGTCTGTGAAAAAATACGCTACGTGGTTTTAAAAAGTTTATAATTTACATGATTTATTACGTATAAAACAAAGCTAAAAAATAATGTAGATTGTGAGAGTATAAGAGGAAATATACTGACATAAATTTTCAAAAATGACACGTTTTTATTCTTTTTTCCCATCTCTTTTCAAACTTAATAAGAAACTACTATCTTCACTTTACGTCTTTAAAGTACAAAGTGAAAAATAATAACATAATGAGGAAAACTCGGGTTATTTCCTGTCCTGAAAGTGTATATTCCAATGCAGTTAATTATTCTTATGTCTATCACCTAGTATTTTCATATAATAATAAAAATTCTGTTTAATCTATGACTATTTATGTGAAAATATTCCATCAACATTTATTTAGTTAAATCATTCAGGCCCCAAACATTTGTTTTATTTTTTTAAACTGCTCTTGAAACTTTGATACTTTTTAAGATGCAGTACCAGATTGTTATGAGTAACACAAATGTTTAATATTCGTGAAAAATAATTTAACTTATACATGTAAAAAACCTAGCTTAAAACAAAGATTTATTTAAAAATTATTTCACAAAATATAATTTTTATATAAAATTTATATAAATAGTTAATGAAATTTCATAAAACAAAGCTAAAAGAGTAATATAAATGTTTCTATAGTGCTTAACAAAAGAAAAAAATCTTTAATTTTACTGAAAGTTATAAAAATAAATTAAAAAATGTACAAATAACTTGAAAATATTTATAGAACTAGTATCATACTTTAAGAGAGTGAAAGCATTTAGGTGGTTATTAACATGTGATACTTTTAAATTGAAAACTAGGAGAAATCTATAGTGCATTAGTTTTCACAAAGGTATCTCATACTTCCTTATAATCAAAGGCATAAAAGTCATTTTTAAATAAAATAACTGAATGCAGTTCATCGAAAAATAATTTATTTCTCAATTAAATTAAAATTCCTAAAAGATAATTAAATTCAAATGATCAGCAACTCAAACTTAAACAGAGTCAAAAAACTTTTAAGACTGGGTTTATAAAATCGAATAAAAACAATGAATCGCGTATTTTCTTACGACCTTTACTTAAAATAGATTTCCGGAGTGGCCACCTCTGAACTTTGACTTTAAGGGATGGTAACAAAGTTTTTTCCAACTTGTTTAAGGTGTTCTGCCTGCCAGGCATCTCCAGAACACATTCTTGACTGTATGGGGCTTTCAAAACAAGATCTATATGAAGATCCTCTAATAGTATTGGACTTTTTGAGAGTAAATGGGATCATGGACTTGATCTAGCTTGGTTAGACATGGAGATCAGAAACAACAGCTGATTTGGCTTCAATACATTTGTTACGACCGAGTTCATTTAGGGAGGTTTTCTCTACACTCGCTTTGAAGCTGTCGTCAAAATCGTTGACGTTATAACTTTATTTTAAGTTTTCGTATAAACAGAAGTCGCAAAGTGTTAGATCGGATGAATATGGAGGATGATTTAGCATGCAGTCGTTTTTTTTCTGCCCAAAACTGTCGCATTTTTAGCGAGTTGGGACTGGGTGCATTATCATACAACAAACACCAACTGTATTTATCCTGATATTGTAAGCGAATGGGATGGATTCTGATCATCAAACGCCTTAAAATATTTAAATAATACTCATCAGTAACAGATTGACCTCAATATTATTCATAAACTCTTGTGAATAATACTTTTGCTATCAAAGAAGGCGATGAACATTGTTTTGGTTCTTGATGGAACTTAGCTTGTTTTCTGGCTTGTCCCTAAAACGTAAGTGCAATAAAAAAACATTAGATCTACTTAAGCAAAACTCACCTTACACTTCTTTCATTAAATTATACATTTCAATGGCACTTTTCCGAATAGTTTTGTATGATATTTAATTACAGCTGTTTTTTCCACCTCGGAAAAAAATTTACTTCTGAAAGGAACATCCATAGCGTTTAAGATGGTGGACAAATGCAGTAAGGTTTGGGCAGTGCGTCAGCTGAGAGTTAAGATGTATCATGCATGTGCGATAATACCGATGATACCTCTATAAACTAAGACGTAGTGCTAACCTTTAAAAATTATTTGATACATTGTGAATTTGAATTAAGCACTAAATTTGTAAGCATTTTGAATAAGTACAAAATAAAAACTTATATTAGCAATAATGTATATTTTAAATTTTCTAAATAAATAAGATATAATACACTCTGTCCGAGCATCAGTTAAAAATTATAGACTGCGCAAAAACTTTGGGCTACTAGATTAATTCTCAAGATTTATTTCAACTCTCTTATTCATGGCAAATATATTATATAAATATACTATATAAAAAAAGCGCACAAATTGGATTAACTCTAAAATTGATATGATTAGAATACAAGAGAGGATTGAATTAGTTTCTTTACTTAATTCTATATAAAGAGATTATAAACATATGATTTATTATTTAAATAAGTTAAAATAATACAATAATTATTTTAAACACTTATTTGTTAAGATAATTAATGAGAACTAAATGCAAGAAAAATAAATAATTTAAAAGCTCCATCAGCTTTTAAGGTATAGACTTCGATACCATAGTTTACATTTTATGTCTTGCCGTCTGAAACTGATTTTAATCTATGTATAATATACGATTAAACTTTTGACTTGAGCTGCTTCGTAATGACATCATAATTTCGCAAACATCATAGAAACTTCCTTGACTTCTTTCCGATTATCTATCTTATCTATAAATAGACCCTTGCACGCACGAACTTTTCTATTTTAATGAAAGCTTGTCAAAAGGCCTTTTAATAAGAAATACAGGAAAGTCGATTATGAGACAAAGTAGAAAAAGAGTAGCATATTCGTCAACATTTGTTTTTCATTTGATGTCAGTTGATTTTTTTTAAGAATATATATATAATAACTATTTACCATTACTTTCCTGAAATTTCAGAATTAGATGAAATTTAGTGTTTACTTTTCTGTACAAATAGGGATATTAATGGTTAAAAAATTTTCAAAAGATACTTATGCTATAAATTCATTGTGCGTTTTTTGTGTTCGTTAGTGTTTTATTCTGGTCTTAGTTTGAGCTTTAAAAAGTTATTTTAAACAAAATTATTTAAACTCTTTTGTTAATTTTTCAATAAATGCTTTAAAACGTTGAAAATTTTTAATTTTTATTCATCAAAGATATATTTTCAATAAGCGGAAGAATAACCTCCCCATTCTGAAAAAATTCTGCTACCAAAAACGATAAATTTCACCTGAAACAAATTTCAAATCGATGTTAGAAAATAGAAATTCGATTAGTTAGACATGTTTTTAATAAATGCCCAAATATCATTATTCTATGTGCATCAGAAACGGACGAAACTTGTATATTGGTGAATGGCGACGAGGAATAAACTACAGTCTACAAAAAAAAAAAAGACGCACCAAGAACGAATAGTCCGATAGACACAAAAATTGGTGCGTAGAAAGATTATGCATAGAATAAAAAACAATTAAAATTTCAGAAAAATTGAATGATTTATTTTAGAGTTACATAATTACTAAGTAACGAGCTCAATTAGGTGTTTACCCACCTCTAGCCTGGATGCAAGCTACCACACGAGGCATAAAGTGATAAAGCACTTTGATGGTCTCCTGCGATATTTCTTGCCAAATTTTCTCCAATTGTCGGGCCAGGTCATCAACATTCCAAGGTAGGTGCAGTCGCCTTCCCATCATATCCCATACATACTCGATTGGACAGAGATCTGGTTGGCCAAGGACGTATTTGACAAGCTATAAGACATTTCATAGCAACACGTGCCGTTTGCTGTCTGGCATTATATTGCTGAAAAATAAGGCCAGGGAAAGGAAGCAAAACAGTTCTCAGAATGATATCGATGTACCGCTGTGCTGTAAGTGTGCCTCGAATGACAATCAAAGGGATCCGGCTGTCAAAAGAAATGGCACCCCAGACCATACCTCCTGGTTGAGGGCCTGTGTGACGTGCAATAGTGAAATCAGGATCGTCACGCTGCCCTGGGTGCCTCCAGACACGTCTTCGATGATCGCCAGGACACAGTTGGAAGCGGGACTCGTCGCTAAAGACTATTCGTCCCCAGTCCGCATGATTCCAACCTTATCGAAGTGCATGCGTGAGTGGCAGGTGGCGTAGCGGTCGGTACGAGCTTAAATTTCGCTTTATCAGCCGTCTGTGAATGGTCATGGTGGACACTAGTGTGAAGGTCACACGTCTGATGGTTGATAACGATGAATTAGGCTCTGTGACAGCTGATCTGACAATAAATCTGCCCTCCCGATCTTCTATGGCCCTAGGTCGACCGCTACCATCATGGCGCTGAAATCTGCTGTTGTCCACCCATTCTTGCCAGCATCTTCTAATCGCCGCATTGCTTCGACCCATATGACGAGCGATTTTCTCCGATTTACCCAACCTGTCTCTTTCAATCCAAAGATGCGACCTCTTACAGTTGCCCGTAATGAGCTCGAATTCTGCGGCGAGGCATTTTTTCAATCGTTGAAAGGTATCCTAAATCGCAATGCAATAGAAATTTTGACCATCAGTTGAGAATCGCTTCTTGTAGACAACTGCTGAGCACTTAGCTCCGATGCGCCTGTAGCTCCCGCCATTCATTCATTGGACACCAAATTTTAATCATTTGTATGTTTAGTACAAATATCTTTGCATACGAAATTTCACTACTCCGGGCAACTCCTTCTTGGTGCGTCGTTTTTGTTATTGTTGTTATACAGTGTAATTTAACTAAATTGACGTTTCACATTTGATCCCTACATTTTATATTAAATAAATTACAGAAAAATTAATTCATTCACTCTAACACATGCTTAAAAAGACGGGTTAAAATTGAATGAAATTTCATATAGTACAGATTTACTCTATTATATTCCTTTTTAATGGGAGGGGGAAACTGAAATGTAGAAATCCTAGAAATATTATTTAAAATTTTTAAAAATTTATATTATTTGTATTTAATAATTAATATTTTTAAAACAAATATATTCAACAAAATTTATAATTTCTCCCATTACTATTATAATAATTACATATACAGTTGAACCTGTTTTTGTGCGGTAGATAGGGCCCGCATAAAAATAAACGCACAAAAAAATATTCAAAAATTCCATAAATTCTTACATAAAACAAACTAATTCGTGGAAATAGTACAGAATTTTTTTCATGCGGTGGATAGGGACCGCATAAAAAAGTCGCATTTATAAAATATGCCAATTATTTAAGAAATTTATGTATTTTTTTGCGTAATTTATTTAATTGTTTATTTATCCATAACAAAATAAATAATTACGTCTTAGACTACAGTTTATGATGCAAAATTTGTCTTCGCATAGCATAGTCAATTTCGTTAAAAAAGATAGCAAGTGTAACAGAGAATTTCAAACTTGGTGAATCTAGAAATATGGCATTATTAGTAAAGGGACGAGAAAGCGGTGTGTGTTTTATGTTCTGGAACAGTGGTATGAAACGACATTTTTTGAAACAAATCCTCTTGTCAAAAAAGTGAACCACAATCAATTGCTTAGAAACCATTAGGCAGATGACTCCAATTTAACATGCATTCCACTAAAAGATACATCTTACAATCCTAATATGTTATTTGTCGTCCAATCTGCAACAACGGAAGCCACCCTAATTTTACTTTAATTTGAATTACACGTATAAGTAAAACATTTACAACTATACTATGCAAAAGGTATTTTTTCGTAGTTAATAAAGAATTTTAAGTTGTTAGTATAGTTTTATATTATTTCCCCAATAATCACAAGTACAAATTATTTGACGGCACGTCTATACCTCATTAAACACTTCTTTAGAAAAAATGGCACGTTGATCCATAAAGGTTCGCCACCACCTATACTCTAAATTTTAATTCCGTTACGATTATTAATTCCAAAACATTTCAGAAAAAAGGTGTAATTTCTGAGTTTCGGATTATTTCCCACACGCAAACTATTTATAATACAGGGTGAGTAAGAATGATGGACCCATTTTAAAATCCTATTTTCGAAACTACTACATTTACAATAAGTGATACGTGAACGTAAGAGAAATGTACTTCTTTTATACTAAATTCTTTTTCTGCCAATGATCAACAAGACATTCAGGATCGTTGTGATTGAAATCCAAACATGGTGAGAATGACAAGACTTTTTGAGTATAAGAGTATGCACGGTTTTTTTTCAGTTATTTCGGCACAACGTACATTTACAATTCGCTAAGAAAAGAAGCACCAACCAACAAGAGCATTCAGCACGATAGTATCCTCAATTTAAGAATACAGGTTGCTTGTGTAAAAAGAAAAGTAGTGGAGAGCAAGTTTTGTTCGAAAATTGAAGCCTGCAAACTTGAAATTTTACGAAAAATATTAAAATTTCAAGCCGTGTCATTTGCAAATGACGTGAGAAATAACAGAGGACGTCAAGTACGCATTTGTGCGGCATTACAATCATTGATGGAGTGATGCTACAAAATGTATGGAACGTACTGGATTACAGATTGGACGCATGCCCTTGTAACAAGAGGGCCACACATCGATAATTTGTTACTGAAGAAAAAACTTGGACTATTTCTATTTAGATTTATGTATCACTTATTGTAATATGTACAGTAGTTTCGATAATATGATTTTATAAAATCGGGTCCATTATTTGTACTCACCTTGTATACATTTTCTTTTTCATTTCCTTCTATTTGTTCACACTCTCCCTATATATCAGTGTTTCTCAAACTGTGGGGCGCCCCCCCGGGGGCGAGGTAACCTTACGAGGGGGCGCGAGCATATTGAAAAGTTGAAAACAAAATATTATTTAAAAAATTATTAATTTACTGAAAATAAACAAACGAAATACTTTCTGGTATAATAAAAAAAATAAAATCACGTTTGCACTGATACAATACACTGAAAAATGTATCAGTACTGTATACAATGTATTTTATCAGTAATTTAATTATACTAATAAGTTAAGAACAAGTTTGATAATTACCAGTGACCTCATGGGCTTGTATTAACACTTATCTTGATAATTTGTTCGTTCTATAATTAATCCCTTAACTGCAGATTAAAACATACGTGATTCGCTCCCCAATGACACCCTTTTCCATGTAGACGCGCGTATTTTTTTTTTTTTTCCAAAGCCTTCGGAATAATTGCATGGATAGCAGTGCACAAAAAAGATCGTACTTTGGATACACGCATATATACGTGCAGAAAACTAATACTTTGGCTGAGCGAGACATTTATATGCGTCGGTGGCATTTAAAAGGTTAAAGTGGTGTAGTAGCTTTAGCGTCAAAGTATAGTATTATTGAATTCAATACATTGTTATTATATAGAGGGGGGTGCGATGAAAATTATGATTGAATATTGTGTCACGAATTATGGAAGTTTGAGAAGCATTGCTATATATATATATAACTTATTCAAATTTTCAATCGTTAATAAAATGCTTTTTATTCATCCACTCAAATTCAAATACATTTTTTAAACTTTTAGTGGATGACACTTTATGTTAATACAGTTTTTCAAATATTAATTCATTACTTAAATTTTATTTTTTAATTTAATTTTATCCTGCGTTATATTTCTGACGAAGTTAGAACTAGATGCAACCGATGGTGCCGGTAGGTTTTTCTAACGAATTTTTTCTTGGCTTCAAATATTCATCTTTTTTATTCATCCACTCAAGTTACAATACATTTTTTTTTAAACTTGTACTGAATGACGCTTGATGTTAATACAGTTTTTTTCAAGTATTGATTCATTAATTCAATGTAATTAACTGAAATAAAAATGTTCTGTGTTGACCAAAGTACCTTTGTACACCTGAATTTTTTTTATATTACTTGTTTTACTTTTGACACTACGAGATAAGTGGATCTATAATTCAGATTTATGCACTAGTATACGGTCCCTGAAAGCTTCACGATTTATTATTCTAAGATGCGATCTGAAATATTAGCCGAACTGTTGCAAGAAATTGCGTGAAATTGTAGATTTAGGGATTTTGACACAAGAAAAAGAAATGCTTACAAATTTTGATATGTCACAATTCACTTTTTTGTAACAGCATTTTATAATTCATATTTTCATATTTTTATTACTTTTTCGCTTATCTTATACATTTAGAATAGAGAGAATTATTTTAGAATTAGAGAGAAATAGTTTAGAATTAGAGGTAATTTATTATCAATCGTTTCGTTAAAAAAGCTTTGAAAAATGTCGAATAATAAATTTTTTCCTTCAAATGTTTGAAAATTATTTATAACTATAGAGAACCTTTTTTAAAAAAATCTCCTAATTCAGAAAATTTCTAACAAAATATTAAAAAATTGGAAATTTGAGCGTTTTCGATTTTTTATAATTGATGAGTGATTCCAAAAAGTTACAAACTTCATATGAAAATTATAACGAATTTAAATTAAGAAAATACAATTTAAATAAAAATATTGCTTTTGCAATAATAAATATTTAAAAAATTAAATTTTCAAAACTTAAATATCACTGCATTGATCAAACATTCCTAATTTATTTTTAAAAGTTTGTTTGAAAATAACTACAGAATCATGTCATATATATATCCCGATAAATGGTCAATTTATGCAATTTTCAGATTATTTAGACACATATTACGTAAAATCTAGAATGTTGATTAAATAATATGAATGATAGCGTGTACATTACTGTTTCAATACCGTTAAAGATCATTAAAAATGTAGTGGATGCCGTTTATGTAATCGTATCATGACTTGAATACTTAGATAACATTAATTGAAAGGCAACAGCAAATTGCTTTTGAAAATAAGTATCTGATAACATTTTAATGTCATATCTATAAAAAAGTAAAAACTGATGCTCCTTCATGTTTACAAACAAGTAACGTCTTTAGGTGAAAGCATACAATTTTGCTTATTTTGAAAACATATTCGAAAATGTAAGGATGGATTACTTGCATTCTCTCCATAGATATTCTTACTAAAAATTACAATAATAAAGTCCTTGTTTACTACAATATAATACACGATGTTTTTGAAGATAAATTTCGTTTTTCCCAATTGTTTGTTATTAAAACCAGCGAATAAAATACAAAAAAACAAAGAAAGGGACTTAACAAAAAAAATACATCTTAAAAGTGGAAAAATTAGAATTTTTAAGAAAAATGAAGAAAATTGTAAATAAATAAATATAAAAAAGAATAAATAAATAAATATAAAAAGAATAAATAAATGAATATAAAAAAGAATAAATAAATAAATAAATATAAATTCATGTATAAAAAATAAATACAAAATAAGAAAATGTAAATAAATAAATAAAAAATAAGAAAAATGTGAATAAATAAATAAAAAATAAGAAAATATATAAATAAATATATATAAATACATATATAAAAATAAATACAAAATAAGAAAAATGTAAATAAATAAATATAAAATAAGAAAAATGTAAATAAATAAATGCAAAATAAGAAAAAATATAAATAAATAAATATAAAATAAGAAAAAATATAAATAAGTAAAAATATATTTAAAAGCACTGAAGTCAATAAAAGAGCTAAAAAATAAATGAATAAAAATTAGTGAAATAAAAGAAAATTTAATTTGAAAGCTAAATAAACGTTCATTGAGAAAGAAATGTACCGTAAATTCGGCGTATAAAGTACACTTTTAACACCAAAAAATAAAATCGAAATTTACGGGTACGCGTTATACGCTGGGTATAAAACAGATAGCTTTAAAAATAATAAAAGTTATAGCTTAAAAAAACATGCTTTTATAGTTAATCGAACAAAAAAGTAAAAAAAATCGCTTTAGGGTTGTAACAATCTTTTAGTCGCCAAATCTGGAATTAGTCACCCTATCTGGAAATGGATCTAGGATTTGTCGCCAAATCTAGAAATAGGAAATCGTTAATCCTGATGATTCTGATCAGGACAATGGAACAAAACTAAAAAATTATTGTATTGTCATCGGTCCTTGACAAGTATGCAAAATTTCAAATTAATCTGACCTTTTAAAGTGGTTAAAAATCGAGTTCAAAGATTCCGTTACATACAGGTGAAGCTAATAAAACCGTGTTAAAAAAACAGATGATCATAAAAACATTAGACTTCTATATACATCGAAATATTTTTTATTGAAAAGAAATGACATTCCTTATGAACTCAAAGGATTGCAATTCTAGAAGTATACTATTTTTAAAAAATCTTGGAATAATAAGAGCCCCCTGCATACGTACATTTCAGGTTTCTTTGTAAAAAAATGTAGTACGCGTTTCCGGCGAACATACCTGAAAATTAAAAAAAAATACAGCTTGAAAGTATAGGTGCGCGTTATATACAGGCCGGATTTTACGGTAATAGTTTCTTTGTAATTGTGCGTGTGATAAAACTACAGAAAAAAACCCACAAGTGCTAGTTAGCTTTCTACTGTTACTTAAGATGATGTGGGAAAATCAACGTTGATTCATTTTAATTTCAAGATTAAATCGTCATCCAAAAATTTGTAATTGTAGCGGATATCTGCATATACCAGTAACTGCCTCCGGTCACTGGGAATCACTTTTGTCTAGTGGTATGTTACGTGCTTACGTACGTATATAAGTCGCGGGTTCTATCCTCTACATTATGACCTTGGTTGAAAAGAAAAACGCAAAAAAGACTTCTGATCTGTCATGGCGCCATCTACCCGCAAGATGAGCAACAAAAAAGTCGTCAGATCCACTTGACGCAGCAACAAAAGTCGTCAGACTCGCTTGACGCAACAGCAACAACTTACACGATCCTCCACAGTAATAATGAAGAACTAAATATGAAATATATGGCATTGGCATGAACTAAAGGAGCATAAATAAAATGATGTCAATCTTTATTTTCCCTTTAAAAGAAAGAAGAAGATTCGTGACAGATATCTGTGGTAAAACATTTTTTGTAACATTTTCAGTTACAAAATGGGAATTTAAAAGTTACAAAAAAAATTTTTTTTGCTCTGAAATTTGTAACTCACCTAACTAAGGTGTCTGAGAATTATTTTGTTAAGAATACCGTACACGAGTTTAGGTATCTCATTCCATTAAAAAAAAGCTTTATTGTTGAAACTTTTATTTTTAAAGAAAATGTTTTGATACATATTATGTATAGAATACAGATTGTAAATTCAGTTGCTTGTTTTGATCGTAAAAATCCTAGAATTCCTAGATAGTCAAAAATATGACAGAAGAAAAAAAATGTCCAGTCATTTTAATTCCATTCAAAGCGGTTTTGAAATTGCTGATTATTTTGACGGAAGAGAAAATATGTTTACAAAAGTTAAAAAGAATAAGGTTCTCATAATTATTTCTTTTTAAAATGACATGCTCAATCTCTGGTTATCTTTGTTTTTCTTACTTATTTTTCCTTTTCCCCTTCCGAATAATCTAGAAGTTTCCTAACTCCAAATAACATCCATAACACACACACAATTCTTTAGTTTTTTCAACACATAATTACCCTCACATCACTGAATTCTGTATAAGTAAAAAACAACTTGTACATTCGAGGTTGTTTAGAAATTCATATGTAATCAGAAATGTTTAGAATTATTTTTCTTTTTATCAAGAAAAGAATATTTAGTATTTAAGCGGAGATAAAGATACAATGTTGTCCGCAGGGAAAACATTACGGGTTCAAGATACCGGAAATTACATAAAATTGAAAATATTTTATATGTGAGCATTCATTTTTACTAATAAAAAGATTAACTTTTAAAACTATCTTCCATAATTTTCACAGTGAGACTCCTTAATAAAACCAAGAAAAAAATTATATAGTTTAAGGTATCCGACTACTGTAAAAAAAATTTTTCAAAAATTGACAAATCTTGTTTATGATTTTATTTTATAGGCCATCCTATTAGCTTAAGAAAAATACCAAGTTTTTTTATTTTCCATTCACTAGAACAAAAACTACAAGTGTTTAGTAAAAGCAGATGCCATAACTTTACACAAAATGTAAAATTTTTAAATGCGTTTTACTCGAAATGTTTTTTTTGAAAAGTTCAAAGGGGACAGGATTGCTCAAAAATTTTTGAAAATAATTTGCTGAAATTTTTGTGTTTTTCTTATAACAGTAGAATTTTGACCTTCAGATTTACAATCACTGTTTTATTTCAAAATTTACAGCCTTTTTATGTGAATATAATCACGTTTTTTTTAAGCAATTTTATATAATCACTATGAAAAAGGCTCTAGTTTTTGTAAAAATTAAAATACCTTATCCTGAAGGAAATTTCAAACATGAAAAAAAAGTAACACATCAAAATTGAAAAATTGAGAATTTGTTTTAAAAATTTTGTACAGAAAGGGCCCCGTTTATGTTTTTTTTGTACATTTTACCAGTTTTTGTCCCATTTTCATAATAATTTTTTTTTTTGCATTCAGTTTTAGGATTTTTTCCTTAAAATATACTAAATAAATCTAAAAATCACAAAAAAATCCCCATATTTCCATTTTTTCAAAAAAAAGTTGTCGCAAGTAGTCGGATACCTTAAATGAAACATTATAATAAATTGCAAATGTAAATGCCCCTTAAAACCAGATTATCCGCAATTATGTAAGTAACTTTAAAAATTTAAAAAAATTATATAGTTTAAATGAAACATTATAATAAATTTAAATGAAATGAAGCCCAGTTATTAAAATTATGTAAATTATTTATAATTATTTTATGGTTTAAAATTTTTTTAATTACCAAGCAGTTATCCTTTAAAAAATTAAATAAAACGAATTTTCCCTTTAAAAAAAATAAACAAAAAAGTAAAAATTTTTAATTTATTGAATTTAAAGTGATTGGCTACACCAGAACTTTAATGGCCATTTGAAACACCAAGTGACCCGGAATGCACCCATTTTACAAACATCCACCCAAAAGGGTACTTTTATTTTGATGAACAGTGAACCTTTTAAACCGGCAAACCAATGAACCCCGGTTTACGCAAAATCGTAGCGATTGGGCCCCTTGGTACCCAAAGTTGTTAAATTGTCGTTTTTTGAGGAAATATTAAGGGGTAACAACCCGGGCCAACAAAACCCCGAGGGGAAGGCTTTTGTCCAACCTTACCATTCCGGGGGGGCCCCCTGAAAAACCCCCCGGACCTTGGTTTTTAATGGGGAAAAGCGGAATTTTCCCCCCTAAAGCCAAAAATTTCCAGCCACTGGGCTTCATTATGTGGATAGTAACTATAAATTTAAAATCTTACAAAATAATATTTGGCTACTCTCTGAACTTCAGTTTCTTAACGACCTGGAGAAACTTAATATTAATTAAATGATTGTGATAGGAGACAATAAATTGTTATTATGATGACGTATTCATCCTATATTGTATTTTCATTGATTTTGTAGAATTAAATTTTTAATTGAATTATAATGATGAATATATCGCCATTATGATGTCTAAAATATGTGAGCCATTTTAACCATCATTCAGGTTCTACTGTCTCTAGACAGCTGCGCTCTTGACGTTGTGTTCATGCTTGATTAAACCATTCTTGTCAATGTCTTCAAATCGTAGCATCGCTGACCTGTAAGTGCTCAGTCCAAGTTACAAAAAGAATCGCATTCTAATGTAAATCCGCTTTTGTTGATGGTTTGCTGATTGGTCGTGAGTTCATCATTTGCGTTGTTGAAATCGAATGTTGGTTCGAGTTTTGATTTCACTAAAAGATTTATTATAAAGTGTGTGTGTGTGGGGGTAGATGAACGTCAGATTCAACGAGAATTATAGTCTTCACGTTAGAGTGGAGTAGAAATTAAGACAGTTAGGCAGTGTTTCTCAAACTGTGGGGCACGCTCCCTAAGGGGCTGATAATCCTACAAGAGGGGCGCGAGCATATCGAAAATAAAAGATTTTTTAAAAAATTATCAGTTTACTAAAATTAAATCAAAACAAAATACATTGTGAGATAATAAAAAATACATATTTTCAATAATATAATATTCTCATAAATGTATAAGTACTACAATATGTGTCTGATCAATAATTCATCATTACTAAGTTTAATAATTACTAATAACCTCATGGGCTTGTCAAAATTATGTGCAAAATTTAATACTTATCTTGATAATCTGTACGGTTTAGAATTAAAGACGTATTGCAGCATTAGAGTCAAAGTACATTATTATCGAATTCAGTACATTATTATTGTATGACAGGGGCGCCATGAAAATTATGATTAAAAATTGGGTCGCAAGCATCCAAAGTTTGAGAAACACTGCAGTAAGGTATCGACTCACGTATTATCCTTGTTACTTTTTCATAGTTTGAAATTATGAGGCACATCACCAATAACCCACGAATTGTTTCCAAGGGTGACGTTTATTAAGAATAAACTGGTAAATCTTGCGGATTAATGGGAAATGTATATCTATAGAAATCTAAGTGACGTAGTCAGTGTACTTCTTTTAATCCATCGTGGACGTTTGACGCTATAATTAAATTTTCACGATACACACCCATTATTCAGATGAAAAATTAATATTTTTTCCGTCTGTTATTTTTTATCTGAGAATATACATGTGTTTTATTGCTTAAGGAAATCTGATATTAATTTATCAGAATATAAGTCATCTTAGTCATATCTATGAAAATGTTTTCATTTTTTCTAAATGTAGCAAGCTAAGTAAAAGTTTACTTAATGAAAAACGTAAATTTGAAGTAAATTAATGTCTTTTTATTTTTGACAATAGTGTGTGCTATATAATGCTGCTCTTAGAATAAAGCGCCACCCTTCCTTATTTAGATAAGAATAGAGTAACTTAACCTTGTCCTTTTCAGGAATGCAAACACTGATAATTTGCGATATTTATTTTTTTCTTTCCTTCCTTGAAGATATAAAAATAACGAGTTTACAGACATGTATGCACATGAGAAAAAAAGAACATCTTAAAACGTTACAACAGACACATTATTTTTTTAAATACTTTTTCTCTCCCAGAATTCAAATAAGAGTTCTAAGGACATGTTTACTTTATTTTTAGGGTAAAAAAAAATGGCATTCGCTATTTCAAGTTCTTTGAAACAAGAACCTGGTATACAAAAAAAATCATAAATGCTATAGAAACGTGAAAATAGTTACTATTTTCAGTTATTTTTCGTTATTCATTCTGATGCTCTGGCGCACAGAATATTTTTAGAAGTCTTAGTCTCAGAGATAGCAATCTTATATGGTTATGATGCTTTTCATTTATGATTCACTTAAGACATACAAACCATCTTAAGTTTATTAAAGAAATGAAACAGGACTTTAACTATAAAAAATTTAAAATAAAACATTTCCTTTTAATCATTTGGCGTATACGGTACGTTAATAAATACGGCGTACGTTATTATACGGTAATATATATATATTTCCGTATAATAACGCAGACACATACTTTCATGCTGTATTGTTTAATTTTTAGGTATATTCACCGTATAACACCCCCCCCCCCTTTTTTTTTATTCGATGTATTATCCAAAGTTTTAAAAAAAATTGTATACTTCTAGAACTATAACCCTTCAAGCTCATAAGGAATGTCATTCCTTTTAAAAACTGTAAAATCCGGTGTATAACGCACATTTTAACACAAAAATAACATCGAAATTTAGGGGTGCGCGTTATACGCCGAGTATAAAAACAAAAGTTTTAAAAAAAAACAGATGAGCATAACAAATTTTTTTTACTTCTACACATACCGAAATACCGTTTATTTTAAATAAATGCTTGTATGAGCTAAAAGAGTTGTAGTTCTAGAAGTATTCCATTTTTTCCCTCCAAAAGTCTTGGATAATACCTCGAATTAATGACTTCAAAACATAAGATCGTTGTATACTAATATTTCTGGTTTCTTCGTAAAAAAGGGGGTAAGCGTTATACGGCTAATGTACCTAAAAATTAAAAAATGGAGTTTGAAAGTATATGTGCACTTTATACGCCAGATTTTATGGTAAAGAGTATTTTGATATAGATAGAAGTCTAATTTTTTTATACTCATCACTTCTTTTATTTTTTATGGTCTCAATTTTATACCCGGAGTATAACGTGCACCCGTGAATTTCGAACTTATTTTTGTGTTAAAAGTGCGCGTTAATCGCCGGATTTTACGGTAAATATTTCAGCTGTCAGATCGAGCTACAGGTGGTTATGAAAAGCGTCAGTTTCTTTTTTAAAAAATCCTACTGTATTATGATAATACAAGACATTTAGAATATATAACTTACCTTTCATTAAAATAATAAGGAATTCTAATTTTTTGTTTTGATAGTATTAATGGCGTAGTGTATTTGAGCACAATTGACTCTTACTATTAAAAAAATCAAGAGGAACTTTTAGAGTATCATAAAATTATATGTTTTTATAAATATGTATTAATTTTTTAGATAAAAACCAAGACAATTTACAATCATCCCGACTTATAATTAAACTTCAGATGTCCTATGATTCTTAATAACACTAAACCACCTACTTTTAGAATTCCAATTCTTCTCATAGTGACTTCATGACATTCCTCTTTTATTCCTCGGAGAAAAATTGATTGCAGGTAGTGCGACATGGTCGATCTTCGTTGACCATGTCGTGGGGTTTCAGCGTAAGTTAGAGGTGTGGATTTCGAAATGATGAGACTTTTTTAGAATTCTTAATATGATTTTTATTAAGAGTTTAACTTAAATTATTTTATATATCGAACAAACTTATATTAAGTGAGAATAAAAACCCAAAAAACGTAGCCTTAATTAATGCAGATCGCCAATTAGATCACTTATCAATATAATCATACTATATCCGCCTACCACAACAATCTTAATAATATATTCGCATTTTAGAATATAATCTTCCTACCTTGGCTTCTACGCAACGTCCAATCCACTTCAGATATTTTCTAAGTTGGCGTACAATGGTATGTACCTTTTGGGTGAATGGCTAGATTTTCGTGATTCTTAGGTAAGCCGTCTGTTTACACTTCTATCTTCTCTGAACTGAACTTTCTCTAAATTGCCATCGCGCTCACTAAAACTTCTGTCCTTTTAAAGGTTATCTTATTTACATCTATCCTTCGTTTCATTTCTTGGATTTGGGTTGGAAAAGATTTACCATTAATCGTGGCCGTCAAAGAACACAGAGGTTATGTTAGAGAAAGGACGCGTGAGACGTCACAGTAGAAACCAGGCCATGAATTAAAAATAATTACGAATGCTACGTATTTGAAGATCAAGTGAAAGGCTTACAAGAAATTATACTTATTTGCTCTTTTTTATTCCGCGACATATTTACAATTCACACACACACAATGTGAGATCAATAACAAAAATATGTATCTACTTGAGGTGAATAGTATATACTACAGATAAATCAGAGGTATAAAATGCAAATTTAGCAACTATTACTAAATCTAAGCCTAGTCGTATATCCATTAACTCTTGGATTTGCAGTAACTATGTAAACATCAAAATTACATTATTTCCTACATGCAACTTCAGATTCTGTCTCTGCTGCAATCAAGTATCGTCTGATTTCTCTAATTCCTAACAGAAGAATTTACTAAGAAAGTTAGAAAATGCACAGTTCATAGACCTTAATTATTTACAAAAACATCGGAGATGACTCTGATGGACTGTTGAAAAGAATAATTTATAAAACAAATTAAAGATAAAAGAAAATGTAATCAAAGCTAGAGAGAACGTTTCAATATAAAAAAAATGTTTGATAGTGATTGTACGATCTGTAAATTTTATTTCACAATATCTGTTAATTATGATTACAATTTGATATTTCTGGCTTACCATGAGAAAAAATTTTCAGTGAGAGTAATTAAATGTTCGAAATAAGATGTGTTTTTAATGAGTAATAAACAAATTAATTACTAATTTAATTTATAAACTAGGCAAACAAATTTAAAACAATTTTTTTTTCAATTTCTGCTATTAGTTCACTCTCTCCATATATATATATATATATATATATATATATATATATATATATATTATCTTGTTCGAATTTCAATCGTTAATAAAATAATTTTTATTCATCCACAGAAGTTCAAATACATTTTTTAAACTTCATTTTTTAATTTTTAATTTATTCTGCGCTATTTCTGACGAAGTTAGATTTATCTTCAACAGATGGCGCCTGTAAATTTTTTAACGAAGTATAGGAATTGACTTAAAAAAAATTTTTTATAATACTTGCTTAAGTTATTTTGTATGACCATTAAACAATCAGTCGAAAATTGGCTAATGCAGATAGCATGAGCAACTACGAAATTTTTACCAGGGGAATATTTGAAGTTACAAATTTTTGTTCTAACTTTAATAGAATTTGTTTTTTTTACTTAAAATTTTTCTTGTTTTTTGTGTTTCTTTATTTAATCCCGTAGTAGAAGGATCATTTGCATCCAATTATATTTTTGACATTACCCTACACTACTCAAATATAAGTTTTCCCTTTGATAGTTCCTTTGGTCAGTTCCTTCACTTTCATAAACTCTCAGATACACCTTTTCTTCCAAGTACTACCAAATTACGAGGTTCGTTGTCATTGGCTCTTGTGTTGTTTTGTTTAAATATTAATAAAAAATCAATTAATTCAATCTACAGCCAAATATTACAATCGTAACCTCTATATGATATTAATAAAATCGATTATGTATATATTTTTATTTTAGGAGAAAGTCGTGTGTCATATTTTTCCATAAACTAAGAGTAAAATTGTGTATCGAATAAAAAAATTGCATGTTTCAAAACAAGTGTTTCTTTGATTTGACTCCAGATTTCGCAAAGGTGTCATGCGAAATAATGGGAACAACACTCTTATACATTAAACTGAATTTATCTTCAAATTCCTCGCATGACATAATACCGTCATCGTCATCTGATAGTGATTCGAAATTACGAAGTTCTATCTCTTAATTATGCTGTTCGAGAAATTTTAAAATAAACAAGCGAAAAAAAATCGCAATAGTACGTTGACATTTCTTTATCAATCTCATGAATTTGTCGTTATAAAAATTATAGCCTAGAATAGGGATCTTCAACCTTTAACGCTCGAGGGCCATATCGGTAAATCCAGTATAATCTGCCGCCATATCAATAAATTTACAATGATCTGCAGACCACATCAATAAATTTACAGTGATCCACACAGGCCACATCAATAAATTTACAATGATCCGTGGGCCATACGACTGTAAAAAAAAATGTATTTAGGAAGTTTAAATAAGAAAGGTTTTTGTTGTTGTTGTTGTTTTACAAGACTGCAACTGATTGTAAGGGAAGAGATGATGCAACAGATTTGAATATATATATATCGGTTTCAAAAACGTAAAATTGAAGTCGAATTAAAATACTTTGTGTGTTAAAGATAAAAGTCCACATTTTCCTCTGAAAACGTCTAAGGTTTTATGCATAGTCAGATTTTTTTATATTTAAAATTATTTAGGATACAAAGAAATTTTTGAAAAATTCGTCATTTTAAGAAAATTTATCTCGAATGGATATCAAGCACATCAATAAAATGATTTAAATATCAATAACAGAAAAAAATTGCGTTTCTTACAACAATAAGCAGACAAGGCAATTTTTCTGAAATTGCCTCAAATTCAAATGAGAGGTCACTAAGATGCCTTCAGCGGGCCATGGAATATAGACCCTTTTAGTCTAGAACAGCGATACTCAACCTTTTTATCAGCTGGGCCACAACATATGACAACTATTTCACGGGGCCGCATATATATGACGACTGTTTCTCGCGGACCGCAACGTGAGGATTAACGGGGAAGGGGAGCGGACGCTATAAGATCAAAGATATTTAAAATGTAGAAAATGATCAAAAATTTAATAGTTTTAGATTTCATTTTAAAACTATATTAAACTCCATCAAACTAAACTCACAGAAAAAAAAGGGTTTAATGTATTTTTTTACCCTGTTTGGGGGTAATTTCGATTTTCTTTCATCAATGATCGCAAGTCCCCCACCCCCAAATATTTTATAGGTGAAAAAAAAGGAGGCATTGAAATATCTGTACTAAATGATGTAGTAACGAGCAAAATTATATTTTTTAAATGTAGCATTTTCATGACAAATTAAACAAGTTGTTGATCCCCATGGTTGATTTTTCTACGAAAGAGTCAAGATCCCAATCGACTTGAAATAAAAATATTCTTTATATATTTTTCGTTTGGAAAGCCTGAGAGTTAATTAAAAATTAGTTTCACCATAAAAATACTCGCTATTCTACTATTATTTGTTAACACTAACCGTTACAATTACAAATGAAAAAAATTTATCCTCAATTCCTACCAGCACCACATCGATAGCAAAATTGATATATGTGATTGCTTAGTTGATAGAATTTTTAATACATTTTCTTAAATAATTGAATTTGCTAGTGAAACGGAACATGACTGGACCACTCAAACTGGGCCGCAGGTTGAGTATAGCTGGTCTAGAATAATGTTTATGCAATTGCAATATGTGAAAGTATTAAAACCATAATAATAATATTAAAGTTTTGTCTAAAATTATATACTCACAGGATCCTTTGACCTTTTAATGCGCCTGTAAACTACAAATATGATGAATAGAATAATTCCGAGAACAATGATGGCACCGATGATACTTCCGGAAATAAGTCCTAAATTCAAGCCTTTATCATTTTCTTTGGTTCTCGATTTCATTATCCTAGTTCTTGTATGGTAATCAGTCAGCATGCCATTCAAACCCTCATAGAAATTTCCCGCTGAAAAATGGGCTTTATTTTCCAGGAAAATTCTATGGCCTCATCGAGAGATACATAATATGCTGTCTCCTTTCCGACATCAGTAAAAGACTGCAAAATTAATAGTATTTTAAGTGTATAGAAGTAAAATAATAATCGAAGTGAGATATACGAAGTAGGAATCGAAAATTCCCGGATTGAGCCTATAACGTGAGCAATTTTTGTAGTAGAGTGATTACAGGGAGGCTCTAAGGCCGGACAAACAGGACCCCTGCCCAGGGCGGCAAATTATAAGGGCAGCATTTGGATCGCATTAGAGAAATTTTTTTTCCTTGTTAAGAAATTGTTTACATATTTTCTAAAATATTATTGGGTAAGAATGTGGTATTTCACTTAACGTATCTTATTTCCTTATTTTGTACACTGTATGTTAAATGCCAGTTTTCTTTTCTGTTGAAATTTGAAGGGTTCGAGAAGGGAGTATATGTTAAATCATGAAAAATTTGATATGATTATACATCTTTCATTAGTAGCTTTCTCTTCATCCCGGGGTGGGATCACAACTGATATTTCTTTCATCCATACGATGTCCTGTGTTTGCTATCCAAAAGGGGACAGGGGTAATTGGAGTTTTTGATAGCTATAGAGAACCACATGGGATGTTTTATTCTCGAGTGTAGTTACTATAAGTTAAAATAAATGCTTGGGGTCCCTACCATCAGTAGACTCTTTTTTGAAAAAATTGACCCGCTGAAAAGTGCGATTCCTTCTCTAATGTTTAACTCGTTTCAAATAATAACAGGTAATTATGTTCTTAATTTCGAATGATTTTGTATTTTTTAAGACTTAAAATAATATATATTATTGTTATGCTGCCTTTTTGTTTGCCAGAATTATTCCAGTTTTATAGGTGTGCATCTATTTGAATAACATATCTTTGTTATTTTTTGCTTTGGAGACAGGGGCAGAATTTTCTATTTTTGTCCGGGGCGGCAAAACTGGTAGAGTCGGCCCTGGTGATTGCGATAACATTTCTGTGTTACTGCGTTCTTCCTCTTTCCTAAAAGTAATTTGTCCTAAATCAAGTGATCGGTGACTCGCCGCGTCTTATTTTGTAATCGGATGCATTTAGTAACCGGCGATTGAAAGAAATGACGTTTGTAGAGCAGAGAATAGATATCAAATTTTGTGGAAAATATATTTTGTAGAGTGCTACAATAACTTACAAAATGTTGAAGTATATGTACAGCAGTGGTACTTTATTGCAAACTTTTTAGTGTCATCGAAGTTTCAGCGAATGCACAGAAAATGTCGAAACAAATGCTCTGGACTTCCGCAGACTTGCCGCACCACTGAAAACATTGAAAAGGTTTCTGTGACGTTGCGTAAGAACAAGCTTCAAACAACGAAGTTCTGAAAACGAAAACACATATTTTGCCATGCCCTCCTTACTTCCCTGATTTCACCCCGTGCGACTTTAGAGTATTTCCAGAACTGGCATGTCGCTTTCAGAGTCGTAGATTCCAATCTGCAGATGAAATTAAAAGTCCGTCGCAGGCTGAATTTAATGACATTACTAAAATTGGATTCCAGAAATGTTTCGATGACCTTTACAGGCGATGGCAAAGGTGCGCTGTTACTCAAGGATCTTATTTCAAAGGAGGATATGTTTCAGTAATTTAATTGATAATATTTTTCAAGTTATAGACTCAGTCCGGGAACTTTTGAATCCTACCTCGTATAATACATTATAGGTCTCTAAGCAATGATTTATAAATTTTTTCCATGTAGAAAAATGTTTCAGAATTTAAACATATTGAAAATCTCTACAATTTACCTAACATAAAATGTATTACTTAAAGGTAATATGATATATTATTTTAGTTTTTTATAAAAATATATTTGACTTTATATGTTTATGTACATAAAAAGAAATTCGATGCTAAAGTGCACACACCAAATAATATATTGATTAAAGAAACTTATTGAAACATGTTGCTCTTTATTCATTAATGTAATTTGTATATGACATTAATATATTATATATATCATTTTTCCTAAGACGAAAAATGTTATGATTATAATTTTTTAAAATTTACAATGAAAGCGATCTTAAAAATACTACAAAATATATATATATATAAATATCCATTATGAAATTTCTTCATACCAGCCTATCTGTAGTGGCCACAACTATGAGTATATCATTATCACACTTTCCCAGCTTCCATTTCTGTCTTAATGTTTGGGTGAAGGAACGAATAGTTTTTGAAGGATGCTGACTGGAAATTAAAAAACGAATTTTAATATATGTGTGTACATTTTATCAAAGAAATAGAAGAATTTCGAAGGGAAAAAATTTTAAAAATAGGAAATTATAAAATTCAATACACACACACACATAAATTTTACGTAAATCAAGAAGAGCATGCCTATAGGAAAGCAAGGGATGAAAATATTTTCTTTCCTAAAATTATTTATTTACTTTTCTACAATTAGGCAATTTAAGTATTTCGCAGTCAAACTGACCATCTGACCAGAACATTTGCTCATGCACCTCAGGGACCAAGGTCACGTATACTGAGTTGGGCGCAGTAGGCCTTGACCCTCATGGACTATTGCGCCACTGAGTTAAGATAACTTAAGTATTTAAGTAATGGCTATTCAAAACAGTGTAAGAGGAAGTAAGAGTTAACATACATTTCATTAAAAATGTATGAAGGTTTATACAAATAGTCTTGGAAAAACCATAGAGTAATATAATCATGGTTTGAATATATTGGATACTATTCCGCCATAATAATTTTTCAATTACATTCACCTAGTAATATATTTTTGTAGAATTATCGGATAAAGATCTATGTTAATAATCTTTCATATAAAACAAAAATAATAATTTATTAATTTCAGCCACATTTTTTAAATCCTTCTTTTACAGCAATGAGTTAGTTTTTTTTAAATATATATATATATATCTTCCACGTGTAGTATTAGGCTTAACTTTTCAACTTGATTTTTTCCCCCTATTATGTCGAACATTTCTTCTGTACGGGGAAGGTTGGATCCATAAAGCATTGCTAACCCTAAATCGCTGGCCTAATTCAGCGACAGCTTTAGAACTCATAATAGGTCTCCAGTTTAGTCCAAAGACTTTTTTGTATCTACATTTGTTGTGTCTGGTGAATTCCAATTTCTTCCTTCTTTAACACTGTAGGTTCTAGTACTTTTCTTCACTTTTATTTTATTATACTATATATATATATAACATAAAAGCGAAAACATTTTATTGGGATTGAATTAAAAGTCCTTTTTTTAAATAATTACCGTATTTACTCGAATCTAAGCCGCACTTTTTTTTTTCCCGAATGTTAATGCTACTGACAATCAGATGCAGTTTAGAATCGAAGAGAAAAAAGTTTGTTAGATGGGGAAATTAGAGCAATTACAGGTTCATGTATGTATTTAAAAGTTTATATAAGGCTGGTAGAATAAATATAATTATGCACTCTTTATTAGTTCTGATTTTAAATTTATTTAAATATTGTAAAATTGAATATCGATAAACGATCTATTTTTCACAAAAACTTGTTGAGAGTTTGGGGTGCGGCTTATAATCGAATAAGTACTTTTTACATTATCAACTGCTGTATTACCTTAATTATGAATCCAAGAAATGACTGAAAATAGAATTATAAGGAAGTTGTGAAGTTACTAATTTTTTCTCGAAACATTTAAACTATTTTTCTTAATTTGGTTTCCATCTTAACGAACTTTGAAACAAAGCATTTTTGTTGTATAGGATTTCTTTACATTACTCCTTTTCATTTTACATCACTTAATTTCATTTCATTTTTTTTCATTTCGTATTTCCTTTCATTTTATTTTTCATTACTTCATTTCATTTCTAATACATACTTTACATATTTCTCTAAAACTATTTCTTCAATTTGATATAAAATCTTAACAAAATATTAAACCTATAGGAGAGCCGAACAATTTTCCCGTTAAAAGAATCTAGAAACTTTTACTCTTCCTGATCTTTGAACAATAGAATTTTAAATGGATAGACTTCATTTTGGCTTATTGATTTCCGACAAACTTCTACAAAAGCATTCCACCCCTGAGCAACGTTTGATATTTCAGCTACTTGAGAAAAAGATTTAAAAATAAGTCCCGAAGAAAAGAATTAATTACAGTTTTACAAAAAGTCTCTTTCGAAAATGACAACCTACATATGATTTGTATTTCACAGACGAGAATCAACAAGAAAAATAATATATCTTCCTTAAAAACAACATAAATACCGATCATACCAGTCTTTTCTTGTCCTGCAATTTAACTGACAGTTTTATTCTTAACATAAAAGGTTGAACAATAAGCATCAATCAGGAAAAGTCCATAAAACTCCCTAAGTATAAAGGAGTAACAATAAAAATGTCGATAAGAGATATCGGACATGCATGTTTAATGATGATTAATTATTTTCCGATAATCTCTTAAATAATCAAAGAAAGAGAAGTAAATAACATCGTTTGATATTTAGATGGATCGATCGATAAACTGTAAAAATGAAATATTAGGTAAAACTGTGTGACTTTGACTGATTTTTTCAAAAATATTTTTGTATGTTGTAATGTTTAAAAATCAATGAATTTTGGCATAAAAATAACTGATAGGAGATTAACGGATTTAAAGAAGTAAGAAATCTTTCAGAAAGCCTTTTGTGTTTTGCAGCTAATTATTTTTTTAATTCTGTTAATTAGAATCATTGTTGATTTTTTTGATGAATGATTATATTCGTTTTGTATTTCATCAATTGTTAATTAACAAATTGTTTAGTGACTGCATGTACTGAAAAAATTACCTTTCTCACAATCTTATTATCACATATTCATGCACTTTTATATTTAAACAAGTAATTCAAAAAAAATTAAGTCAATTCCTACTTAGGTCAACAAAGAAAAATTTTATTTTAGTTAATTAAAATTAATGAATTAATTAATATTTGGAAAAACTGCATCAACATCAAGTGTTCTCCACTACAAGTTTTAAAATATATATTTGAAGGCAAGGAAAAATTCGTCAGAGAAAACTAACTGGCGCCATCTGTTGGTGCTAGTTATAACTTTGTCAGAAATAACGCAGAATAAATTTAAAATTAAAAATTAATTAATACTTGAAAAAACTGAATAAACATTAAGTGTCATCCACAACAAGCTGCAAAAAATGTATTTGAATTTCAGTGAATGAATAAAAAGTATTTTATTTTTAACGCGACTGAAAATTTTAACAAGATATAATATATATATATATATATATATATATATATATATATATAATAGATCGCGAGGGAGTGAACTAATAGTAGGAATTAAAAAACCAACTAATAAGATGGCTATATCTCTGCATATGTGGGATTAAATTATTTTAATTATACATTTTTACAACCATTATTTGGATAAACACAAATATACAAGAAAATAAAACTAAAACTAAGTACATACTTTGCATTTTGTTATTGCAATGTTACTAAGAACATTCTATTTGTTGCGACCGATTTCACAAAGAACAGTCTAATATTGACAAAGTTCGGTTTTTCATCAACCACATATGTTCTAGAATTGTAATTGCGTAATTAGTTGACATTTTCCACGAGACACAGCTTCTAAAAGGAACATTAATAATTATATGACAAAAACTTTCCTCGTTTTAGAAAGATGTATAAATGGGATAAGTGTTCACAGGTATAACTCAAGGTTACAAAAACTAGACTTCAAAATAAAAAAAGTTGATTTTTCAGATGTATTGAAAAGTGTAAATATATCATGAGTAGGAAAGTAAAACCCGAATTACGTTACAACAGTAATTACAACATAAATGACCTCATTAATCGATTCCGAGGTAATTAAAAAATAAATATATTTTTCTTTGTGTTCATGAAATAAGAACAGAAAAATTCTGAAAATGATTTCAATACGTAATTTGATATAAATGTATGAGTCCTGATCAGGAACATCTTAAGTCATTGCCTACTGGGCTTGGGACCAGGGCCTCGGCCACAAGGGGAGCTCGTCTCGTTCTTGACTCACCCTTAAGAAGATCAAAATTCGAATAATTTCTAAGGTAAAATGTTATTTCCGGTTGTATTTTTGAAAAATTGGGAATTTCTGGACGTTATATCAACTGACTACATGTGATGACCGCCGTCCATCTACAGGCCTAGGCCTACCACCATATACCATCATTACTGTTTCAGTCAAAAGACGGAAGTCGGTCGAGCAAGTATGTGAATTGTAAATCATGCACATTTATTGATGTGAAACATCTTTCCTCTCGGTTTGCTGGATATTTGTTGGGAGTGATTTCGTGAAAAGGACGGATGTGTGTAACAGGATGTGACGTAAGCGCGCGTTACTTGATTTGACCAATGAAAGTGCGTTGCTGTGTCTTTTCGCTACCCTCGCATGGGGGCCCAACTCTAGTAGCCATTAAGCACTCGAGTGCTTGACTCTAAATCCGTTAGTCTTGATATTGGGGACATGAGTGCGGCAGAATGCTTATTTGAAAATGGACAAACAGTGATTTTGGTGGTCGTATATATTTCTTCGAATCAAACGGTTAAAAAAAAATTAAAGATTTCCCGCATTTTGTACTTTTGCCATATAACGAGGGTGGTTCTGCACTTTTAAGAAAATTATCACTCGCTTCCCCTGATTTTGAGTGGTGATTTTAACTTTAACTTCAGTTTGCCAAAAGCTGAGCCGCTCATAGCTTTTATGAATGATGAACTCAAGCTCGAAATGAACACAAATTAGAATGTTTCGACTGCTAACAGTGGTACTATTATTGACGCTGTTTTTCAACGGTTTTTAAATACTTTGAAATCACAAGTATATGTATCATGTTTTAGTTATCTTAAGTCTATTGTCTCCGCTCTTCCCCAAATTGAACAAGAATAATTATTTTTGATAAAATATTGTATTACTCCTTTTGTTAATTAAATACAATTTTCATTAAAGATATAATTATTCGATAGAAAATTATTTCCAATCATACCCGCGATTTTCATATTTTTTTCAGGGAAAAAGTTAATATTGCGTATTTACCACGATAACATGTCAGATGTTACACATCATATGCGACTACTATAAGACGCGTTTTTTTTCTTTCGAGTTATTGCTAATACGAGTATTTGACAACGTATTCTATGTACTGTCTACTTTTAAAGGTCATAAGTGGAGCCTACATTTGTGTAGTAGCCCGTGGCCTACTTTTGAGTAGGGGCCCAGAGCCTCAAGAAGTCTTAAGACATCACTGGCCCAGATGCCGTTAAGGCCCGGCGGGATTGATGTGCATTAAATCTGTCGTGGTTTTAAGTCCACACATTGGCATGTGATGGAATTTGAAAAGTGGGGTGCCAGTTCAACTATCGACCTCGTGACCTTGACAATGGTTCAGAACTGTCTTCGATAGCTTTTGGTTGCTTTGAAAAATGGATTTCGATTAAATCTAATTAATTTAATTCTAAATTTAATTTAATTTAATTAATCGATATAAATGAAAATATAATTAAATTATAACACATTATTTTGCTTCTTAAAAAATAAATAATTCAGTTAGGTCAGAATTATGAAGTCAATAAAACTACTCAAACTGTTTTTAAAAGTTTTTCCCACTATAGTTCCTAATTTTTTAAAAAAATATTTCAACATGCATTAGCTAAATTTCAATATAAAGTTCACTCAATTAAATCTGAATTTCGCTATTATTCTAAAAAATTTTGATAGAACTATCTCTTATATCGATAAAATATTCATTTCAAATATTTATTTGTTCATCTGCTTTTAAAGTTCACTTTTCAGCAATTCTCTCCCTAACCCTAAGAAATAGGTTCTTAAGTTTAAATTATACGATGATAATTATCTGTTGGAATTTAGATAGCGGAAGAGAAAAAATATATTTGCATAAGTTACTTTATCATTTCTTATTCTGAGAGAAAATTTGAATTCATTTAAACTCGAAAGTGAGGAGAAGAAAAGTACGGGAGACTTTAACTGTTTAATCTTTTTTCAAAAATTGAAGAGAAAAAAAAGTACGAGGGGCTTTAACTTTTTTATCTTTTTTTCAAAAATTCGGTGGAACTTTTTAAAAGCTGACTTAGAAAAGTAAAATTAATGTCTTCAGAAAGTTTGGATATATGTCAGCAAGAATGAAAATGCTGATTCTCTAAATCTTGTGACTAAATTATTATATCTATCTCTTTGAAAAACAAGGAACTTTTGCAAATGGTAGAAATGAATAAAATTTAAAATATCATAGAAAAATTTTATTAATTTTGAATCAATTTATCACACAGTAATTTATTATAAATTAACTAATTTTAATTTATTTTTCATAAAAACTAATACTCTTAAAATTTTTTCTGTTCTTATTTTGATTTACTTTTATTTAACACTATTTAATACCAACTAAATAAAATCAAGTTTTTATATTTAAATCAACTTAAAATTATTTCTGAACACTTTGCTTTAATTTTTTGCAAAAAATTACAGCTCAATGAAAAATTGTGTTAAAAATTTTATCTTTGAACAAAAGCGAATGAAAATAGAATAAATTTTCTATCTAAATGAACACTCAAAAGATAATTTCTTCCTACTTATTATTACACGATTTTAAGTGTTATGAATTATTAAAATTATATTAAAACAGAAAACAATTTTTAACTACTAAACATATTGATTCGCTTTAGATTACTTGAAATATATTTATGTTTTAATCGGTACTTCATTTTGTCTGTGTGTGTGTTGATACTAGTACAGACTAACAAACTGTTAAATAATGACAAAAAAAGCAAAAAAATCAATATTATATTTTTCAAGGTTGGACAAGCAAGAGTCAATATTTATTTTTTAGGCCTTTTCAATTATACTATCAAACCAATTTAACTCGAAACTTCATGCTCGAAAAAAACGACTTGAACTTCACACGCAGGGTATCCCATACCCAAGAGTGTTTACATTCTGTTTTTACAGTAAAATTTGCATACGAAATTCAAAAAGGCAGAAAAGTAGGAAATACAATATGTTTATTACACCTTTCACACGTAAATTTAGTTTTTCTGTTCATTTTATTAGGGCGTTCAGTACATTATTTATACACTCCTTTAGTCTTCGTCGCGAGTGAGTTCGATGTTTTCACTGGATCTTAATTTTTTTTTTAAAATTTCGTTGAAGTATTGCTTTGCTGGTTTCTACATTCTTTGCATTTTTCTGTACATTGAAATCTAAAATATTTCAAATATCAGCATCTGGTTAGATGTTTATTATGTGGTTTCTGACTACTTTGCAAAATATTTTGCGCATTTATTGTCTCAACGTTCTTCAACACAAAAAATTTTGTCATAGGCTAACGATTACTTTTTCCAGCCATTGAATATGATGTGGTCATTTTGGACGATAATTGTTCCCTCAGTTACATTATCTGGATAGATTTCAGTATACAGGAATCATATATACTTGCTATTATACTCTTCATCATTGGATTCATCCTTATCTTCTCTTCAAAAAGACTTTCTTCATCCGAAAGTACTGTTGTACTATATCTCTATTAAATATACTGTATCTATAAAATTACTTAAATATTACATTTCATCATAACTACAATAATACGCTATTGTATAAGAAAGATTGCTCTTAGAACAGTAACGTGCTCTTGCATTTAGAACAGTAACGGTGATTCACGCGCAGGGTATGATATACATGATATACCCGAAGAGGCGGTATCCAAAAATATACATAAGAATTCGCCTACAAACTAAGGCACCATAAAGAATATGACCTTAAAGTCAGCTACACGAGGAACTATTCATTTTCCGAAAAAGGTTTAGATGGAGTCTAGAAAAAAAAAATTAGACGGTGACATACCCTGCGCGAGAAGTGCCGGGAAAAATCTGCCAAAATATGTAAACAAATTGCATTAAAAAATGAAAAAGGTTGTTATTTTTGGAAATTTTATACATTTAGCTACGAATTAAGGTTATAATAAAAACCATGTACATACTTCATAATTTGAACAAATAACAAGCAAAATATCTTTTTTTATCAATGAGGTTGATTCATGTGACGTCATAGTCACATGATAGTGAAAGCCACGTGATTCTAGCCAATCAATTCAAAAACTCATGTGACGTCATAATCACACGATAAAAACTATCTTGTGTTTCCAACTAATCAGTTCACGCGCTCCGGTGTTGCCAAGTTTTGCTCTTTGCAGAAACTTTCTCTTAAATAGTACATATGTATACAAAATGCATTTTATTTAAAAGTATAAGCATAAAAAACGACTTTTTTTAATTTAAAAAATCTGTTTGAAGAAATTTTTTCCCTAACATTTAAACATCTTTACCCAAATATGAAATTTGAAATTTTATCTGAGTTTTACAAATGGAACAAGTACAATTAGTTTAATGTTTGCTTTGAATTTAATGGAAAATACGTTTGTTTTTTATCATGTGACTTCATGAATCAAGCCCATTACCGTTGGTATAACGATTTTTCTCGGATGCAACAAAATGCCAGTTTGAAACTCGGTGTTTTTTGTAGGGGTTCAATATGAACATTTTGTTATTATAGCTGCACACATGATTTTTGTACGCAAATTGAAAAAAGATATTTAAGTTGTTTCAAGTCTTTTCCGTGATTAAATATTCCAAACTCACCTTAGATTTTGATAAATCATTTAAAACATTCATTTTCGCATTTTTTTGTTACATCTCATCCCCATTGAAATATTTATTGTTTACTTTCATTATCATGAACTTCAGAAATATTAATAATGTATAATGCTTTAAGGTATCCGACTACGTTCAGAACCGCGATTTTAAAAAAGCGCATAAATGGATAATTTTCATGATATTTAGTGTCACTTAGATTAGAATACATGTATAAAATTGTTTTAAGGATATTTTGACAAAAAAATTATTTAAATATAATATTTCGGCAAAAAATTAACTTAGAATAACCTTTATTCAAAATGTTCTCCTTTTGTGTAAAAAAGCTTCTATTATAATAATATTTTGCTTGTATATAGCTCAGACCTCTGTACAGAGGCTCAACTATGATTTTTGAAAAATTCACATTATTTTCAGAGTTACAACCATTTGCGTTTTTTTCTTAAAATTTCTCCCCCCTGTTGTCGTAAATATGGATAAACCCACTTCTAAGTTATATATTTCAAAAATTCTAGTGGAGCCTCTGTGCAGAGGACTGAGCTATATACAGGCAAAAGATTATTATAATAGACGCATATTTCACAAAAGGAGAATATTTGGAAAATGGGTCATTCTATGTTCATTTTTTGTCAAAATATTGTACTTAAATAATTTTTTATTGTAATAATTTTTTAATAATTTATATACATTTTCTAATCTAAGTGATACTAAACATAATAAATATTATCCATTTACACGCTTTTGCAAAATCACGGTTCCGAACCTAGTCGGATACCTTAATAGAATTAGTCCCCAAAAAATAATGCAGATAACATGTGTGTTCAAAAATGTTTATTCTTATTTGTGAAATTATCTAAAGGACGAAAGTATTTCTGTTAATATTCTGAATATTAACAGGCGATGCAAATCATTAATTGTTTATTAGTGTCGCACTTCAAAGCAATACAAGGGTTATTAAATCTCAACCATGTGTCTTATCTTGTTTTATGCGTCCTTATCTTACAGTCCTAATTTCACAAATGGCTTTTAAACAAACGTGTACGTTGAAGTAATCTATATTTGATATTTTATTACATAAAACTCTCTTCCGGTGCTCCAAGATCAGATTTTGATTTGATTTAATTTGTATTAACGTAGGACTTTGAGTGAGTGAGTGAATATTAACGTCGCACTGTTCAGCTACACGAGGGCTTTTGGCGACGGACCACGTAATTTTGAACCATGGTCAAGTGACGTGGACGACACCTGATCTTCCCCTCCCCCTCTCCTAACTACCGCACCAAACCAACGGGAGGACGCTTCAGCTCTCAACAGATTTAACATGCATCGCTGCCCTACACGTCGGGTCTTTAGTGGTACTGGGCTGGAACTCATGACATGCCTGCCATGATCCGATACCTTGACCACTGGGCTATCGCAACTCTCGTAGGACTTTGAAGCTGCATGAGGGCAATTGGATACGGACTTAGTAATTTTTTAATTTCGTTCAAGTGGTGAGAATGTCAACAGGGCTGACACCTTACTCTCCCAACCTTGCACACTATACCAACGTGAGGTCTTTGAGCCTCAACAGATTTAATGTGCAACAAACTAGCTAGCTACATTGCGTTTCATCAGGGTTGAAGAAATGGAACAGAAACACATAACTAAGTAATAGAATAAAGAATATTAAGATAAAATTTAACAGAATTGAGCAAAAATATGGGTAAATGTGTAAAATACATGTTTACTCCAGTTGAAGATTAAAAGATTAGCATGGATTTTATTCAGATATCCGACTACGTTCGGAACCGTGATTTTAAAAAAGCGCATAGATGGATAATTTTCATGATATTTAGTGTCATTTAGATTAGAATACATATATAAATTGTTTTAAGGACATTTTGACAAAAAAAATTATTTAAATACAATATTTTGGCAAAAAATTAACTTAGAATAACCTTTTTTTCAAAATGTTCTCCTCTTTTAAAAAATGCTTCTAAAATAATAATATTGTGTGTGTCTGTGTGTGTGTGTGTGCGTGCGTGCTTGTATATAAGTAAGACTTCTCAAGAGTTGAACTATGATTTTTGAAAAATTCACATTATTTTTCAGAGTTCGCCAATTGGAAATAATTATCGGTGTTTTTTCCTTAAAATTTCTCCTCCCATCTTTGTCGTAAAAATATGGATAATATACCACAATTGATATATATTTTAAATATTTAGTTCAGCCTCTGTACAGAGGTCATCTGGAGCTTTTATACAGGAAACTAATTATTATTATAGAAGCATTTTTCATAAAAGGAGACTGTTTTGAAAATGGGTCCTTCTATGTTCATATTTTGTCAAAATATTGTACTTAAATAATTTTTTATTGTAATACTATTCTTAAAACAATTTTAAATACGTTTTCTAATCAAAGTAACACTAAATATCATAAATAGTATCCATTTATATGCTTTTGCAAAATCATACTTCCGAACGTAGTCGGATACCTTAAATAATTTTTTAAGAGAAGTCAGACAAATAACAGTCGAATTCATTACTTAATTGTTATTTTGGATTCCTTTGTATGTATACTAAGAAATAGAATAAAATGCGTCAAACTGATTATTAAAGGTTAGGAAAAGGTTAATTAGAAAAAAAAGACTAAAAATTAATCACACAAAATGTCAGACATGTACGCCAAATCTATCTCTCATCGTAATCATATTATTACAACATAGATCTTAGATTTCCGCAATATCCAAAAAGGAAATATAAAAAAACAATGAAAGTAAATTGCTATCATCAATATAAAGTAGACAAATTAGACAGATAATATAATAAAGCATAATCAAAAATATATCATGGAAACAATATAAATGTTACTAGACAACATTTATCATATTTGTAATACTGTAAGAATAATATTTTGAAGAATACTGAAAATTATAGTAATGGAATAAGATCTCATTGAAATAAACCGTATTGAAATTATTTGTTTTGAGAAAGCTAAGATGCTGAAAGTTTGCATATAATAATCTTCTGTAAAATATAGCATTAGCACTTTTTAAAAAATAATTAAGATATTTTTCTTCACTATTAAAATAATAAAATTAATATATATGTGTATAAATGCTAAGCCAAACTATTTTATATAATTTTCAGTATATCAATGTATTATGCACTACATATGTATTTGATATGATTTTCTCCATCTCCATGTGTTTTAAACATAAAAATCTATATTTAAGACAGTATATTTATTACTCACATTAATCGGATTCAACGTCAAGAAAAAATAAAGTTTGAATTTTTTAATATAAAATTATTCGCGGAAATCGCTATAAAGAACTTCTTTAAAAAACGGTAAAAATTATCAATACAGCACAAATTGTAATTAAAAGAATCTGAAAATATCTTTATATCATTAAATTTTTCACATCAATTTTCCCTTTCCTTTGCAATTAAAAATTTAATTTACTTTAGTTATTCAAGGAAAAATTTCTTCTCTTTGAAAAGTTATTTTCAATAATGGATAATATTTTAAAAAAGAAACTGATATTAAATATTTCAACCGAATAATATTTAATATGCCATTTTACAGTTCAATGGCCATTATTTTATTTTTATAGCAAAACGACGGCTTTAAAATTATTGATTTCACTACTTTCTACATAGATATTTTAATAACTGAATAATTCTAGACCGCTGATAATTATTAAGCACTGAAATGAATTTAATTGCAATGCACGTGTTTATTTCTCTATAAAAATCTTTACAATTAATAGCGGCTTGAAAGGAAATCTTTATGGGAGCTCATTTGTTCTCATTAATTTTAGCTGTTATTTTAAAATACGGAGATACATAAATAACGTCATTGCAAAGTGATTAGTAATTAATAGAGTTAGAACTAAGTCAAACTAAGTGAAATGGAGATATAAGTGTAGAAAGTACATCTACACATCATATGAAATAATTCATTCTGAAATATCATAAATAAAAATAAAGATAAAATACTTACTTATATGGCTGGAACATGTGTTTCAGCAAAGCAATTCCAACGATGATACCACCGCTATCGCTTTTACATTCACTGCAAATGCATGGTGTTTCTTTATATAATTTCCGAATATATGCATCTAGTTTGTCAGCTAAAAAGAAATAGACGAACTATTAGCTCTCATTTAAATTTTGTTCAAAGTTACATTCTACAGTATAAAAGCATGATATATACAACAAAGGGGTTGATAATTGTGTGTGGCAAAATCAAGGGAATGGATTGAACATGCATAGAAGAATAAACTATTAAAATTTCGGGACAATTGCATGGTTTATTCCAGAGTTCGATCGTTGCGAAAGAAGTTACCTCTGGCTTGGGTACAATTACAAGGAACTACGACGTAATATTGACTGATAAAATTCCCTAGTGGTGTCTTGTAGAATTTTATGCTAAATATTACTCAATTGTAGGGTTAAGATGACAACATTCTGGGTTGATTGTAGGTATTTTACCATCAAGTTCCAAATATGTCTTATGGAGAAAGATCACAAGCGACTTTAGAGTCGAGAAATCTGTAAGAATCTAAAGTTATCTGGCAAACGAAGGGAAAATGCGAAAAGAAGAAGCTTGGCAATGAATGACGATGTTCTAAATCAGGGGTGTCCAACACGCGGCCCGCCAATACGTAAGTTGCGACCCACCGACTCTTTTTAAAAAATTTTAAATATCAGGTTTTTAAAGTTTTTTCATTTTTAAATTTATTTAAGGGTCTACAATGTATTTACCCTTTAACCGTTCTTGTTTTAAAATAAATCCTTTTGATAATATAAACGTCTTTTAGATTAAAATAGATTTATATTTTATCAAAACAGTTACGTTTGATTTTACTATAATAAATTACTTTTTTAATAAATTCCGAATTGCATTATACATATCATTTACTATGGATGGTACATGATTCTTTGTGTGTGCGACTTTCATTTCTCCTCCTTTTCTGTTTGAAGTGCCCAAAAAGCAAGAAGCAGTCAGAGATGTTTTCTTAAAGTTTAAAAAAATAATTCAGGACTGTTAAGATAAAAGGCAATGTATACTTAATCGTTTGAGAATGACAGCACAATCAAATCTCAACAGTGAGTAACGAAAGATTAATTCAAAAAGAACTCCGTAATTTTCAAGAAAATGACAACTGTAATATTTTAAACATTATTTGATCATTGTATTATTCTATTATATAAACATTATTATATTACACCTATGTCTGTATACATGAAAAAATAATGAAAACAATAAGAGTAATTCATTTTGTTTTAAATTTCACTCCAATAGATGTTTTTTTTTCCAAATCTGATATACGAGTAAATGTACATATTTTTATATGCGGCCTGCGAGATTATGTTTTTCCGTAGTGGCCTGCAAGGTCATTTGGGTTGGACACCCCTGTTCTAAATCAATCTTCAGATATATTTGTTTCGTGTTGTGTCCCTTTAACGGATAATAAATAATCTTCGTCTGCTTGTGAAAACGTTAGCACACAGAATTCTCCAAAATCTCTGATAGTGAAAAAAGGAACCCCATCATTTACAACACTATTCAGAAAGTTTGAAGACATTCATAGCCGTAGGTCGCTAGGTATGTTTTTTAAAAATAACAAAGTTCAAGTGTCATAAAAGAAACGAAAATACAGTGAATGGTGGAATTACTATGCTATAAGAGTGCCTCGACTGATTAATAAAAGGCTCAATCTATCAAAATAAAATGTCACCCAAGATCATTATAACTGGACAACTCTGTCATTGTGTGTCTCAAGTTTTACTTCTGTTGTTGTAGTTGTTACTTCTGCCACCTGATCGACAGTAACATCAGATCAAGGCCCACGAAATTCAGCGTGGCTAAAGGCTGAATTTTTACGCCTGTCGTTTAGCCTTAGCTTTGAACACCATGCAGTGACAGTACGATTTTGCCCGATTCCACCCCAATTTTGAGGGAGAACATCCTGGGGTGGTTAGGGGACCTCACACCTCTCTTCCCCTTCCACCAACCTCACGAGAGGACTTGCGGCTCAACGGTTATCTAGAGTACTCCCTACTGCGAAGGCACTCTACATTTACAAACGTCCATGTCTTCTCCAGGATTCGAAGCCAGACCCTACGACATTAACCACTATACAGGATGGCGGCACAGTTTTACTTCTAACCATACATTTTGATTTTACCATCTATTATTTTAGACATAAAATTAATGTGTAGTTATCATCGTGATTGGAATCTTTAATTTTTTTTCCATCGTTTGTAAAATCAATCACTATTTTAAATTTTAAACCAGCTGCTCAGATCAAAATAAAAATTCTTCGTTCCTTTAGTTCTTAATATGCAATAGTTTTAACGACCATTTCAGAGCAGTAAAACTTTCATTAGACGAATTATATACTCAGTGAATAATTTTAAAATCAAAATATGTTAGAAAAACTCCATTTGTCCATATAAAGAATTCATAAGTTGTATGTAAGCTCATTATAATTGGCAATAATCTTTATAGACTAACGATAAATTAAGCAAATATTAAACTCTCTCGTGACCTTCGATAATAGGCAATTCTTAATACTGAGTCAAGAGGATTATGATGACTACCGTTTTGCACTTAATATTTCTAATCACTACAAAACAAAAAAATATAAAGAAGATTTAAGGTTCGAAGGAGATTGTCTTTAAATCCTTGGATTACTCAGGGTCGGATTTATATTTTTGCGGTCATGGGCATGGGCTTGAAACTTGCCTCACCTGCCACCTCACCGCGAGCACCTTCACACAGATAAATTCGCCGATTTCCGGTAGCGTGTAATACTGAAGTCGTTCGCACTTTATGGAAACGTTTTTGACATTAATTTTTATCTATGATTGCCGCACTTTTTGTGGAAATTTGCTTCTATTTGATAGCCATGATTCTTAACAATAGCTCTAGCTTGAAATTTCCAAGAAAGTAAACTTTTTTCTTAGTACTATCATCAGGGGCGGCTCCAGGGCCGAACAAACAGGACTCCTGCTCGGGGCGGCAAATTCTAAGGGCGGCATTTGGATTAAATTTGAAAAAAAAAAAAGAAAGATTTTTTTTTGTTACAAAAAAATTTTATATGTTTTCTAAATTCTGTGTGAATTTGGTATTTCATTTATTGTATCTTACTTCCTTATTTTATATTCTGTATGTTTCAGGTCAGTTTTCTTTTATGTTGAACTTTTAACAGTTTAAGACGGGATTATATGTTCAATCGTGAAATTTGGATACAAATTTTACAAACTTTCTACTAGAAGCTACTTTCTCCTCCCCATCCCGAAGCGGGGTAGACATTCCCTTTCTTCACCCACCTGACGTCTAATGTCACGCCATCCAAGAGGGGAGGGCAATAAAGTTTTTGTAGATAGAGCCCCACAGGATGTTTTTATTTTGTGCTGTTACAGTAAGAAAAATAAACAAGCCTAGATCCCCTCACCACATCAGTAGACTTTTTAGGAAGAAATTTCGCATGCTGTAGCACGATTCTGCTTACATTTCGCTCCATTTGAATTATAATATATATCATGTATTTGATTCCAAATTATTTGTATTTGACTGAAAGGCATATATATATATATATATATATATATATATATAAGATCCTTGTTCTGCAAGAATTATCTCAAGTTTTATAGGTAGTGTATTCAAGCGAACAATCTCTATCCTTTTAATTATAATTTTTTGCTTTTGGAGAGAGAGGCAGCATTTTCCATTTTTGTCCGGGGAGGCAAAACTACTCATGCCAATTTTACTCCATTTCTCTTCAATCGTTTTCCAAAGTCCATTCAGTGTTCTTGGGTACCGTTTTCCTAAGGCTCGTTTTAGAAAAACGAAAGCACAAAAGTCCATTGGAGAAGTGTCAGGTGATTTAAAATGTATTTGTATCAAAAGGGGGATGTATTAATTTCTCCTCTAAGTTTCTGTTTCTTTCTTTGCTGGGGTCATGACCGTTGACTTAGATGTGGGACTAGATGCTTTGTCCATTTGAAGTTCAACTTTATCAATGTCCTTTCTATATAAGGCTGGAATTTCTTCTTCAAAAATTGGCTCTAAAATATTCTGCTGATAGTAGAGTGAATTAATTTTGGCTTTACTTGAGACTTTTTTTTTAATTTGCCGCTGTAACAAAATCCTGCAACTATCATGAATCCCTTTGGGAACTTTTCTGTGCAGTGACTAAGCCATTTCGCACGGTCATTCCCGTCAGTCGAGCAATAAAAAATTGATTTTCTTTTATTACAGTCATTTACATATACCCATGTCTCATCGAGTGTTGCCACAAATTTTTATTTTTCAGAAACTAGGTGTTTTTTTCATATAGTTTTCTACAATTTGTTTTTCTTTCAGCAATTTGTTTTGGCAAAAACAGATGAACTTTAGGTTTAAACATCTTTTTTGACTTTAAATCTTTATGAACGATTTTTCACACAGTACCGGAACACATTTCTTGTTTCAATGCAATACATCTTTTAGTCGGCGGATTTTCTTTTAGGATCAGAGATTTCGCTTTCTTGATAGTTGCCTGCAATCAGTTTTACAGTTTTAAGATGAGTTTTTTAATGTGTAAGATCTTTCCTCTCGGTTGCTGGATATTTGTTGGGGAGGATTTTCGAAAAGGGACGGATGCGTAACAGGATGACGTAAGCGTGCTACTTGATTTGATCCATGAGAGTGCGTGGCTGTGTCTTTTCGCTACCCTCGCATGGGTCCAATCCGTAGTAGCCATCAAGCACTCGAGCGCTTGACTTCAAATTGATATTGTGGTCATAAGTGCGGCAGAATGCTTATTTGAAAATGGACCAACAGTGATTTTGGCGGTTTTGCTACATTTCTTCGAATCAAACGGTTAAAAATTAAAGATTTCCCTCTGCATTTTGTACTTCCTTTATCATATAACGAAGGTGGTTCTGCTCTTTTTAAAAAAAAATTACATCACTCTCGCCCACAAGATTTGAGTGGTGATTTTAACTCTTTAACTTCAGTGTGCCAAAAGCTGAGCCACTCATAGCTTGCATGAATGATGAACTCAAGCTCGAAATGAACAAAATTAGAATGTTTCGACTGCTAACAGTGGTACTGTTATTGAAGCTGTGTTTTTCAACGGTTTTTAAATACTTTGAAATCACAAATATATGTGTCATATTTTAGTTATCATAAGTGTATTGTTTCCGCTCTTCCCCAAATTGAACAAGAATAATTATTTTTGATAAAATATTGCACACATTACTCCTTTTATTAATTAAATACAATTGTCATTTAAAGATATAATTATTCGATATAAAATTATTTCCAATCATACCCGCGAGCGCGATATTTTCTCTCATATTTTTTTCAGGAAAAAAGTTAATATTGCGAATTTACTACGATAAATTGTCAAATGTTACACATCATATGTGTGTGCGACTACTGTAAGACTCATTTGTTTTTTTATTGAGAACATTTATAACCCCGTTCACCACAAAGTATCACATGGGGCTTACATAGAAGTAAGCGCGAAGCACACATCACAAAAAAGAGAAGGATTACAACGCAAACATCCATGCTTTACCTGGGATTTGAACTCAGACCCTTCGGCACCGCAGTCAGCGTCACTAACCACTGTACCGGATGGGCGGTTTAGGAAGAGGATTAGTCGTCATGTTTTCATTTTTACTTTCAGCTTTGTATTTCTTTTTCTTTCAAAACTTAGTATATTATAAATACCTTTTTAAAAATGCTATAGCCGAGATTTTTACACAGCTTTATAATTTGCTGATACGAATAATTATCTTTGGAAAGCGCAGTTATGTAATCTTAGAACCCTCTATCAATTTTAGGAGCCATTTTCAAAGTAAATCTTTTATTTTACATTCCAATCAAAAGAAAACATTAGCAGACGATTATTCTGAAATTGCCAAAGTTTTATCTCAAAATGCAGACGAGAAAATAAATTACAAAATCGTTTTCATACAGTGTTTACGACCTTCCTTACAGGTAGGTCCAGAAAACACCAAATACCAATTTCTTCTATTTGAAATTCCTTTTTAATTCATTATTTTTGGAGAAACATTAATGAAATACTTTTGAATGACTTTTCTATTTGTTGCATTTCAGATGTATTGAACTGTGTAGTCCAGGGATGGCGAACCAGGTGGCAATGTGTGCCATTAGCTGCACGTATTGTGCATTTTTGGCACGCCAATGATCAAAATGGTTTGCATTTTATTTCAAAATTTCAAAGTTCACTATGAAGTATTACGAACAAACGCGAGTAATAGGTGGCGGGGTGGCGGGGAGCACACTCGCTTGTTATCTTGCCTTAGTTACGTCATAGACTACAATTGCTTATGATGTAAAGTTTGCCTACGCATAGCATAGTCAATTTGGTTGATACAACTGTATTTTAAAGTTTATCTGTGTCATACTTACAATTTAACTTATTTAACATGGCTAGTTCAGCAAGAGAAACAAAGAGTGTGTGATAGTAAGTGTAGCAGAGAATTTCAAATTTTTTGGATCGAGAAACATGGCATTATTAGTAAAGGCGACAAAGTGGTGTGTGTTTTATGTTCTGGAACAGTGGTATTTCGAAACAAACCACAAACCCTCTTGTCAAAAAAGTAAACCACAGCAAAAATAATTATAATTAATTGTCAAGAAACCGTTTGGCAGATGGCTACAATTCAGCATCCATTCTACAAAAAGTAGCATCTTACAATCCTAATATAAGTTGTCACATCCAATCTACAACAGAAGTCACACACTAATGTTACGCGTTTATTTGATTTAGTCGTATAACTTAAACATTTATAACTATACAGTGGAAAAGGTATTTTTTCGTAGTAAATAGAGTTTTGTGTTAGTATTTAGTTTTATTATATTTTCCTAATAATCACAAGTCAAAATTATTTGACGGCATGTCCCTTACTCGTTAAACCCTTCTTTAGAAAAAATGGCTCGTTGATTCGTAGCTGCTCTCTACAACTGGTCTAGGGCTTATTTAATTTACATGACCTCAATACTTTCTGACAGTTAGAAACTTTCTTTCAAAATTCAAAACATCTAGATGAGTCAATATCGTAATTTAATTAACATACATCAAACTTTAAACTAGAACAAAATATCTATCTGTACAATATGCTGCTCTAAGCACTAGCCCATTTTACTATTACTTAAACCCTGCTCTGAGAATATTTTAGTTTTCAAATGCAATTATTTTTGATAATAATTAAACACAAATATCAAAATTTACTAGCACATAGGAATTTTTACAGAGGTACTAGAGTGTTATCCTTTATTAAAAAGTAAAATAAAAGAGAATAAACACGAAATGTTTGATTTTGTGTGGAAGAAAGTGTTTTCATATCTCATTTTTAATATTTAATAATAGAAATAAATTCACTCTCTATTTGAAAAGCTTCCATTTTTAGCAAATCAATAATGTTATTCATATATTTCATTATCAGTTATGAAAGAAACAGTGAAGATCACAATAAACAGTTTTAATCTAATCATTTATCTCATAATTATATATTTATCAAAACATTCACTTTAGGTATTTAGGAATGCACGAATTATCTTTTTTAAGTAAATGAGGATAATGTTCTTCGAATGCTAAGTAAATGTTTACAAAGTCTTGCAACCTAATATATGAAATTTATACACAAAATATAGCTGAACAATTTTCAAACGGATAAAATCTGAAATCTTTCTTACTTTTAATCCTTAAAAGATTAATGCATTTATAAAATTTCCTTAAAATGAGGGGGAAAGCTCCTTAACGAGAGGATAACTCAATACATTATGCTTATAAATCATGCATCATTATATTTTAATCACAGTGATATATATTTTTAAAACCCTTTTTATCTCAGTATAATTTTAATTTTTTTATCTTAATAATGGAAAACTGTTTTTTGAAATGCGTTCCATTGTATTTAAGGCTCTTGTTTATAATTAATTTTTAAATCGTGAATGCAACATTAATTTTATGGAATTTTTACTTTTTTATTCAAATTTAGATTAGTTGTATCTATTTTAATGTAATAAAATGTACTCAAAAAAGAGAAAAAAAATACAGTTTGTATAAAATTCAACTTTTAAAAATATTTAAAAATTATTTTAATTTTTGAAAATTTACATATAAATTATTATAACAGACATAATATAGATTCTAAGACAGTTTTAGTACATACGTTTGAATTTTAAATGCTTGATTAAAAATGTTTTAAGCAAGCAGAGTTAAGTGTGGAATCAAGATCACCTTCATACTTAAAGGACGTATACAATGGTTACACTAAATGAAAGAGAGTGCATATGTATGTTTAGTACAACCAGTTCGTAAATGTATTAAGAAAATGTGTTTTATCTTTTAAATGATACGGACTTTTAACCCCAAATTGTACAAACCTCGAGAATATAATGTCAATAGTTCAATAATCTTAAAATTCCCTTTATCTTATCACTGTTCGTGTAAAGTGCTTTACTATACTTAATAATATCGCAATATAGAATAACAGGATAATTTTTTTCTTACATGAAGCTTTTAAAAAATTGTGAACTATTTCTTTGGTCTTAATTGCCTCAAGAGAATGTATTCACAAAACAACAATCTCATACTTTGGGCCGACTGGGTGGCGTAGTTGGTTTGTCACTGGCCTTCTGCACTTAAGGTTGCGGGTTCGACCGCAGCCCAAGTCGGTGGATTTTCATGATGCAAAAAATCGACAGCGTCCATGCTGGCATTATGCGGCATGTAAAAGATTCCTTGAGTGCCTATTAGGCTTGGGTGCTCTCGGCAAAATTTTAAAAAAAATCCTAGAACAAGTTTGCATCGTAAGAACTCAGATGACTCCCTCCGGAGAACAGATTGGGCATCAAAATTACTTGCGGTAATTGGTATCTCCTATATGGTGCCGCACTAAAAAGTTATACTAGTTCCTAGGGAATGTACTAGATCTGCAATGGTAGATACCAATTCGCAGCCCCATTGGGGAAAAAATAATACTTTGAGACTTTAGGATATGACTGTGTATTTCGATGAAGCAAGAGAACGCATAATATGGCAATATAAAGTTCCTTCAAAACATTCTGTGTGAAGACATTATTTTAATAACTTCTATTGGATACACATTCTACTGTATTATCAAAGATGGCTCTTACAATAGTAAAAATAGAGTACGAAAGGAAACTGGAAAGTATAGAATGATTCGTCGATTAATACGGCATTAAAAAAATCTGATGATGATATTCTAAAATAGTATTCCAGAGGACAGAAGGTGTCATCTTCAGCTCCAAGAAGGTTTTAAATAACACGTAGAATGCGAGAAGTTTGAAAACCTCTGGAATATAAACATAAAGCTATGTGATGGATAGTATTCAAATCGAGTAAAATGAATTTTCTTACTGAACCATAGCTTAATTTTGAACGTGTCTTAGCTTGACATGCATTCAAACACATGCCATTAGAGCCCCATAATTTACGTAATAAAACGTTTAAAATATCAATTGACTGGTCACTATGTCCATGAAGCCGTTAAATATTAAAATGTTAGCTTTTTGTTAAAAACCAAAATTAAAATTTTCATTTCATCTACTGTGTTTATTAAAACATTAGTATAAACAAGCTTCTGAATCAGGATGAAGTCTTATCTACAAAAATTACATATATAGTTTTCGTGTGAGGAAAAAAACTATTATTTGATCGTTCATGTATAAATTTCTACTTCATATGAAAGAATATTACTTTGAATTATAGATATCACAGTGAAATGTTATCGATCTTCATCAAATATCTTTGTAGGGTTCACTAATATTATATACAGTTTGCTTTTATTAAGATAGTACAGCTCTGACATTAAAATTATTAAATTTACAATAGTGAAATTATTAAATTCACAATATTATTTCAGAAATTCAAATGACACTGAGTGAAATTTATATTTCTTCAAAGTTTTTCTGAAACTTGAAGTTTAGTAAAATAATCCATCAAGTCAGATTTTTTTTTTAAACCTAGAAGTCATGCACAGCCTAAAACAAATAAAATCGTCAAAAAAAAAAAAAAAAACCTCAACCCCCCCATCTTTAATAGCTTTTGCAATTTTCATTGCAGTTGGATAGAATTAGTACTAACAATAACAACTAAATTATCATGTCAATATATTAATTAAATAATTTAATTGTGACGTAATGAATTAATTTTCAAAAAGGATTTTGTAACAATGGAACAAGCCAAGGCTATCTTTTAAGAGTCAGGTAGGAAATAATCTAAAAAGGCTTTGTAACAAATTTCATTCCAATCTCATTTTTAGTTTTAGAGATAAATAAAAAAAAAAGATTATTAAAGGGCTATAAACTAGATATCCCAATATAAATTCATTATATTTTTTACCATATATTTTATCAACACCTGATGTGTCAATCAATAAATAAGTCAAGTCAAAAAAGGGAAGTGTATGTAATTTTAGGGTAAAGGATTTCATTATATGAGAAATCCAAACATGTAAAATTCTTACAATTTTTTTTTTTTTTTTTTTTTTATAAATGTATTTTGAAATTTTTTTCCATACTAGTTATATTTTTCTCGTTTAATGCATGTTTTTTTTTAGAATAAGAATCAAATTATCTATCATTTGGCACACAAAATAGCTTTGAAGAACGTTGAGTTGACAGATTTTTATCGTCAATTAACAACATTTTTTGTGAAATCCCTTCAATTTGAAGATTTATCTTACAAAATTTGAGATTTAATCTTTTTTCACAATAAAAAATCAGATACATGAAAAAATTTCACGAAGAAAATTATTTTCTAGAAGTTAACTATGATAATTATATATATGGTAATTGATGTACATTAATATAGTAATTTAGGTCCTTTTGAGTCTTTAATAATGATACTAATTCTGTCCAACTGCGAGGGAAACTTCAAGCAGAAGAGTGGTAGTTTGTTTTGTTTTTTTGACTACCATACAATGGTATTTTAATTAGCGAACTATCTTCTTCCTTAATTATAGATCTTGTCTTGAAACACAAAAGTTGTGTGGGTCTTATGTTGCAAAAAATAAATAACTCTTTGCCAAATTCTTTTTAAAAAAATGAAACAATGCATTTACTAGTATATTTGCATATTTATAAGTTGCGTGCATGTGTGTGTGTGAAATCTTTCGAATTTTCGATTCTACTCACGGGATTTGAGTAAAATAGTCATCTATCGGGGTGGGGGTTGAAAAATTACTTTCTTATGACAGACTAAGTCTTAGGATTTTTTTTTTATTTAATATCATGTTACTCTTTTTTATCTTAGATAAGAGAGAATTAAGAAACTTCAGCAACAATGGCTGCCCTCGTTTCATTAATGAGTTTTATATTGAAGATATTGGAGGCTTAGTTTTAGACGTTTTATTTTTAAACTCTCCGAAGTACTGCAAGCCTATAATACTCTGCCTTAGAGTATTATTACACTATCTTAAACATAAGCTCATATCCAAATGTCAAAAAAAGAGTACGAAAAAATAGTATCTTGAAAAGGTTTGTGCTGAAAGTTCTAAATCAAGGGTACTACCGAATGTATTATTTTAACCCTTTAACTGACAAGTTATTTTGATGATTTGGGTACACAAATTGTCAAATTTTTTTGAACCAAAGAACTTCTAACCTCTAACCTTTGAAGTCTTCAGTTAAGTTCTGCCATCTATTGAATTGAGCGCACATTAACTAAAAATCAGTTGGGTTTGACAAAGAGATGAAGCCGAAATAAACGTCTCCCGATATATATTCGGGTAAAACAATACGATGCACCCCAAAATTACCCCGAGAAATCTCGGGCGTGACATTCGAACACCAGTCTTTTCCCGAGATATCTGGTAAAGTAAAAAGGGAAAAAACCCATTTAACTCAACTACAAAATCCTCTATGAAAATATTTTAAAATTTACATGAATACTTAGAAAAACAAAGTACGATTACCTTCATCTCTGGTTAATACTTGATCAGGATCACAAATATAAGAAGCCTTCATCCTATTGCAGTATCGAGAATTCTCTTGTGGGTGGGGAAATTCCTCCACATTCCATCGATAAATATCTTTATCTTCCAAAAAATCATATCCCTCTGTGTAGTCTTCATCATAATAATTTTCAGAGAATGGTAATGTGTCGACAGGTAATGGATTTCTATCTGCGTAACGCTGGCAGAAGATGGCGGAAACGTGTAAGATGATTAGTGCAGATGTGAAAAAGAGATTCATTGTGCGGTAACATGCATGTAATGACCTCCAACAGCAAAGTAAAGTACAAGTTTCATTTTCTAATAAGAAAATTATAGAAATGTTATACAAAAACTGAATATTAAGATTGTATTATTACAGTTAAAAATAAAAAAATAAAAATTCTCAGACTATATGTACAGTGTACAAAATTAAAAGAAAAACACAGATTTTGTATTTAAGTTTTTTAAATGTAGCTTTTTTTCGTCGAAAATGACAGAACTGTAGTACTAACAGTCATTGAGAATTTTTTTTTTCTTTCCCTTCTTACGAAAAATTATTAAGTAAAATTTTACTTATAACACATCAGCAGTGTATGTTTTTTAAATGAAGTATATTACAACTGAGCATTACCATGAGAATGTAATAAGTAAGATTAAAAGCGGTATTTTGAATGAAATATTGAAAAATTATTGTAAAATTTTCAAGCAATTTATCTATTGTGAATCATGTTCGATTCTATAAAAAAGAATTTAAAACTCTCAAAATATTATACCCATTATTAGTCCCTCAAATCTTACTAGTTTCAGAAAAACACTGGATTCTTTGTATGGATGATAATTTTTTTCAATTCCTTAATTCAAATAAATATATTAGTAATTTAATAAAATATAGTCAATAAAAAAATATCGTTGTTGTTTTGTTACTAATGCCACCTGATCGGCAAAGGCCAGATCGAGGCCCACGAAATTCATCGCGGCAGCCTAGGTGACCCCTGTCATTACCCGTAGCTTGAGCACCCTACAGGATACAATTTTGATTTGGCTCAGTTCCACCCCAATTTAGAGGGAGAACACTCTGGGGATGATCAGAGGCCTCCCACCTCTCTTCCTCTTCCACCAACCTCACGAGAGGACTTACGGCTCGATTGTTATTTAGAGTACCCCCATGCCGAGAAGGCACTATACATTTACAAATATCCATGTTTTCCGGGATTCGAACCCCGTCCCTACGGCACAATAGTCAGCGTCGTTAACCAGTATACCGGATGGGCGACATAAAAAAATATTAATTTAAGTAAACATTTATATAAAAAATAGAGTTAAAAAAAAGCTTTTGTAATCAAAAACAGTTGAAATGATAAATTTATAAATTTGTACATGAAACACTTATATGATCATTTTTAAAATTCAAAATACCTTATTAATATGAATATTTATTATAGTAGTTATATATGTATATAAGTTTTGTTTAATAATATATTTAGGTATAGTTTATCAATAATATACATTATTCTTAAACTGTTATTAAAGAATGCAATAAAAAATCGCTGGTATAATTAATATTTTTTATATCGTACTCTATTTTTATATTATGATATTTTTTATTAATAAACCAAGCTTAATTTGCCAAGCAGTGTAAATCCGAAATATAATTTTTTTAAAAAATCTAAAAAATACTTTCAATATTTAAAACGTAAACAAACAACTCAAATATTGAAATGTTTCATTGAATAGTCAACATTAGCAACTAAACTTCATTAGTACTATCTGAGCACCATTGGGCCAGAGATAATACAAGAGACTAAAGCAAACAACACAAAATTTAACAACATGTTAGAGTAAATTTTTGAGAACAGTTACAATCTGAAAATTAACTTAATCAATGTGATAATAAAAATTATATTAACAAAAAAATTTACTCTCCAAAGAAATTCAAATAAATCAAATCCTCTACTCACCCTTTTCACGTGTATATTTGTTGTAAACAATAAAATTCCAGAATTAAAATGAACACTTAATTCAATATTGACAATCAACACAAATATTTGTATTCATCAGTTGGCAATAGCTAACATGATACATATCGATACACTTTGAATGCAGAGGCAGTCCTAACACAATAAATACTGATATGAAATCCAAAACAGCTGTGGTTACATACAGCCTGGCTTACATTTTATGCATATATGTGCACATGATACAGAGAAAAAAAAAAAAAAAAACAGAACAAAAGCCCTATAATTATTCCGATTTACTAAGATAACGGCATTCTCATGCTGCTCAAACCGTACAAATGAGTAGTTTTTTCACATCAAAATTATTATTTTAAAGGAATTGCGAAATAGCAACATTGCGAATAAATAATTCTAAGAAATTCTGCGGCTAAAAAACATTATTTAGTGAAACATTCCCAGTACGAGAAAATCGAACATGTGAAGTTGCGAAAGAAAAGATTCGAGAATGTATAACTCAGCTATTGTTTCAAGAAACACCTCAAAGAAAGCGAAGGATCATTTGGGTCATTCTTTGCGACGAGAAAACAATGCCTTGTTGGATTATTCTTGTTTTTTCTGTCTTTCAGCCGAGGTGGGACATCCTGTTAGATAAGAATCAGTGATAATCCAGTCTTATAGATCAACAAAGAAAAGGAGAAAAAAACTGGATTATTGTCCTCGGACCTAATAACGCTTCTTCAGTGAAACGCGGTGTTTCTTATATTTATTTATCTTTGGAAACAAACCTATTGGATGTATGTGAGTGTTTTGGCAATATAAGTTATGGGTACAACCATCAAAATGCTCTTATTAAACGGCGAGTCTTAGAGAGTTTTTTATAAACTCTGTAACGCAGTGCTTCTCAAACTTTTCAATATACGCAACCCACTATTCAATCATCATTTCAACGCCCCTCCCTACAATACAATGTATTAAATTTTAATAATACACTTTGAAAATTAAACCTACAATACGACTTTAACCTCTTTTTGCACGACGTATATAAACGTCTCGTCATAAAGCATTAATTTTCTTGACTATATAAAACCGTCTTTCAAAATAAAGTACAATCTGTTCTGGCAGGCTATTGAAAAGAATTTTTTCAAAGGGTTTTTGGAATGCAAGAAAAGGTGAAAATGTTTGCAGAAGGTTTATTTATTTCAGAAGAAATTTCTAATTTATTATTTCCTTTCCTCCTCCCCCTCAAAAAAACATCAAAATTACGCTCGCCTACGTGGAAAATGGTGGCATTGGGGAGCGAATCACTTAACTTTTAATCGGCAGTTAAGGAATTAATTATAAACTGTACAACTTATCAACATAAGTGTTAATACAAACCCATAGGGTCACTGATAATTATCAAACTTGTTCTTAATTTAGTATTATTAAATTAATATAATAAAATATATACACATTGTACAATACTGATACATTTATAAGAATATTATATCAGTGTAAATGTGTATTTTTATTTTATTATATCGGAAAATATTTTGTTTGTTTACTTTCAGTAAATTAACAATTTTTTAAATAACGTTTTGTTTTCGACTTTCAAAATGCTCGCGCCCCACAGTTTGAGAAACACTGCTGTAATAGTTACATAACTGCAAAAATGTATATACACTGGCGCATACAGACTACTTTTAAGGGATTGGTTGGATTTTAAAAAATTCGTAGAACCAGGGGTGAGGAACTTATTTTGACTCACCTGCCAAATCGTGGGAGTAGAGAATACCGGAGGGTTGCACCTTTTTAAAATGATTGAATTCATTAAAAAAATAATAAATATAAGTTAAATAAAATAGTGGTTGTTTTATTCAATTTATTTACTGCGCTAATTTCATATTGTCTATAGGTGCAACACATTTAATTTTAGATTATGCTTAATGAGACAAATGTACTCTATCATACTTTTCTACCATTTTTTCACAATATATTTATTTATTTATATATTTGTATATTTATTTATTTATCTTGGTGGAATTTTCAATAGTTAATAAAATACATTTTAAAACGATCAATTGAGCTGAAATTTTATATATAGGATCATTTTGAATGACAATACAATAATTTAATTATAATTAATAAAAATTAATTGATTAAAACTAATTATTTAAAGAATTACAAAATACAGGGCCATTGGGACTTGTGTCAAAACTTGAAAAGGTTTTTTTCTCACGTAATAAAGCATTCAGTTGGACTAAAATTAAAAGGACAATTAATGATAATGAATAAAAACTAATTACCACTTAATGTTGTGATTCTGTCCTATATATATATATATTTATATTAATTGTAACTATTTAATAAAACGTAACTAAAATAAAAATTTTCTTTGTTGATCTATAAGTAGGAATTGACTTAAATTTTTTATACATTACTTGTTTTAAATCAGGAGCGAGAGATTGGTGTTAAAATTCTCTTATGATATAGGCCGAGCAAGTTTATGTCATCTTGTTGTAAATGCATTTATTTTTATTCTTGTTGATCTTCAGCAAGAAAAACTTAGCTTAGAAATATATGTCGATTAAAATATAAAGAACAATTCCCACAATTTCTTCACCCGTGGAAATTTTTCAGGTTTTGACAAAGATTTGTAAAAGTCAATGTCATAGTATTAAACATTTTCTTCACACTTCATCTGATTGCAAGTCGATAAGTTCAAGCTGTCGCTTTCAGGGCTGTATTAATACCAGCAGTAATGGGATTACGGAACAAAATAAATTTAGGCTCAATTTTCTTAAAATCCTTAAATCTTCTTGTGACCTCATCCTCCTATAATTTTGCAGATGATCTCTTAGTAAAAACCCTTTCAAGTACTTTTTTTCCTAATAGTGAAAAATAAAAATGAAATTTTGACTGTGGACGTTAAATAAATCTCGGTTTACAGCGGATTTTCTGTCTTAGCGGGCCACATAAAAACTTTGCGGGCATGTGTGACCCGCAAAGTTTAATCGGCCATATAATTAGGTAATTCGGTATTTTTTGTTAATATTGTGAATCTTGAGCTCTGTTTAAACATTTTAAAGAGAAATTTTAAATTATCCGCCCAAAATTTGGATATTGGAAACGACTTAATTTTTTAACAGGGTAATGACGCCAAGCGTTCTGCTCTCAATGTACACCACTGGTGTCTCTACAGCTGTCCCCCAAACTATGAAAACACCTTCTCAATCACTTTATTTAGCCCAGTAGAACATATTTGGTGAGATTTTGATGTAAAAAAAAGAAAACATGACAAACAAACACAAAATGTGAAGTAAAAAAAAAATAATCACAGAAGAATGGAGGAAAATCGATGCAGAAATTACAAAAAACTGATTAAATCTATACCAAGACGCTTAAAAGTTGTTGTGGACACTAAAAATATCCTACTAAGTACTAAATTAAGAAAGAAATACAATATTTAAAGCTGAGATTTTTGTTAAGAGTACGAAGACTTTTGTGGCGTAATTTTTAGTAGCTTTTTGATTATTAATTTTTTAAAAAATAGTTATACTATTTTTAAAAAAAATTAATTATGTCATTCCATTAAGAACAAGTTGCAGATATCATAAAAATTACAATTACAATATATTAATTTTTATTAGTCGAAAACATTAAATTTTATAAGAAATTGCAAGCGTACGAACACTTTTGTGGCCCACTGTATATGATTATATAAAAGAGGTTCATACAAGGTATTTTTATCATACTGTAAGCTATTAAGTACTGGCTTATAAGGATTTCATTTTTGAGCAATGGATTTATATATATATATATTTATCTTAATCGTTTAATTTCTTATTTATTTACAAAAGATTAAAAAGATATGGTACAAACTAATAATGCAACTGATATCTTTTTAAACGCATAAATGCTTTCATTTTATCAATCATTTATCTAAGCTATTTTAGAATTTTACAAACACAACACACTTAAAAATTCTAACATAAAAAATTCTTCCAATTAGTACAGGTTTCGAGAATGTCGTATGATGAATATACAATCTTTAAAATTATCTCTTAAATTAATGATCTTATTTTCATAATTGGTTCACTTCTAAACTTTTTGATGTTAAGAAGTACAAATAAATGAAAAATTCCGTTCAATAACTGTTTGATATATTTTCATCAAATTTAAATGGACTGTTTTTGTAATATATTTCTCTTATCCAAGGTTCCAGAGATTGCAAAATTTTCTACCACCATCTTATTAACATACCAAACTACATAACATTTAGAACAGCTACTAGAACAACAAATATATAAAATCAGACGATAAAGTTACATACAGCAAACGATTGAATAAAAATAATTCAGAACAAAAATTGTCGTTGTCAATTTGCCAAACAAAATAATTACTTTCTTCCTTTTTAACTGTTTGAATTCCCTTTCATAGGGAGTTGCCACTCTATTTATTAATAATTTTCAGAAACTTTTCTATTTTTTTTCTCTAATTTTTCGTTATATACAGCAAATTGCTCAAATTTTAAAATTTAGAACAATATTTTTACAAAATCAAATAAATATAACACTGGGTTTAACTTTACGAAAAATTAACAAATAGTTATATTATCGTTTACATATGAAATTAATACAATTCATTTTGATAATTCTTATGAAAATCTATTAATATTTACATACTAATGAATTTTTACCTATTTATCTGGAATCCATAACAATTGCTCAACGGCATGATTGAAGAAATCTTTTTGTACAAATCCGATGAATTCCGTTCTTTGAACAGATTGAAACCGGATGGGAGATTAAACAAGACAAAAGAGCCTTTATTTTCAAAACCACCAACCGTTATTTCGAAACCAACCAGCATGTACCATCAACTAAAATTATATGAATTACCTGCGTCCTAGTTCTTTACCTTTGCCTTGATAATACTGAGATAACAAGAGTGAAAAAAGTATTTCAATGACGATTTCAAAGCATTATCAGTGTGTTCCTGCTGATAACAAGGAATTTCAAACTACACTCGATGAAATATGTAATAATCTCGTTAAAAAGAACCTTTTTCTGTGACAAAAAAAATATTTACAATTTATAAAATTTACATGATGAAAGAAGAAAATGAAAGTGAAAACAAATGTCCAAGATGAAAAATGGTCCATTTTTTATATTTAATAACTGGAAAGGTCTGTTGCAACTTTTTATAGAAGTACCAAGGATCAGTTTTATGAATTAGTTCAAATGTTTAACCTAAAATTATCGTGTTGTACAGTGTGTGGGTAATTATGTATATCTCTAAGAAAAGTTTAAACCACGAAAATTTGACTTTGACAAAATTGCATAGTAATAGCGCTTCAAATACGTCTAGTCGCGTTAAATGCTTGAAAACTTTTTCCTCACATTTGTCAGTTTTAAGGTATCCGACTACGTTCGGAACCGTGATTTTAAAAAAGCGCATAAATGGATAATTTTCATGATGTTTAATGTCACTTAGATTAGAATACATGTATAAAATAGTTTTAAGGACATTTTGACAAAAAAAAATTACTTAAAAACAATATTTCGGCAAAAAATTAACTTAGAATAATCTTTTTACAAAATGTTCTCCTTTTGTCAAAAATGCTTCTATTATAATAATATTTTGCCGGTATATAACTCAGACCTCTGTACAGAGGCTCAACTATGATTTTTGAAAAATTCACATTATTTTCAGAGTTACAACCAATGAAATAATTATCGACTTTTTTCTTAAAATTTCTCCCCTCTGTTGTCCCCCTCAGGCGGCTCACCTTCTTTAGGTGGGTACGGGCATCACAATCCCGAGGTACCCTCTAGTGATCTTATCCTTTTCCCAAGGGGTTTACTATCTTTGGTAAACACGGGTGTCATGACCCCGGGGTACCCCAGTGATCCTTCTCTATTTTCGACCCTCCATCTTGTCATCCAGTTTCTTCTTTTCCCGTCCAGACCACAGACCTATGAATGTTTGGCGCAGTATAGCCAAAACTGGATCTTGCGTCATAAAACACCAAACTCAACTCAACTCAACCCCTCTGTTGTCGTAAAACATGGCTAAACCCACTTCTAAGTTATATATTTCAAAAATTCTAGTTGAGCCTCTGTACAGAGGTCTGAGCTATATACAGGCAAAATATTATTATAATATAGAAGCATTTTTCATAAACGGAGAATTAAGTAATTTTTTATTGTAATACTATTCTTAAAGCAATTTTTCGACAAAAAATGAACATAGAATGACATGACTAAATATCATAAATATTATCCATTTATACGCTTTTGCAAAATCACGGTTCCGAACGTAGTCGGATACCTTAAGGGGGAAAAAAATATGTTAACTCCGAGTTCAATTTGTTTTCAAACGCTTCTGGTTTTTAAAAAAATTCCCTTTAAATGATTTTATAAATGAATACACATACACACATCAAATACTTAAATTAATACACTCATGTCCATAAATTAAGGGTAATGCAAGTTTAGCAATGCAGAGTTTTCAAAATCTGAAGACCTTATCAATGAAATGTTGTCAATGCAACTTCAGTGATGAATTTAACTAAAAGGAGCACCAAGAACGAATTTCGCACAAAATAAATAGAACTACATAATACATGCAAATTACAGTTTTACAATTTAAGCAATGAGTATAAACAGTTGTATAATTTGTACAGTTATACCGTTAAGCGGACAGGGGGCTTCTCCCGACCCGTAGTATTCAATAATTAAAATAAGGAGATAAGGGTTTATTGTTTTTCAGAAACTTTACTGCCACTGCCTTTTTATGACATTTAATTGATTGCACAAAATTCTATCTTTTAGCTGCAGATAAACGTTACACTTCAAAATCTTCCTTAATCCTAGTATTTTTAATTGCTGACACTCATAATGAAGGTGTTTTGTCATAAATAAATAATAGTTAAGAGTGTAGAATTTCTTTTTAGTAATGTTTGCAAATGTTTTCACCCATAAGGATAAAGATTTAATTAAATGCCTTCAATTTATTTCACATGTTCATTTTATTTTGCATACTAAGAATCAAGCTATTTTAATTACGTTTTATAACAAATTTATAGAAATGATTGCTAAGTAAATCTAAAATGATTTTAAATTTTGGAAGATCGGAAAATGATCTCGGAAGGCATGTACAAATTGATCCATCTTTCTTGCATAAGCAATTTTGAAAATAGCATTGAATTCTTGAGAAATATTCTTATAATTAAAAAAGTTGACTATAGTATATATATATATATATATCCAATTCTAAAATGAGTTCAAAATCCCTAATTTACCATGACGAAACAAAAAAAATTGTGTCCTTCAGTTAGTTAATATAGAAGAAAAGCAGGTCAAAGGAATATCAATTAAGAACAGCATGAGGTCTTTGGCTTGTAGTATTCCTGCTTTTAGATTATACATATTAAATGTTACTAGCGACACCCTTTGCAATTTTGACTCATGATTAAATTATAAGCACACCTCTTTAGCTTCCTTTCTTTGCTTTTCTAGTTTCCACACTTAAATAGAATTTTGAGGCTCCATTAAGCTTAATTGCTCAAAAGTTTCATAATTAACCATAACAACCGTCTTCAAAAGCAAGATTTAAGCTTGTGACCCCATTAACACTTCCATTAAATTAAATAGCACGACTCGTCGTTGCTTGGGATAAGATTGTCTCGTTTCTTAGATTATATATAATCCACAGAACTGTAACACTAATTCAAAAATTTATGTGGTACATTCAATAACTTTTGAGCTCTCAATATATCTGTAGAAAATTTTTCATTGAGTATTTGGCATTGAAAGTTTGTCTGACATTCCTAAACTAAAATATTTCTACCATATATACCATTATATTCTCACTACCAATGGCGTAGCATACACCCCCTCAACCCTCGCATCATGGTTTGCCCAGGATTCTAGGGGGTGCCAAAGCCTATGTTACGTTATGGTTTTGCAATCCTTAGTAAGATCCGGCTTGGGGTCCAAAATCTGACTTTGCAGAGAGGCCCTAATATTCTCCGTTACACCACTGCTTACTAAACATTTATACAATAGTGAACACATTAGTGAGTGTTGAGTTAGAGCTACGCTAGAGCATTTAGCTACGGATTTCAAAATTTTGAGCCGTGATCAAGTGACGAGAAACTGGCAACCCACCACCTAACGACACTTGAATTGTGATAACCAATTTCTCAAACTTCCACACCACGTCAATGTGAAGACTTTGTGCCTCGATAGATTAATAAGGGCATCATATTATTTCGACAGTAACGTTTTAAAAGAAAAACATCAATAATTTTTTGTTGTTGTAGAATGAATTTTATAATGATGCATACTTTTATATTTAGTTATCTTTACCTTTAAAAATAATAATTCTGAAAAAAAAAATCAAATTTAAATAAAAACAATTTTTAACTAATTAAAAAAGAAAATAAGATAAAAATTTCGCGTTACATACTGAGAAACAAAAAATAAATAAACCACGGCTCAAATCACAATAAATCATAGCTCAAAATAATAAATGACAACAATAAATCACAGCTCAATGTTATTCAAATTAAAGATATTTTTTCTCTCTCTCTTCGTCTTGAAAAAATGCGATGCTTAAAATCAGGTCATCTCGAATGATGGACTTTTGCGCTTGAAGGGAGTTTCAATGTCACGTACCTGTATTCACCTCGTACGTTACGTTATGTACCTGCATCTTGTTTCATCACCATTTGTTTTATGCAAAAAAAAACTTATGAAATCAGATATAACTAAGCTACACATTTTCTCACACATAAGCTTTGATAATTTATCCAGTGGCGTAATGCAGAATATTAGGGTCCCCCTACTAAGTCAGATTTTATGCCCCAAGTCGGATTTTACAAAGGGTACGTACTTGGCATCGGTCAGACTTCGAGCCCTCTAGAGACCTGCTCCCCTCGCAATGTGGAAGTTGCGGGGGTGCACGTCACACCACTGAATTTGTCTACTGCGCACTGGCGTAGCGGGCCCTGAATCAAAGTTCCTTAAAGGCCCTTTTTTTTGGAAAATAAAAATTATCTCATCAATTTAATTTATTTGAAAGTGTTAAAATATTACACACGTTGGGGCCCCTGAAGCTTGGGCCCCGTATTATTGATATGGCTGATACAGCGGTTCTGGGTAACACCTCACACCTTTCCCAAAAGGTTCCCCCCTTTCAAAGCTACATTTCAACTTTTGCAATTAATAGACTTAAGATTTTTTTTTTCTTTTTGATTTACGACAACTAAATAGATTAATTTCCCTAATGGTTTGTAAATAAGCGTGTACATTAAAATAATTCACATTTGAAATTTTGTTATACAAAAATTCTCACAAGATTATTACCGTAATGATGGTCATGAGCAGCATGGTCAGAATTTAGTTTGATTTGATTACTATTAACGTCACACTTTGGAGCTGTTTGAGGGTTATTGGAAACGGATCTCGTAGTTTTGAATCTCAATTGAGTGACAAGATTACATATGAGCGTCCCACTCTCCCAAACTTCCACACTAAGTCAACATGAGGACTCAATAGATTTAACGCGCATCAGCCCAATTACATAGCGGATCTTTAATGGACAATGACTCGACAACGCCGCTTAAAAATTCGCATCTATTACTACTCGGTTGCCACGGGTACTCCACAGTCAGCGATACTCAAATTGAGCCAGTGGTTAGATATTTTAGCATTCTGTCTTGTCGCGATAACCGAATGCTCGTGGGATCGTAGTAGTTGGTGTCGAACCACGAGTTTTTGTCCTAATTCCATAATCAGGGACGTCTTAAGGCATGGGCCAACTAGGACCTGACCCAGGGCATCGGCCACAATCTTCTCGTTTTTGACTCAGCCTACGAATAATTTTAACATTCAAATCTTTTTTCTGTTGTATTCTCCAAAAAACTGGAAATTTTGGACAACATGTCAACTGGCTACATGTGATGATGATAATCATTCATGTATTGGTCATCTTTTACCATCAGTCAGAAAGCAGCTGTCGGTCGAACCGGCATATGCGATTTAAGTCATGCACATTTATTTGTTTCGGGTTATTATTTGTTCGAGTATTTGACAACATATGCTATGTACTGTCTACTTTTAAGGGTCGTAGGTGGGACCTACATTTGTGCAATGACCAAGAACCTACTTTTGAATAAGGCCCAAGGCCGCAAGAAGTCTTAAGATACCTCTGTTCATAATAAAACCTTCTTATAACAAAGCTGATACACGTTAATGGTCTCGAAGTCCTAACATTGGTGCAGAGTGGATATTAGAAGAGTATGATGCCACCTCAAATGTGAGTTTCGTCATTTGCATTGATTTTAAAATTACGATATCTGTCTCCAACAGTTTTCTTGGTGACTCTAAATGGACGTTAATAAACAATCAATCAGCCTATTTTGCGAAACAATTGGGTTTTATGCATATATAGGTAAATGCTTAAAAATTACCTTCAATAATCTTTGTCACTATGGTTCAAGATCTGTCCTTAAAATCTTCGTGTAGTTCTAGAGTGATGTTATTTCGAATCACAAAATCGACGAACATTCTTTACTCTTGGAAGGAGATGAAGGTAACTCTAGTAGCTTTCTAGTCGAAGAGTCACAAACTGGAATCTTGTTTTCACTGAAAAACGTCAAGTGGAGTAATAAGGACTTGCTTACATTAAATTAAAGTAGATTACGACATCCTGATCTAGAGGTGCGTATAGGAGAAGGTCGGTTTTATTAATATTCTATCAAGACAATAGGATAAATTTAGAAGATAAGATGGAGTTTTGTGTGTGTGTGTGTGTGTGTGTGTGTGTGTGTGTGTGTGTGTGTGTGTGTGTGTGTGTGTGTGTGTGTGTGTGTGTGTGTGTGTGTGGTGTGGGGACAAAAACCCCAAAAAGCGGCCATTAAAATTTTTCCCCCTTTTATATAATAACCTTATTATTATTATATATATTTAGAAATTCTTGGGGGGGAAATGGAGGAACCCAGGGTTTTCACTTTTTATTTTCATTTAATTAAAAGCCGAAATAATAAATAAAAAACGGAGCTTTTTCAGGGAGGGCCGGGCGGGGGCGTTCGTTCACGTGGTTCTTAAATTCCCCAAAGTCAAAATAAAAACCCCTTATCGGGAGGCGGGTTGAGTTTTCTGAGTTTTTCCCCAACTGACACTTGAAGGGTTGGGGATTCATCATATATGTGGGATTTTAAGTATTGGGAATATAAATATATTTCCAATCAGTGGGGGTTTAAAACCCTAACCAATAGATGGCGCTCCCAAAAAAATTTAAAAGCCCCCCGGGAAACATTGGGTTTGGGGGAGAAACAAGGCGAGGGGGAAAGGGGGGCCCCAAGGGGGGGGCTCCGGTTTACGAAGGGAAGGTCACGTTTCGGTAACGTTTTGGTTTGTTTAAGCAACAACAATTGAGGATGCTCCGTGAAATAACTCAAAAGTTTGTTAAAAATAAAAATTTTAAAAAAAGGGAATTTTTTCTAATTTTTTCTTTAAAAAAGTTAATTTTATTCCCCCTAAAAAAAAAAAAAAAAACTTTGAAAAAATAAAAATCCCCCTACCACCCAACACAAAAAAAAAAAACCATTTATAAATAAAATATAAAAAAAAAAGAGAGGAACTAATAGTAGGAATTAAAAAAAAGATATTTTTTGAATTATATGTCCCCCCAGAAAAGTTACAGCCGATCCCTTTTAAAGATATAAATTTATCCCCCTTCAGTTTAAAGGATCTCAGAAACAATTTCCTTACAAAAAATTTTTGATACAAATTTTAAATTTAAATTTTTAAAAATGATATTTCCCACCCCCCCTTTATCTTTTTCTTAAAACCACCCCTGTTTTCTTTTGATTTTCCATGCAGCATTTGGATTCGCTGATTGATCGCAGAATTCACAGCCAGATATGAATATTTTCCTGAATGAACCAAAAGGATTTGATTTCATCAACCCTTTTTAGTACTCTAATATGGTATTACAGCTGGAAGATAAACGGTCACGTGAGTGCAATGTTGAAAGGTTGAATGAGGTTTTTTAATTTGTTTTGTAATAATTTTTATTCATCTAACTAAAACCATTTGCTTAAAAAATTTAAATTAAAATCAAAGCTTTTGGGAAGGGGAACTCAGTAAAATTGAATTTTGCCATTATATTAAAAAATTCTGTAAAAATTTTTACTGTTTTACCTCTAAAACTAAAATAAAACAATTTTTTTATTAAATTTTATTTTTATTTTTTGCAATAGAAATGGGGGAAAAAAAATTATTAAAAATTTTCTGGCCCTTTAAAATAAAAATCAATTTTTTACCCCCCCTTTTTTTAAAAGTAATAATTTAGTAAAGAAATTTTGCTCCCAGAAATAATAATTATTATTGATATATGATTGGTAGAAGTACAGAAAACACAAGTGATTAAAAGAAATTTTTTTAACCATATATTTATAACTTTTCTTATATTTCTATAGCAATGTACTTTTAAAAAACATATACAAAATTTAAAAAATTTTTTTAAAAAATCTACAAATAAAACAACCCCTTAATAAATGATGTATTTTTTTAAAAGAAAAATTAAACTATTTAAAAAAACAAAACCCAAATTTAAGAAAGTGCTTTCCAATCTTATTACCACCAAGGACCTGTCAATGTTTGATAAAAATCGGCCCCTTAAAAAGGGGGGGAAATTGATTATTTATATTTTTTTCTTTTTTTAATTTAAATTTTTAAATTTTAAATTTTATTTTAAACATGCATTCAGAATAAAATACAGTTCCACCAAAAAATGAATATAAAGAGATTCAACAAAAAGGGAAAGTAAAAGTGATTTTAAAAAAAAGCACACAAACCCGGGGAAAAAACAAATTTTAAAAAAATGGGAAAAAATTTAATGTTTTTCCTTAAACCCCCTTACTTTTTAAAAAAAACGGACCGGGGGTTGGGGTCCACTTCATTAATGGATTTAATAAAATTGAAGCAATTAAAAGACTACAAATTTTTCTGTAGTAATTAAATTTTATGCTGTATAAAAAAAAGATTTTTTTACAGCACAATTACATTATGACAAATCACAAAATTGTACATAATGACAATAAATAAAAAAAAGAAAGAAAAGTTGATTCTAAAGATATCCTTTTTGTTCTTACGGGAAAACCATAAAAAAAAAATTTTATATTAGTATATCCACATTTTTAATCAACAAATAAAAACATTTTCCTGGAATAATTTTGAAAATAATTTACACAATTTTAATTTTCTAAAATATGAAAATTGTACCTTTTCCTTTTTTAATATAAATGTTTATTCAGCTTTAAAGGGAAATAGTAAACTATGTATGCTCCAATTATAAGAACTTACCGCAACTTTCATTCCAATAAAAAAGGGTATCTTTTAAAACTGAAAACAAAAGTGGGGCGCATATTTATTTGCCGGGAAAAATCCAAATCCGTTCCGATCAAGATAAGCCCCGTATTAAAAAAACCCACGCTAAAAAAAAGGAAAAAAATCAAACTTTTTCATATAACAAAATACATTGACAAATATATTTATTTAAAAAAAAAACTAACTGTGTGATTTAATATTTATTAATTAGTATTATTCTAGTTTCCAAAAAAACCTCACTTATAAACAATTTATTATTTAAATTAAATGAAATACAAATAAAACAATGAAAATAACAATTTTGAAATGATCTATAAAAACAAGTGAAAACAAATCCTTCATTTTTTTTTTCTTTCACTGAATCATTTTTAACAATCGAATGAGATATTAATAAAGCAAAATATGAAAAGGAAACAAATAAACGTGAATAATTTTATGATGACCTGGTTTTTAATTAAGAACCAAATAGGGAGTTTATAAAAATAATAATTTCTTCCAAAAAAATATTTTCACTTCATTTTTATTTTTGCGGCACACAAAATGAAATAGAAAAATATACCCAAAGATTCAGAGAATCCTGTTGAATGAACGAAGCTAATTACAGTTAAGCCCCAAAATACTAACATTCCACTTTCATCCTATGCGAAAAAGTATTTTTGGAAAACGAAAGGGATGAGCCCCAAATTCCGTTAATTTTCATACTGAAAATCAAAAAATTCGTGGCGCCATCTCTCGAATACAAGCTAAACTGAAATTAAATAATTCTTTCATTGAAAGAAAAATAACGTTTTATGTAATTTTTTTTTGTTGTTTTAAAAAATGTGTAAAAAAACATTCTGTTCTTCAAAAGATTCCAAATAAAACTTGAAACTTGTGATCATGGACAAAGGTTTTGTTCTTTTAGAGACATATATCAGAAAGATGAATGGGTTTTTCAACAACACATCATTGAATTTTGTTTGTCGTGAAAGGAGGACAACGGTAGCTTAATGGCTATGGTCACGAACTCGTGGCCGATGTGTCATAAATTCAAGCCCCAGTGCCACTGAAAACAAGCCTTATAGAGGGGCTGATGTACGGGAAATCTGTCGAGGCTCAAAGTCCTCCCGTTTGGCACGGTGTGGTAGTATGGGCAGTGGCGCAACGGAGAATGTTAGAGCCTGCAATGTTAGGTTTTGGGCCCCATGCTGGATCTTACAAAGAATTGCAAAACAATAACCTTTGAGCCCCCTATAATTCTGGGCCTCCCCGCGACGCGGGGGTGTACATTACGCCACTGAGTTTGGAGGTGGGGATATCAATTCAGGTGTCATCTTCATCACTTTTCCGTGATTCTAAATAACGAGGTTAGTCACCAATAGCCCCCTTGTTGCTAAAAGTGCTACGTTAATTTCGTCTTTACTAGGAAAGAATTTTGGAGAGTGGGGTACTACCCAAAAGGGTTTTTCCTCGTCGTGGCTAACCCTTTTACCCCCTTTGGGGAAAAAGGGTTCTAAGAGGCCCAAAGCCTGTATTATGTTATGGTTTTACAACCCTTTGTAAGATCCGGCTTGGGGCCCAAAACCTAACTTCGCAGGAGTGTCATAATATTCTCCGTTACGCCACTGGTCCTCGTCATTTGACCGAAGTTCAGAATTACAAGGCTCGTCCCCATTAGCCCTTATGTTGCTTCCAGGAACGAGATTAATAAAAATCAAATCCCAGATTTTATTGTACTAAGTTTTTTTTAAAAATTTCATTTCACGCTATTATTTTTTACATCATGCTAAATTATGCAGAGAAGATTGAATTTAACATCATTTAAGATGCCTTCTCCTTAATTATCTCTTCGGTAATCCTTACATTGTTATTTAGTCAGGGGTGTAGCTACCGCCGTATCAATGATATGGGGCCCCCAAGCTACAGGGGCCCCAATGTATATAAGTAAACAAATCGTTACATGTTGAGAGTCCTCAAAAAGAGCATTCTTGAAATTTTGATACAGGGCCCGCTGTGGACTAGTTACGCCGGTGTATTTAGTTAAAATAATATAAACTTCCGTAGTAAGCAGTATAGACCTTTATATATATAAATTACTTAATTTATATATAAGTTAAATAATTTAATTACTAAAGGAAACATTAATGGGGATTTTTCCTGTAACATTTTATTATAAACACGCTCGGTAGAAGTATGAACTTGTTACCTAAAATTAGAGATACCGTTTGTTTATTTTACTATTTTAAATTAGTTACCATTACCAAAAAACATAATTAAATTATTTGTCTCAATATTTTTTTTTAATCAAAGGTGTCATTTCTTTGATTTCTTTTTAAATTGCTACCTATAACCGTTTCCAAAAAGTTACCTGGGACGAACCCCTTACCTAATATACACACTCGTAGAATCAAGAGCAAAGTTAACAAATCATAATAATAAATAAAAGCAAGATTTAATCTTAAAATGCTCGTAAAAGCATCATTTTAGTAAAGAAATCCACGTGCAGATGCGCTCGACATTTGGGTTGCATCAAACTGGAATTAGATATTTATGACCGTTTGTGTTGCTGCTCATATATTTTGCACTTATGCTAATTCTTAAGGCTTGTTGATTGTTTTCTTTTTTGTGATAGAAAGATGATTTATCAACCCTCCACAAGGAGAAACATGCTAATAAATTACACGTTTGAGCAAAGTGCATAATTTTCGCAATCATTTCGGGGTTTTTTTTCCCTATTCTTTTTTTTATGATACATCTTATACGCGCTTTTTTTTACCATAACTTCATCAAAACATAGAGTTCCAAATAATCCACACACAAAAATGATTGTTTATGTTAATTAGTCACTTATTAAACTGCAAATTTGTAGCTTAGTAATAACAAAAATTAGTTATTTCATTAGTTGCAACAAAATAATTTTTTTATATTATATCAAATAGATTTAAAGCTTTTTTTCCAGTTTGTAATAATTATTATTTACAGAAAATATTAAAAACTAATCTGAATAAATTTGTACATTAAAATTCTCAGAAATTGAAATAAAGTTTTTAAAATTATCGAATAAATGAGTCTTTATATTAAATTATAATAGTTTTATATATATATATATATATATATAGATGTTGAATTGTAGAGATATTATATAAATTTGTATGTTTTATATATATATATATATTTAAATACTCGCGTACACTTCATCAAATGTAAAAGAAAAGATAATACGACATACCATTCTCCTGATGAAACAGTTGTCATCGTCTCACTGCACAGTAATATCCCAGTCTGATTCTGCTATTGTGCATGTCTAAACACAGAAAGAAGTCAGTATTTCCATAAAAGATGGCAAAAAACAGGATAGATGATGCTTTTTTTTATTATTATTAAAAAAAATCGAGATATTAGTTGTATTAATTCAGTAATTTTTTTAAAAATAGAAATTATTTTCCTTGTTAGTCGGTGATGACGAATGTGGATGGGAATAAGCTTATTTATATATATATATATACCATCACAAAATACACTTTCTTCATTAAGGAGCTCTACATATAAAACAAAGTGTTTCATTTTATCTGTAATAAAACTTATTATCAATCATTTGGCAAGAATTTAATGTTATAATTATTCAAAGAATTTATATTTAATATTCCAGCTTATTCCTTGAATTACAGCTGCAGGCAGGATACTAGTATGAAAGACAAACTTGCCCGTGGGTAGTCTAGTGGTTAGAGCACCGGACTCCTGACCGGAAGGCCTGGGTTCGATGCCCGTGCCGCCAAATACCCTCCGAGTACACGCGGAGCGCGTGCTCGTTAAATCAGTGGGCCCAAAAGTCTTGTGGGCTGATTCACAAGTGCAAGGGAACTGGAGAAAATTTCTCTCCAATTCAGTTCCCTGCCTAAATTGTGGAGGTGGAGATAGGTGGTGTCGCCATCTATCGTTCCTTCGGGAAATTCTCCGAGCTAAATCGTACTGTCACCTGTATGGTGCTCAAGGCTAAAAGCCAACGACAGGCGTACATCTAGCCCATTGCCACGATGAATTTCGTGGGCCTCGATCTGACTATGTCAGGCAGGTGGCATGAGCAACAACAAGACAAACTTACTATTTATAAGTGTAAAGGAATTATATATAATATGCCGTCTTCTATAAATCAGGTTTTATTAGTATTTTACGAAAAAATGGTAACATTTCAAATAACCAAGTTGATAAAAAATTAAGTTGACGCTATAAACCAATAATCAAAGATATAGATTTGGAAGGACACAGAAATCATTTTGGAATCCTGTACATCTTGAATTCACTGTTTCGACACAGAGAAAGAAATCAGTGCTTCTATAAAAGACGGCAAGAAATAGGATTATTGATATATTTTCAAAAAAATTGAGGCCTGTAGTTTGTTGATAATGCTGGAAAAATTGTAGTACAGTTGGTCCTTTATGTAACGAAGGCGCTAAATTACGGGAAAAAGTTCGTTATATGGAAAATTCGTTTTATAGAGGTTAATCTTTCAATATATTTTATAAACCGCATAAAACAAGTTTTAAATTCATACACACTATATACTAAAAAAAGTAATTATTCACGCCTTTTTGTAAATTAATATCTATTTATTTTATAAATCTTATCCATAAAATTTTTTTTTTAAAAATTAAAAAAAACGGCAAGGAAAACAAGAAAAAAAGAATGTTGAGGAATGCAATGTATTTTCAACATTAAGAAAATAATTTTTTTAAAAAATTAAGGAATTTTAAAGACATTTTCTATAATTTAAAGCATACAAGTAATTTTAAATATACATTATTTTATAACTAGCGCTCCATTGAGGGTGAAAGAGGATTTCGAAGATGTTTCTAGTGAACTGCACAAAGAGGGTTCAAGGTTGTACTTCTTGGATGAAACACCCAGAATTCTATTGCTGTCGGCAAGTTAGGCACCTAATAAAACCAGTTTAAGATTTATGACCACCATAAAATGTGTTAATAGAGATTAACTTGAAATGTCCAGAAATACTTTTAAAATAGGGAGGGGAAAAAAAGTTGAGTTGCAAGAAAAATGTTCGTTATATAGAAAATGCACTTCGCTTATGGAGGTTATTTTACGAAGAAAATCGTGGAATGTTCTTGGTTCCAAGAAAAAGTTCGCTATATAGAAAAATTCGCAATATAGAGGTTCGTTATATGGAGGTTCGACTGTACTTTAAAGGAACAATTAATGTAAAATTAAGAAAATACAGCCTTTTATCTCCAGATATAAATCTAATCAGAATTTATCTCCAGAGATGTAGTTAAAGAAAACATTAGAATCATTTTAGAATTCTAAATATCTTAATTCCTTCAAAAAGAGAATGATTTCGATTAATTTGCTATGTGTGTGAGTGTGTTTGATACAAAAAATTTCTCAAACTTCTAACATTCTGACAACATTCATCGGAAAATTCATTATAAATAATGTGAAAACTATTCTTACTCATTTTTTATTTGAAGAAGAATTAGGAAACTTTAAATGTGCTATTTGCAATCTCTACGGGCAATGCGCTAAACATTGCACGTAGAACATCTTCATATTTTACGGCAATTTTCAGTACTTATCAGCTTCAAGATCACTGTATTTAATATAGAATTTTTACTTATTCAATTGAAAATAATTTTTATGGCTCAATATATATGCTAACTGGGCCACATTTAAGTTTCATAGAAGAAAGTTCTTAAAATAAATTTTTGAAGTACAATGCAATGCTCGCAGATATCTGCCTTTCGATATTTGCGAGAAGTTAATAGTTAAGCTTGAATATTTTAAATGTTTTCATTTATTACTGTCATTTTACTTCCATTCCTTTGTAATGTAAATGGAAGAAAAACTAGTTTCGACTCATCTTTAAAATTATTTGATAGATTTAGAAATTAATTTAATTTTTTATATGTATTAAAAACTATAGATATTTTAACACACTCGTTAAAAATTTACTTACACACATTCCTTCTTTAAACAATTATAACACTCATCTTGTACGACATTCTGCATGAGCTAAAATGTTTATGCAATTTCTTTTTTCTACATTTTATATTTACTCAGATCCCCCCCTCACAAGATATTTCTTTAGAGAGATTCTGATAGTTAATTTGACGTTTGTGATTTAAAATGATAGTACGACATTTTAAAAAGGATACATAACCGTTATTTAACATAATTTAAGTTACAAAATGAAAAAAGTCTGTAAGACACATTTCCCCAGCTAGTAATTAAATCAATCAATTTATATACTTACATCAATGTTAAATAAGGAATAATAAATATCGTATCTTAACTTTACTAAAATAAACCTAATGTTCGTAAAAACAAAAATTTGATAGTTAGTAATCACATCATTTTCGATAATAGATAATCTGTCATTCTAAAGAGAAGTTCATAATGAATATACATTGAATAATACAGAAAAAAATGTTAAAATATTAGAAATAAAAGATCAAATGGCTAGCGGGTTTAACATATAAAATTGCTTACTAATACCTGGCAAACATGTATAGAGGAGTTAATGTGACTGTGACACAATTTTAGAAAATCATTCACTAAGATTCACAATCAATTATCTTATTATAATAATAAAGCACTTTTAAAAATAACATTATTATAAGAAAAAATCCCTATTTTGCAGAATTTCCAAACTATACTTATGGTTAAAAATAATAAAAGTACTTAAAAATTCAAAAAAGAGTATCACATAATAGAAATTACTTAACATAAAATCTAGATTTCGCATAACACGTAAAATTACATTCAGTAGTCTATTTTTAATTAGAAAAGCAATAATTTTATAGAAAATGTATTTTATTTTATTCAAGTTCATAAAAAAATGAAAACATTTATCTGATACATCAATTCATTCAAAAATAAACCAGCTCCTTTCTTTTCGAATAAGTTATTCATATAACTTATTCACAAAGAAAATATTTGATGTAATCTTAATTATGATTTTAAATGGGTTTTTGTCTGGCATAAAAGCAACTTCAACACCTAACAGTCAATCCTAAGCCAAAGTGTTTCTTTATAATTGATTTAATTAATTTATAATTAAGTAACTCTAGCAATTATTGTTAAATTAGGACTGTACTCGAAACTGCATATTCATTGTGAGTACAAGAATAAGTTTTAATCACATGTGAAAGGAAGGATCCAAAAGTTTATTAAACACATCACGGTAACACTACTGCGTTTTATTAGGGTAGTCAGTTAATATATTGGCTTATATCAAACTCTCATTAATTAAATATTACGTTAAACATAAGGTTTCATCTGTATATATTTAACTTTAAATTATAATTAGCTTTTGTAAGCAACACTTAAATAATTCTTTCAGTAAATTAGTGGAGGTTCTTAGATTTTTGCTGGACTTAACATTAACCTTGAATACTTCACTCGATATTGACACATTCGAGAAGATTGCGTCACGATTATTAAATGAAAATCCTTTCATTAACAGAATTTCTCGCAAGATTTACACCGTTATAATAGAAAGGAAGTTGATTTTATCGATTCACTTAGATCTTATTATTTATTCATGTTACAAATGACAAACACTGTTCGAAATGGCGTTTTCGTAGCTTGTTTTTCTACCGTGAAAAAAATTAGTAAATGCTTATGTGAAAAAAATAGTAAGACCTTTCAGGTTCATAGAATATTTCCATGACGATATTTTTGTGAGGGAAAAATGATTAGCTGTATTTACATTTAGTGAAAGTAGCGTGCTTGAGTTCTTCATATTTTGTGGTTTGTCAATATAGGTTTATTGAAGGTTGTAAAAAATGAGTGGGTATTACAAAAATTGTCATTTTCATTTTTCTTAGTGCAACGTTAATTATACTAATAAAGAATGGTTGGAAAGTAAAATATGTAAAAAGCATTACAGACTTTTTTTTTCTCTTTCCGTTCGTTTGCACTTACTAATTTTATGGTCTTAAATATTTAGATTTCATTTTTAAAAAATGTTAAATACATGAATATTTGGTTAGTTAAATATAGTAGGTCAGCATTTTTGAAACTGCGGAGCGCGCCCCCCTTGAGAGGCGTGACGACTTTACCAGGGGGGCGTAAGCATATCGAAAAGTGAAAAACAAAAGATTCTTTTTTAAAAAATACATTAATTTACTGAAAGTAAACAAATGAAATATATTCTGGCATAATAAAAAATAAATAAAAATTTGCACTGATATAATACACTTGCAAATGTATCAGTACTGCACAATGTGTTTTATAATTAATTTAACAATACTAAGTTAAGAACCAGTTAATAATTACCAGTGACCCTATGGGATCGTCATATATATAAATTACATATAAAAAATTAACACTTATCTTGATAATTTTGTACGGTTTATGATTAATCCCTTAACTGGAAATTTAAAATTACGGATTCCCTTCCAACCAACCCTTTTTTGTAGGGCGCGCATGTGATGTATTGGGGGATAAAAAACAAAAAATTCTGAAAAAGTAATTTTTTTGCAAATATTGTCAAATCCTTTTTTTCATTCCCAAAACCTTTTGGGAAAAATTTTATGCATAGAAGTGCAGAAAAGTTCGTACTTCGGAAAAGCTTAAAATAAGTCAGGAAATTAACGCTTTGAATAGGCGGTCGTTTATATACGCCGGGGGGTTAAGTTGGGGGCGTATCTGCACTTCAAATATAAATATTAAAATTTAAACATTTTTTATTTATAAGGGGGGGTGATTAAAATAATGATTGAATATTGGGTCACGAACATTAAAACTTTGAGAAGCACTGTAGTAGGTATATTTATTTAAAAAATTCCTCGTTTAATTGACAAAAAATTAAACGAAAATCTTCTTTCAAATTTTTGAAAAATTTTTTAAAAAAATTTTTAAAAAAAAATTATTCTATTTAAAATGAGACTTAAATTTTTTAAATTTTTTTTAAAAAATGAAAAGAAAAAAATTATTATAAAAAATTGAAATCTTGGCTAAAAATATATTTCTAAAAAGATCAATAATAGAATATTGAAAATTTAAAAATAGACAAAACTTTTAAGAACATTGTTGAACAATGCATAAAATTATAAATTTTTTTTTTCAAAGATAAAATTTAAGGAAAAAAATACATTTGATATAATATATTCGATTTATATATTTGATTTCGCATTCACACAATCACATGTGTAAGTATTGGTGCTTATCTACCAGGTACTCGGGAGGTTCTCGTAAAAGATCGTGTAACAGAGCCATCTACTGGCGGGTTTTTGCCGCCCTGAATAAGCGAAAAATGCCGCCCCTCTCTCCAAAGCAAAAAACTATAATTAAAAAAGATGAATTGTTCACATAGAACACATCTACAGAATAATTTTTGCAAACGAAAAGGGAGCATAACAATTATATGTATTATTTTAAGTCTTAAAAAATACAAAATAATTCATGAAATTAGAACACCAACTATCTGTTATTGTTTTGAAACGGAAGGCGTAAAATGTAAAGAGAAGGAATCATACACCCATTTTTCAACGGGTCGATTTCTTCGAAAAATGATCTACTGATGAGGTGGGGATCACAAGCGTTTATTTTGGCACATAAAACTACACTCGAGAATAAAATAAAACATCTCATGTGCTTCTCTATCCAACCAAAAGAAATTCTGCTTTTCCCCTGTCACGTTGCACCTTTTGGATGGCCCAGAAACCAGACATCGTAAAAAAAGTGTCGTGATACCCCGATCCGGGCTGGGGAGGAAGTTACTAATTCGAGAATGTGTAAACATATATCAATTGTCTTTAACATATATTCCGCCTCAGAATCCTTAGAACTTTCAAACAAAGCCCCAATTAAACACTGGTAATCCGGTTTAAGCTTACCGGGCCCTGGGCGCAGAGATCCACCACAGGCCTCTTTCACTGGCGGATCGGGGTATTACCAAGAAACCTGGTTAAGTCCAGCTTATCCGGGCCCCTGGGCGCCCGCCCCAAGCTCCCAATGGATAAACCGACACTGATTAAACGTACAGAGTACAAAATAAGGAAATAAGATGCTTAAATAAAATACCAAATTCCACCCAATAATATTTCAAGAAATATATAAAAAATTTTGTAAAAAAAAATATATATATATCTCTAGTTCGATCCGAATGCCGCCCTTAAAATTTGCCGCCCAGGCAGGGGTCCGGTTTGTCCTGCCCTAGGGCCACCCCTGGTGTTAACATTAAATACATTTAAAAAATACAAAAGTACTTTGCAACCTAACTCGAGGAGCCAGATGCGACGATTGGGCTATAAATTAAAATTGACAAATCACAAGCTATTATATTTAGGAAAAATGGACCTAAAGAAAAATTCATTTAATATTATTCCTTTCGAGGATATCAATCGAGTTTTGGTGGTTTGTTATCTGGATCTTGGACAACAAACTGACATGCAAAAATCCCGTCAGTTATCCAGTTAATAATATTTGGAATAAAACCCACTTAAGCATTTCTCTTATTCATATGAAATCTCTAATTTCTATCTAAAACAAAATAAACTTTTGTACAAATAAGTTATCTTCCAACTTTTTCATTTACTTCTTCTGTTTGGGGCACAGTAAACCTGACCCACTTGAAAAAAAATTCCAAACCGTAGAAAACAAAAGTCTGAGGCACATGACTAATGCGCTTTGATCCGATAGAAAAGATCTCCAGGAACATCCTATTACGAGAAATTCATTTTCAAAATTATTCACAGTCTGTTTATAACTTTTACTATAAAAAATCCCAGCAATTCAATTATCGAAACGCAATCGCTTTTTACCTATCTACACGCTAAGCACAACTATGTATACAAAACGGCAAAAAAAAAAAAAAAAAATGCCGCTGCCTCTGAAGCACCATAAATTTTTATTTTCCGATCATTTATTCACCCCTTCCCTACGCATATTATCCTTTAATCGAACTTGATTAGTTATTACGTCTAATTAGCACTCCAGCAAACTTATTTGACAAAAACATTTTTTCAGGTTTTCCACTTTTTAGTGCAGGGAAGCATTATTTTATCTACAAATAAATTAATCTGCTAATCACTTTTCAATTTTTTTTATAATGCAAATCAAGCCTACTTCTTCAAATAAAGAATTTAATTTTAAAAGTGTATTTAAATTTTAAAAGTTCATTCAATTGCACTTTATTTTTCTTTTATTATCAATAACTCAGCCCTGCAGGCTAAAAAAAATGTTCATCAGAAAACTTTGCACAGAACAATTAAATACGTTGTGATGTGAATAAGTACCAGTGAAGTTGCTGACTTTGTCATTGGATTGCGCATCTTTCTCTCTGATCATTTACATAATCCTCCTGTAGTACTGCTCTAATTGTTTGATTCTTGATTTCACCAATCTAAACATCAGTGATTTATCCCATCAGATTTAAATACGAAATTGAATTCGAAATGTGTACTTTGTACCTTTGTAGGTACCAATGGCGCAACGGAGAATATTAGAGCCTCCCTGCAAAGTCAGTTTTGTGGCTTCAAGCCCAAATACGCATTTGATGTCAGTCAGGCTTTGGACCCTCGCAATACGGGGGTATACATTAAGCCACTGGTAGGTACATAGACTGGTAGGTACATGACCAATTTGAGAACTAACACACAGCCAATAATTATTCACTAACTGATAATGCACTCGATTTCTCCATTCCTGATAAAGTTTTTAAGCAAATTTAGAAGCTCTATACAATCTAATTTCATAAAAAAACAATAATAAAAATAAATCGTTAAATGTTATAAAGAGGTGTAAAATTTAAATTGTGAAAAGAACTATGTGCATTGAATGCACTTTTGTTTCGAATGCAGAAAAGTTTTGTTTTTCTAAGTACAGTAGAACGTCGTTTATCGAACTTGCAGCGAAGCAAGATTGTACAATTTTAACGAAAATAAGTGATTATTTTCCTCTCAATAAAGTAAAATTGCGACATTTTGCACCTATTTTGCTTTTTCTTCAAGCACGTTTCCCGCATGTGATGATTTTCAATATTCGTATATTGTCCGGTTTCATATACTGCATGGATTGCATTCGGTTATCCGAACAATTGCGTATCCGAACGGTGTCCGGTCCCAATTGATTCGGATAAACGACATTCTACTGTATTGAAAATTTTATATAAAACTGTCCACATAAATGTATGGAAATCAAACAATACGTACAAATTCCGTGTTAATATACGGGAGCTGTTGCTAATAACATTAAAGTCAAATAAGAAATTTACTTAACTGATGCCATTAAAATGTAATACTTAAAAAGCGGTTACTTGCAACGTATTTTGATTTTTTTTTGTTCAATTTTTCTAACAAACATAATTTTAAATTTACTAGAAAAAATTCTATGAAAAATATATAAAATGATAGATATGTATTTGGACTTTTTTTCTTTTATGTTATCAGTTGTGTTTTCTTAACGATATTTTTTATCCCATTATTCATTCAACTGTGAAAATTCAATTCCTTTATATTAATTACCTTTTTTGTATGAAGAAAAGATTTAAATACCTTAATTTAAATTATCAGTTGCTCATAACAATTGTCCTTACTTGCTAAGAAGTCTCTATGTACTTTTTTAATTTTAAAAATTTGTCAAGGAAATAATTAACGCCTCTAATTAAGTATGTATATGTCACTTTTAATGCTCTACTATAGACATCGATATTAATTTGTATATTGATTTTGTATAACGTCTACTCTACGACACTGACCTGATGAATTTCTTTCCATTTAAAAATTTAATTTATGGAATGGTTATTTTTAATCCAAAATATTTAGTAACTGTAATAGCTCAGTTTTTCACAATAATGCGAAGCATTCAAGAAATGTACTAAAAAAACACAAATGGGCTTTATTTTGTTTATTACTCTCCTCACTCAATTACTATTTTGTCCTGGGATATACTGAAGCACTTTAAAGTATTAGAGATCGCTTTGTACTCTTACATACATGTACATTGAATACTGAATTTTGTAAATTTTACTACTTGAGTTTATACATTGTAAATATACTTAATTAATCTTTTAATATCAATCTAACATAAAACAGTTTTTTTAATATAAATAAAACTATACATTTCATGAAGTCTTGGTAAATTTTTTACACATTTTTAATCTCTTTGAAGTACAAATAGTATATCACACAGTTATTATAATATAATATAACTTGTATAAATTTTACATTTCTTTTTAAATTTATATTAAAACTTATTTTCGACTATTCAGTATATTTTTATGTGCTACTTTTAGATATAAAATTCTATTTAAAATTTTGAAATACGTAATATCTTCATTATTTTAGAAATCAGAAGTTAAATATTACAATTTAAACTATTCGGGTGATCATATATTATGCTTAAAGGAATTTTTACTAAGAAAATATCAATTTTAATAACACATTCTTCCATTTGTAATAACTAAAAAATTGCCAGTTTTAATAACAGGAGAAGATTTTGGTATTTATATCACATTCAGTAGCAAAATAGAGCTGTCTTAGTTTCAAATACACACAAACAATGAGAATAAACAAAAATAAAGACATAACAGTAAACATAGGCCATTTTCAACTAAATTTTAGGCATGCAGTAAAATTCAGAAGCAACAGTAATCCATCAAAAATGTCATTTGCATGAAGGGCATTTAAAAAAAAAACATGTATGAATATTGATAAATTGATTCTCAGGAATGCTTTTGTAAAAATAAACACGCAATGTTTTCTATTTCATATGGAAAGTATGTTTAGCATGTACATTCAGTCACACAGATTTCAAGTTTTTAAAAATGAAAGTGATGAAAATTTATTTACTTAAAAATATTTTTATAAAAAATCCAGACTGCCTGAACTAGAGTTCTGTGAACTTTTGTTCATTATGGTAACTCAAACTTAAGCTGTGTTTTTAGAATCTCAACACAATTTTATATAATTAATAATTATACATTAAATACAAAGAATGCAAGAATGAATTCTTTAATTTTTCAATATATTTTAATAAGTTTTTTAATATTCCATAATGGAAAAAATATAATCAAATTTATATACAAAGAAATTTACTGAAGTATTTTATTATAATATATAAAAGTTACCCAAAAAAAAAAAATCTCTTGATTCAATTGAAAATTGCTATGAATAGAATGAAAAATGTATTGTGTACTCGCCAATAAAATTCAAAGATAGAGTAAAAAATATCTTTTCTTCAAATTAACTCACCAATGAATTTGAGTAAAGAAACATTTATTGTCAATTGTATTGTTTTGTGCAATTTCAAAAACAGATATATTTATTTTGATTCCTCTGTTCTGATTTTAGTTCAAATAAATTTTGTTCTTGGAAATATCTGTTCAAATTTTACCAGTAAAATTTTCAACGTACTCTTACTTTAAAAAAAGATTGATAGTTGAATTACTATTAATTTAATTACGTTATGTTACTTTACATTAGAAAGAAATTATAATTTAACTTTAACACTAGATTACCCAAGGAAGTTATTTTGACTGCTTTTTAGTTGCAATTAGAAAAACAATGGTGTATACAATGATACAATTTCTTAAACTTTTTTAGAATACATTTTTATCGCAAGTTAAGTAATTTTTTATTGTTAATATTTACTAACAACTTTTTATATGACTGTAAATAATATTAAAAATATTAAAAATTAATTTTAAATAAATTTCTTTACACATTAATTATTCTTTCAAAATGCAGTCATTTTGACTGCTTTTGTGCAATATAGGTATATTCTAAATTTCAGTCTTTCTAGTGTTAAGACAGTTTGAGTCTTTTTTTAAGAAGTTAAGTTTGAGTCTAACCTCCTAAGTCTAATTTAAGCCTAAATTTCCGAATTTTTTTTCAAAACTGCTCAACTATTTATTTTCCTTTGAAAAAAATGTTTACTACAAAAAGTGTGTGTGATGCATAAAAAATAAATTAGTGTTTTAAACAAATTAGACTCATTTTACTTAATATGATTTTTATATAATATTTCGACGATTATCTTTCAATTCCAACACATGGTCCACCTCAAAAATTTATAATATTTTTCATTAAATTTTTAGCTCCTTTGCAAGTTCTATATAAAACTTCACAAAGTTATATTTTGTATTAACCATCATTTTCTGTCCCTTGCATTTCAACTAAGATTTTTTCGTATGATCTAGTTATTTAAGATTCTGTTGCTACACACAAGCTGTAGATGTGTGTGGCTTCCTTTGCAAAGTTTCATATACATTTATTAGTCTTACTATTTTTCATCAACCATGGGCAACTCAGGACATTTTAAGAGTCTTTAATCGGAAAACAATATCTTAAATCCGATGTTTCTGATCATCCTAAGTACTATTCAAGAGTTCCAAAAAATTCAATATTTTGTATAAAATACATGCAGTAATAATCTTCATCATAATTAAGAGACACACTGTAATTAACTTTCTGAATTAAATCTATAATTTCTTATAAAATTGAATAATTAAAAACAGCAGAAGTATGAAGCTTATTCTGATTAATCAATTACGATCAGTGAAATTCATTTCTTATAATTCATTGAATAGTGTTTTGTAAGAAAATTATGCAAACAAGAAACATTAATAAAAAATGTCAATTATTTTCATTTGATTCATTTCATATTCGTATTGAATTGTATTAAACAATAACGGTATCTTTTAAAACGTCGTTTGTTAAGTGTAATGATTTTTAAAATTAAATACATTTTGTTTTTGGAAAAAAAATGTCTAAAAATTTAAATTAATCCTTAGTAAATATCTATGCCTATATATAAAAATCTACGTATTAATAAAAATATTATTTAAGTTCACTAAAATACCTATTCTAATATAAATGACAAATATTTATCTTGTCTGATTTCAGAAATAAAATGTTATTTATACTTTATACGTAATACTTAAAGTTCATCTTAAAATTGTTTTTCTTTGTCATAAAACCTGGATAACTTTCTGCTAAATATCGATTTTTGAATTAAAATATAAAATTAGAGAAGTGTCACCGAATAAAGATAACGATGAAATAATTATAATAGAAATATGTAACAATCCTCCAAAAAACTACATGAAGCATAAAATTTCACAACCAGCGTTAGACGTGACTTCTCAAGACGCCATATCGTCAATTAGTAGGGATATCGCTTAAAATGAAATTTTTTTTAAAAAAATCTAAAGTGAATTTCGTAAAAATCTGTTCGAAGTACATACCATCAGGACCTATAAATCAACATGGCGTACACAAAGAGGAGGTTTGGGATTCATCCCCCTAGACCAACAGATTTTTAATTTTTACCACAAAGATTACTCTCCTCAGAGCTCTCGTCTACATGTTTTTTAGAAAGTAACTCCCCTATAAGAGAGATGTGCGAGTACGCCACTGCAAACACACACATTCTCTTTTTTTTAGTATAGATGCACTATAAAAGTAGTCTTCAAACTGTATTCCGCAGAAATGCGGAGGTTCACAATCGAAACTAAAATTCTCAAGGAAAATTATAAATGGGTATGCAATATATATAATATGTAAGGATAATTAAATTAGATTAAAAATTAAATTCCTTATCTAGTAATTCACTTTTATATTACCTCCTCACCTCTTCAAGTATCAAACTAATGACCCATTTATTTCTTCCGAACATATGGACCTAGCCAATAAACATGTCTAATTCCAGATCGTTATATTTAATAACCCTATATGTCAGCATTAACTTTCAAGAGCACTCATGGACGCCGCTATCGGTGTTTTAAGTGTTTAACCCACTTAAGATTATTCGGTGTCGTTCTTTTTCTCTCTCTCTCTGCCTCTTGCGTCAGATGATGTCTAACTTTGATCAGATAAAGACCTTTATATATTAAAACTAAGTTTGTTTCTGACTCAAAAATCATGTTATATATATATAGACTCTCGTTCTCTATCGAGTTTTTATGACCATGAGTATCTAAAACCATGTTTCTTAAGAGGGGTCGACTCCTACAAGGGAAAATATAAAAATTTCGACACCAGACGGATTCTTTTTTTAATTTCCTGCAACTTTTACTTATTTACATACGTCAGTTCGGGAGTTATTACAAGAGACACACTATGGCAGAGATTTGTCTCAACAAAAGTGAAAAAAGTACATTCGTGTTTTATATGTTTTAGATATTTCGGTTAAATAAGAATAAAGCTGGAACTTGTTTATATCTCGCAATCTATCTTTTATTTTTGTTATCACCTCTTGTTATTTTTATGCCCTATTGTGTTATTTTTAATTAAACATTCTTTGATGTTTTTTTTTAATAAATGTTTTATAGTTCCATTAATTGAATTTTTAGAATGGATCAGTGATTAAGAACCGGTGAATCGGGAAAAAAACATCATGGGTCAACGACAATGTTAGTAAATGGCACTATTGACACTGAATAGCAATCACCAACAGTAAATGATCTGCGAGTATTTTCATGAGTTCCTGCATTCGAATATTCGTATGCCAATAACAAAAGGCAAAAAAATAACACTTATTTAGCGTCTGGATTCACTTTGGGCGGAAATGAAGATAAACTCAGTGAACAGTGCATTGAGTGTGAAACAATCTAGGAACAGCAGCTATCATTATGAAATCCTGATGAATTAAAAAAGCATATGGAGCCTCATCATCTACGATCTAATTAAGACTCTACATATTAACAGTAAATTCGCACCCTAAGCGAAACAGAACAATCTTCAGTGATGGCGTTTCGAAACTGTAAGACGTTGCAGCATACTAAATGTGACAAACTAAATGAAAAAAAAAACTGTGTTCTCAAATTATATGAATTGCAACAACCAAATTTGTCTTGGGGTTTCTTTTTATCACAATTATTGAATGCATCTCAAACTTCAATATTAAGTGACCCAATTTCACTAATTTTACTCCCCATTCATACATAACGATGTATTGAAATGCAATAATAATATACTGATGTTAAAGCTTACAATATAATTTTAATCATAAATTGCACTAGTTATCAAGATAAGTATTAAAATTTTGTGTATAATATTGAAATGAGTCACAGTAATTATTAAACTTTTCTAAAACTTTTTAAAATTTTGGGATTAGATCAAATACTTGAAAGTACTCCCCCTTTAAAAAACATTTTTCCTTTAAATGTGTTTTTTTTTAAATCAGAATGTTTTGGTTTTAGTTTTTCAGTAAATTTGAATTTTAACTTTATTTCACTTTAAATTGCTCGCCCGCCTTGTGGGTTTTTCATGCCCTTTTAGGGCGCCCCCACAGTTTGAGAAAACGCGGATTATCGAAAGCGGATCCCAAGGGTCCATACAATTGATGAGAAATTAAAAAGTTTTAAATTCAGCGTATAACGCCCTTTAACAAAAAAAAATAAGATCGAAATTTACGGGTGCGTTATACGCCGAGTATAAAAAGATATTCAAAAAAGAAAAAATGAGAAAAAAAAATTAAATTTCCATCGAAATTTGTTCATTAAAAAAAAATACATCAAACGAATTTGGGTTGTACTTAGAAATATATTATGTTTTAAAAAACCAGGAAAATACTAATAAATTTTTCAAACATGATAGATTGAACCATAAATTTTCGGTTCCCTTTCCCAAAAAAAGGGGGGTTATACATCGAATATACCTTAAAATTAAAAATGCAGCTTGAAAAATATAGGCCTTTTTTACGCCAGATTTTACGGTGATTTGAAAATCTGATAATAAAATCTTAAAGAAATTGATAACACTTGACACTCTGATACAACAGCAAGCAATGAATTCAGATAATCGTAATTTTGGTAAAAAATTTTTACCGGTTAGCCCGGGGACTAACTTTTTTTTGTGGGGCCCCATACATATTTTCAGGGGTTTTCCGCGGCCCACACATATGTTAGCTACCCCCGCGGGCCCAAATGAGGTTAAATGTGGGGGGGAGAAATGCTTTAAGACAAAAAAATTGAAAAAATTTAAAAAGGAAAATTGATCAAAATATTATAACCCTGTTTTGTTTTTATATTATTTTTTTTATTTTGTCACCAACTTTAAAATTAAAAGAATTTCGAAACGCCCCTTTCCCAATTTTTTCACAGTAAACGGTTTTATGGGTTATCAATAAATAAAAAATTTAAAGGGCGGCGTTCCTGCGGGCATTCCACTACAAAAAAACTTTTTGTGTTGTTAAGAATATTCCATAAAGCCTACTTACATGTCTTGAAAGAGATCTTGGAAAGAAAGTGTCATTGAATGATTCCTGTTAACTGGGATTTTTAAATGCCTCCACTTTCGTGACAAATCAAACAAGTTCTGATCCATGTTTGTTTTTCACTACAAAACAGTCAACCTCCAAGACGTTCGAATATTTTTCTCTTGCAAGGTATGAAGGATTGTTATAAATTAGTTCCACCCATAAAATTATCGCTACTCTACTGTTGTCTGTTATTACTAACCGTAAACATTATAAATAGAAAAAGAATATATCAACTCGTAGCCGTACGACTTCGACAGAAAAATTTTAATACATTTTTTTAAAAAAATTAATACATTCTTCTTAAACAATTGAATTTTTCAGAGCAATGGGTCATGACCGGGCCACTTAAAAAGGATCGGTGGGCCGCAGGTTGAGTATCGCTGGGTTAGACTCCTTTTCCCAATCAATTTATCATGCAGTTTAATGAATCAACAGATGTTGCTGGTTTAGTCATTTTGATAGTCTTGGATAGTTATGTTTAGAGTTCGACAGTCGATGATATTAGGCTGTTATGCAAATCTATTTCAGAAAAAACTATTGGGAAAAAATATATATAGTTTATCTTATTAATAATTATATGAATGAACACGCACTACATTGAAATTTATGTTCATATATTTGTACAGATAGAATAAAATCGTAATTGGGCTCCAAAAAGGAGTAATACCGTGAATAATTTCAATTGCACCACACATTAAACATACTCATTACTGTATTCATAACTACGCACTTGTGGTAAAATGAACACTTAATGCATGAAAGGATGTTTTAAATCATGCTGTGAAAATGATAAATTTAATAAAATCAAGGGAATTAAATTGGAGATTATTTTCTTTACTACGCGAAGAATTATCCAGTGACCATAGATACAAGCTATTTCTTTTAAAAGATAGATAGTTATCGAAAAAAATGAAAAATTTAGAAATGATTTCTTTGAGTGTTAAAAGATGAAGGTGGATTATTTTTAAATGAATGCTGTCATAACTATGTGAAATGTTTGTCGTATTTAGCAGACATGTTTGCCATTCGAAACGAAGTAAACAAATTCCGTCAAGGTCTGAGCTTACATATTATAATATCAAAGCATTAGTTTTAAAATCTCACTAGCAATCATCAATGGTGAAAGAGACAAACCTGCAGTGTTTAGCAAAGCTTGACAGTTTTCAAATGGATAATAAGTTTAATTTAGATGACAACGGGGAAAATTATACGATGGAACACCTTTTTGAAGTGAAGAAAATAATAAGAGAATATATTCCCTTGAAGAGAAAAGTACGCATAAATAGACAAAAAAAAAAAAAAAAGTCGAATACTACGCGCTAAATGCAGAATATGAAACGCGACTGCAGATAACTTCAGCAGTTAAAATTCGACTGTCTGTGTAAAAAAATACAAGCACACACCCTATCACTCGCATATATATATATATACATATGTCCTAGTTTTTAAATATAAATCAACAGCATGTCACACCTGGAGCACGAATTACTGCTATAAAGGAGTAAGTTACATAGGGTTTATCCTAAGAAATTTTAATAACAAATACAATACTTTTCTTTGCTTATACGTAAAGTACCTATAACATGTTGATCTTTAAGGTATGTGACTACCTTTGGAACACTTTTTTTTTAAATATATAAATTTTCGACTAATTAAACACTTTTTTAGTTGAAATAGGGCATAAAACTGGGAATTCAAGTACAATTTCTACAAAATTAAAAATAATTTTAGATATATTGGGAATTTTAAGTGTAATATTAGTGAAAAATTGCATCAGTTACGGTAAAGTTTGTATTGAAAGTTCTAATTAATATATTCGAATAATATTTATACAGTACATAAATAACACAATCAATTATCTGTGCTTACAAGATTTGTAAAACTTTTGAAAGTTTTTGAAATATGTCATTTTTTATTCAAGAACTCAATTTTTTACAAAAAACTAATGTTATTTTCTCACAAAAAGTGCGATAAAATACATAAATATAAATGCAAAGATTAGATTATAGTCTATACTGGAGATGAAACTAAATAAAACATTTTCTGAAAATTTCAATTCAATATCTTAAAAAGAAATCCTGTAGTGAACTTTACCGCGAAGCAAAAAAATTGAAAACATAGTTTCTCAGAAAATGCATTTAAAGATTTAATACAGTATAAAAAATTACAGTTACATTAGTTTTATGTTAAAAACTTTTAATCACAAATATAATATGTTTCTTTGTTTTACATAAAGTACCTATTATGTCGATTCCTTTAAATATTACTTTTTAAGATATATTTTAAAAGTGGGAGAGACGGGGTTCCCAGAAAATGCCTCTAATAGTTTTAAGGATTCCATGAGTCAATAGTTTAAAGACCGCTGCACTATACTAATATATGTTCTCTTTGATACACATATTCGTTCATTTCAGTGAGTTGTAACACATGCACGGAAAATCATCGAATTAGAAGTTGTCTAAAAAATGTTCACATAATACCCTGATTCATTGCAAATGTATTCAAATTCAGAAATGGTTTTAATCGGGGGGAAAACGCAATATTTATATTCCACATCTAAAACATTTTAATTATTTTACAATACACAATTCTACCGCTAAAAATTTAAGATAAAAGGTAAAAGTTTAAGAAAAGTGATACATGTTTCATTTATTCTTCGTTTTTTGGAGGGTGGGGTTTCTATAAATTTTAGTAAAGCAAAAAAGTTCTGATTCTTTACAGCTGACTAGTACAGATATGTCAATTATTTATTTGAAACTTTATGTACTTGAGTTGGTGATTTGTTTCTTTGATTCAAATTTTATTAAATTACATTGCATTTAGCCAGTACACAAGTAAGATCCTATTTTTCATTTAAAACTTAATTATATTTATTTTTATTTAAAACGTCCCAATGTCCTCTGTTTCAAACTTTCTAAACATTAAACAGAAAAAAATAACAGGGTAAAGTATTACAAAAAATATATGAAACATTTTTATGGTAAAAAGTATTCCTTTTAATAATTGAAAACTCTTACAGAAAATAAATTATTTTAAAGTTGTAATGCAAAATAACCAATTTCTTCTTTAATTCATAGCAATTTTATCATTTTTTTTATTGTTGGATAAAACTTTTCTATCTTAAAGAAGAAACCTTCAATAAACGATACAGAAAGAAATGCAAAGCTTTTAGAAGTCTAATAAAAGAACTTACGTTCTGGTTACCATTTACGGTAAAATAAAGAACTTACTTTGTACTTACCATCTTTTCCATAAATTATTATTTTATGTGGCTCTGAACGTAAACATTTCAGATGAAAGTATCCCATGGTGTTTAAGTGTCCTTTTCCTGTCAAACTGAACTACTTGTGAATAGTACTTAATCTTTCAGAACTAAAAGCATAAAACAGGACATCCCGCGTAGATATTATCCAGCTTTCTCAATAATTCGCAAATCAATAATTCCTACGATGATAAATCAATAGCAATATCATATAAATGCCGTGCCAAATAAATCTGGTTATTCTGATGGAATATCTCAACTGGTGATGAATAATTTGTAAATATATGTTATAATATTCAAACATAAGCGACATACAAGTAAACGCAATATTACGAAAATTGTTTCTTAAAAAAATTAATGCGTAATGCAAAGTTCCTGATTTGCAAGATAAACAAAACAGTTATGAAATCTTGTTGAAGATACCAAAATCGGAAGGGAAAAAAAAGAGATTTTAGAAATACGAGAAGAAGAATCCATCCAAGTGACTTTCTTTTTTTTTTACAATTAAGCGTTATTTAGTTTGAAACTATTCCATTATAAAAAGTTGATGGTTTATTGAAATTAAATCGTAAGCTGAACTAATAATTCAAATTGCAGAATCGTGAACTTCACACAAAGAGTAACATAGAATAATAAATCAAGGCTACATCCAGTTTAATATCTTGAACAATTGCATAGCCTTCTGAACATCTACCAAGTTATTAATTATTAACTGTAAATTTAAGAGAATTTAATATTCTTTTACGAAGATTTAAGAAACTCCTTGAATTTGATTGTGTGATTACGCCTTCAAGGTAACAGAAATTTTTGAACATAAAACTCTGTGGAGAAATGACTCGTTATATACACGGTCGACACAGGACAGTGAGAGTAAATAAATTTGAATCCAACTCTGCCAAAGAAAATGGTGCAAATCTGTCTGAAGACTTTAATCTGCTTTTCAAGTTTTTACTCCTAGCTGGATTAGTGTTTCCACCATTGAATTCCAAAAAGCAGAAGCTGAAATGGTATGCGAAAGCATTTGAAGCGGCTGTTCATTTGTGTGCAATCTCCATTATCGTTGTCAACATATTCTTCTGGCAGCGTCGATATAGTTCGGTAACTCTGCATTTCTCAACCAGTTTGACCATATTTTTGGCAATTTCTGTGAGATTTGTTCTGTGTCTAGTTAGACGAAAAATACCTTACATGGCAAGAAATTTGGTTCTTTTATACGATGATATCATGTGGAACAAGCCTCACAAGTCTCTTAAAAATAAAATAATGCTAGGTTTCTGCGTTCCTATACTTCTGACCATAATTTCATCAATTTTGGATGTCTATCATATTCAAGCCGAAAGAACTAAGGATGAGCATTCTATTGTGTTTATCATCAAATCAAATGGAAAGGGTTGTCAAATGTGGATGTATTATATGCTGCTGGTTCTTGTGCCTATCAAAATGTACTATGCATACGGAGTCTCAGTAATAATATTCATCCCATGTGTTGTAGTGTACAACATAGCAAAACGAGTAGTACTTGCCCTTGATGAGCAAATTCGTAGTCATGATGATTCCAAATTTATCATAACGAGTCGTTCATTAATGTGTACCTTAATTTTTACAATCGCCTGAGTCGGACAATAGCTGAAATCGATGATGTTCTGTCTCCATGCGTTCTTCTTCTGTATGGCTTGATGGTGAGCGGACAATTTTACACTCTTACAGTATTAATATCCAAGGACACTGAACTGACAAGTCTGACAACAGTCTTACAAAACGTGATTGTTTTCTTGTTAAAACGGGAGCATTTTTGCTTATTACGTTAACGGCTTCACAAGTAACGGAAGTTGCAGAAAACATAAAGAGGTCTCTATACAATTTGGCAGATAATATTACAAATAATGGTGAGATAGCTGTAAATGAGAAAGATGTTACAAATTCCTATCTGGTATTGATAGCTTTTTAAGGATCTCAGTTAACTTTCACAGGATGGAAAATGTTCAACATCAATCGAAGCTTTATTTTGACTACAATGGGTGTCATGATATCGTACGGAGTTATCATTGTACAGATAGGACATAAAAATGACAGCACATAATGTAAATCACGAAGAAGTAAATTTTCCTATTGATTATATTAGCATATTTAATAACTATTCCACAGGTAAACGTCAATTACATGTATCAGCAACTTAAGCTATTTAACAAGATAGGTTTGTTAGTTTAAATGTCTAATTATTGCCACCTATATATAGTATAAAAGTTCTAAATACAAATATCAGTATTTCCACCTAAAATATAATATATAATCATTTAAGGTATCCGACTACGTTCGGAACCGATTTTAAAAAGGCGCATAAATGGAATATTTTCATGATATTTAGTGTCACTTAAATAAGAATACTGTATAACATTGTTTTAAGGACATTTTGACAAAAAAAAAATTATTTAAATAAATATATATATTTTCGGTTAAAAATTAATTAGAAAACCCTTTTTTTCAAAAATTTTTTTTGTGAAAATGTTCATTATATAATATTTTGCCTGATATACTTTAACCTCTGTACAGAGGTTTAACCATGATTTTGAAAAAATTCCATTTTTCAGAGAAAACATTTTTGTTACGGCGTTTTTCTTTTTTTCCCTTTTTTTCAAAATATGGATAAAACCCAATTTTTAAGTTATATTTAAAAAAATTTAGTTGAGCCTTGTACAGAGGTTGAGCTATAGAAAAAAAAATTTTTATAATGGGCAAAAAGGAGAAATTTTAAAAAAGGCTATGTTCATTTTTGTCAAAATATTGTAATTAAATAATTTTTATTTTAAAACTATTCAAAACAATTTTATGTACATTTTCTAATCTAAGTGACACTAAATATCATAAATATTATCCATTTATACGTTTTTGCAAAATCACGGTTCCGAACGTAGTCGGATACCATAATAGAGATGATGATTCGTAAAAAGAAATTACTTTCATAATTCTGTACTTTAATTAACGCAAAAAAACAAAAAAAAAATTACTTGTATGCAAATTGAATATGTAATGTTTTTTAATGGTATGTAATGCATTTGTTAACTTAATGGTATGCAATGTTTTTGTTAACTTAATGGCATGTAATGCTTTTGTAAACTTAATAATATACAATGTTTTGTGTAAACTGAAGAGTATGACTGATTTATATAAACGGAGATGATTACTTTATGTAAACTGAATAATAATTTGGTTGCAAACTGAATAGTATAATTGTATTATGTAAACTAAATAGCTTGATTGTTTCATGTAAACTGAACGAGTAAAACTCCATATGTGGCTAATGTTCCAACAACTGTTAAGAAAAATCCTCTTCTAATTGGAATCATTCCCCAAGCAGTTAAATGAAGTTGATCATGATATGCAAGAAGTTTCATCATTTGCAGAAGTTCTTTGACGTACGGTGGGTTTAAATTATCATCAGGTAAATTTACGAAAGTTCTAATTAGGGAATGATAACTCTCTTCAACACTCGCTACACGAAAGATGAGCATAACTGCGTGAAACCCTGTCGTCAATGTGGCACTCACAACAACACATAGAGAAGACGAACCATTGCTAATTCGTACCAGATGAATAATGTTACTCATCAATGCAAAAAGTTCACATAGGAGGAACGCTATTACATAAAATAATGGTAAAGAGATAGCATTTTCTAAATTAAGTATAATTTTTTGCATTCTTTTGTAACTTTTCAATGCTTTGCTAGACGAATATAAGACATTCATTTCTTTAATATTTGTTTCAAACTGCATTTCAGTTTCCTTAATGCGAATATGCACATTGTAGCTAAGAATGGAAAGAAGAAGGCATGTCATTTGTGAAGATACAAAACAAATGTAGAGATCACAGGACCGTAATACGAATAAGATAGGATATTTATAATAAGTTCCAATATTTAATTGAAATCCAAAAGATAAAAATGTCAAATGTTTATTTATATCTTCTTTAGTTGCTTTAGAAATAAACATAGATAAAGCACTTGTGAAAATTGGCGAGCCAATCGTCATTAGAGATATCAAATTAATCCATCTTTGTCTCTTTGAATTCCTCTTAATAATAGATGTACACATTTGATCACTAGTGGTAGTTTCATTGATAGCAATTATTTTATGTCTCTGCATATTTAAAGATATCCATAAAATAATACAACACAGGAATGCTATCATTTCTGTTATGATCATAGCTCCTTTGTCTTCAACAATAAACGAACGCATTCTGATGCTGAATGAATAGGACAGACCCAATAAGTAAAAGAAGCATACGAAATTTCGAACAATTTTTTCACAGTAAGTTTTCATACTTTTCATTCTAAAATTAACCCCCATGAACCACAGAATGTCGAAAACTAAATCTGGTGATTCATAGTCATTTGAAGTAGTGATAAACTCGTTCGATTTTCTGGCTGGAAAATGGCATGATAACCAAATACATCGATGATGTTTTTTATTTCGTTTTCTGTTAGATTCTTTGAAGGCTTTCGTACTCTCTTGAAAGCATATCATCCTTATACAAAGAGGTTACTTTAAAATCTTATTTGCATTTTGCTATACTTTAAATGCCATCTCAACTAGGACATTTTTTAAATTGTAGATGCTTTCTCATAACTGTTCTAGAAAAAAATGTTATTTTAAGAATAATCAAAATTAAAACTTCTCCAAGGATAAGACGTAAGATAAAAAAAAGACTGCTTCTTTACAAAAGGAATATTAAGGTGAGTTTTTTGATAGCTAATAAAACGTACTTAAATTCATTTCCTTCATTGTATTAGTTAAGCCCAGTGTCCTGATGCACACATCAAAGTTTTTCAAAACAATTTTTAAAAATGAATGTAACAAAATGTCCAGCAACAATATATTAAAACTTTTTACTTACATTTGAACTAACTTAATGTGGAACTGTACTCACATATTCCAAAGTGCTTCTCTGGAAAATTAAAATCGACTAGTATTTGATATATCATAGTTGAGAAGCGTTCGAAAAGCAATCTATACATATTTATATCCCAGTATTTATATGCAGTAAAGCTTTCAATCTTGCAAGAATTTCCAAGCTGTATTCCATCTAAAAATTGAGCTCAGTAATGTATTCTTAATATTTCGTTTTAGAACACAATAGTTATTTTATGTGAATATGCCAGGACTGAATATAACTTCGTATTCTACTCAATGTTCTTCGAAACAAACTTTGCACTTCTTTAATTATTATGCGGCACATCAATTTATGTCACACACAGAAAAAAAAGTTGTTGCACAATTTGACAATAAATCATCAAAAAAACATCCTACCCATTCTTTCCCTTTCTAACGTACCGATAAACTTTCCCTTCAAAGAGTTAATTTAATCGAGACCAAGCCAAGTTCAAGTTTCTTTCACTAAACTTCTCCTGAATTACTACATATTGAAAAGAAAATAGTCTGATAACACATTTACATTTAATGATTATTCTAAAAAATGGCCATCTCCGTTTTTTTCCCCTTGCATGCCTTTTCATATCATTAATTTAAATTTCCTGACGAACAGCTTCTTGACATTAGCAATATAAAAAGTCTTACATTAATAAATTACAGATGATTTGTAAGGGTGTGACACGATACATCACGAAGTCATACAAATAAAGAAAAGTGTTAAAATACTAGTGTTACGGGTTCAATTATTGGAAAACGTTTCTTCAGCAAAGTTATGTGATATCGATAACGCGTTCAATACACACAGATAATAACGGACCTTCCTCCCGGCATAGGGGGGAATGCACTAGTTTATTATGATGACCTGATTCCTATGAGAGACAGTTCGCAAAGACACACGAAAAGAAAAGCACTTCAACAACTAAGGCATGAATATTGATGTAAAGATGATTTATTTAAATAGACTTAGAAGAGATAAATAATATGGTAGCTCATGATTATGTAGAAAAATATATAATAACTGAAGTAATATTTTATTGTGAACAAAATATCATTGTCAGTAAACTATATTACAGAATAATAAAAGAAATTTCCTCTTAAAGAGTAAAGATAAGAAATATTATAGGGCTCGCACATACTTTTCTAAGCGAAAATATTGGATGATTTTATTGTGTATTAATTATGCATTAATAATCATTTATATGTTTTTTATGTTTCGAAGAACCAATTTGATCTCAGTCATATCAACAGTCTGTTGTATTATTTACTTTTTGATTCTTTCGACCCCTATTTCCTCGAAATTCTGTATCGATTTTGGTATATAGATTCAAAAATCGAATGATATCGACAATCGAATCGAAACTAATTTGAGAAGACATGGAATCGTTGTAATTTTAATGATCTTATAAGATTTATTTTCTAATAATTGTTTTAAAAATTTCATTTATTGATTATTTAATGTTACATTCTCAATATTATCATGAAATTAAGTCTTGTACGATGAGTTTTTTAAATTGGAACACAATTCATTTCTGAGGTTCGTTGAAAGTTTGTCAATATATTTTGTGCTTTAAATTTATTTTTATAATAGACTAAAATAATTTTTCCCAAGATGAATAAAAAGTGTTGTTTAAATCTAAATATTTATCTAACGTAAGAGAGAGAAGAGCTACAAGAAAATGAAAGACAACTGCAAATTAAGTTTACTAAATATTTTTTAACTGTATACACATTGGATTTTATTTTAAGTAAAATTGTATCTCACTTATTAACAAGCTTTTTAAAAAAGAAAAAGAAAAAATTAAGATAAATTATCAATGCATTAAAGAAATAAATTAAAGCTTATACTAGTAAAAATAGCGATAAATATCGGCTGAAATTATTTGAATGCGAATTTTAATAAAGATGTGATTTTATAAAGAAATACAAAAGCATGTAATAATATCTGTAATAAAACATTTATCTCAAACTATTTATCTGATTTGTGGCTACCGCATAGTTAACGTAAGTTCAATATTTGTAACAATATGTTAATCCTATTACACTATTGAATCTGATCAAAGAAATTCCAAATTGAATCTTGTGTTAATTTATAGTTAATAACAATTAAATTTCATTCTAAAAAAACTGTGTTCTGTTTCATTCTCTACACCAGTGGTCTCCAACCCCCGGTCCGCGGACCGGTCCACACAAGAAACCTTAAATTATTTCCATTTTATTTACTGTGGTATATTTTTCTTGGGTTTGGGCTGCTTTTTCTATCAAAATCACTTTATATTCCTTGTTAAATCCCTTTATATTCATTTTTGGTGTAGCTATATGTTATTCTGAAGACACGTTTAAAAAAATACTCTATTAAAATAAAAGTATTAACAATCAAAACAATCTAAAATACAAACAATCAACGTCTTCCCCCTCAGCGGGCCGCGGTAAAATTATCCAAATTTGACCGGTCTGCGGCGATAAAAAGGTTGGAGAGCACTGCTCTAGACCCCTTCATCTACTAGTAATTTAAAGGGTTGCTATTTGGTTCTCTTCATTGCTCACTTTTTTTAACACGCTTTTATCAGCTTCTCTTGTATGTAACGGAATCTTTGAACTCGATTTTTACCCACTTTAAAAGATCAAATTAATTCGAAATTTTACACACTTGTCAAGGATCGACAATACAATAATTTCATAATTTTGTTCCATTGTCCTGATCAGGATCATCAGGAATAATGATTTCCAGATTTGGCAGCTAATTCGTTATACCACTTCCCAGATTTGGTAACTAAAAGATTAAGTTTCAACCTTAAAAGTGAAAACCTGCGTCAGCGATTTCTTATCATAATATAAACAACTGTCTAGTTTTTCTGAAAATGGAAATAAAAAAGACTCATGCATGTGAAAAAATAATAATAATAAGCCAGGCCGTATCGACGCACTAATAGGAGGTCAGTGGATATTCCAGATTCTAAAAATTGACGCATTCAAGATTAATTCATCAATGAATAAATGATAGTTTAAAAAACTAAAAATGCATGTTGCTGTTACGCTGCACAAAAAGCGGCTATTGAACGATTGGGCAATCCTCTTTCACAAAGGCCAATGATTCTCCCCTGTTATTGAAATGTTGCCCTCTTTCATCAAAGGGGAATAGTTACGACTCACCTAACGTTTACCACGAGCAAATAACCGCCGATCTCCATACACGCCTCGTTATAGCTGCCTATTTATGCAGTTCTATCAACCGCTTAGAGAGCGCTGCTCACTCCACGCATGTGTAATAACTCAAATTCTGATCACTTGCATATCATACCCTACTTTGCATTTGCTAAAAATTTCAGCTCAATCGCTTCATTCCTTAAATTTTTTGCAATTTTCACAAACATGAATGCATAAATAAAATTAAATGGTAATTTTTGTTCTGGGTAGTATTTAGTGGTATCACATTTCTACCTCCTCCCCTTCTGAATTATTTAAAACTAATAATCTGTTACGTTGTAAGTAATTTATGTTTCTGAATATTTAAAAAATTATGTATTGCTTTCCTAATGAGGTACTTAAATAATACTGAAGTTAAAATAATCATTTTTGACATAAATTTTTGATTAAAAACATTTTTGACATACTTGTTACATTTGAGTTTCTAGAAAATTTTCTTGATCAGTATTACTGTTTGTCTGACTAAAGGTAGTTGGGCTAAAAATTTATATTATTAGTTTTGAAATTCTTTTAAGAAACTCCGCAACAATAATTGGATGAAATATCAGAGACAACGAAATACCAAGAAAATCTATTTCTAACACCTAATTCTATGGTTAAACATTTTTTTATCCACATGTATTTAAAGGAATTAGAAGCATATAGTTTCAGAAAACTAACCTCTCTATTTTATTCTTGTTACACGTGGGATGGATATATGTACTCTGTGGTCTTGATAAAAAAAACATCGTTTGCATAAATTATCGAGCAAAAAGCGAAATTGCTGTTGATCGTGGTTGTCGAATTCTACGTGTGGTCAAATTTTCCGCCGACTTCCTTTTTCTACAAAAGTAAGGTGGTGTACACTTATTCACTTAGTTGTAAAAGTTCTTTAGTACCAGCACGTCAATTTTAAATTCAACATGGAACGCGCGACTTCGAGTTCTGTTTCAACTTCTTGATTTCGAAATATTTGAGGCACTGAAGCTGTCGAGCGAGCCACGAGCTACTCGCTTACATTAACCGAAATTTTTAGCTCAAATTCGTCAAAAAAGTATGCTTGATGGATGTAGAGCAGAGATTCTTAAAAATTTTGATAGTCACGACCCAGCGCCGATTTTAGCTCATTTCGGGTCCTGGGCGCAGATCTACAAGCCCCCTTGGCGCTGGAGGATCGAAATTTATAACCAAAAACTCTGGTTAAGTCCAGCTTATCCGGGTCCCTGGGCTAACGCCCCAACGGATAAACCGATACTGTCGCAGCCTCCCTTTATGTATCAGCCTGACATCGCTGACCTTGAAAACCTGACCTTCAAGGTTTTGGACATCGCTTCCTCACTCCCAACACCACCTCTGCTACTTATTCAAAACTTTTAAACACTTTTTTCCCTTTAAGAAAACAGCAAACATCTAATTTAAAAAATTACGTTGTAGTAATGACTATGTAGTTGCAAACAATATAAAAAAAAACTGAATTAATATTCTTAGTCGAAATACATGTTCTATTAGAGTTTTTTCGTAGAAGGCAATTCAGTGATCTAATCTAGGATGGCACATATTTCAAATTTTTTCACGAGGTCTTTCAGAGTCTGAAAAGAGGGAAATCTTAGCATTAAATGAGACATATGCGGACCCCCTAGAAAGGCGCTGGGTACCCACGGAGTCCATGGGCCGCAGTTCAAGAACCGCTGATGTAGAGCATATTTCTGAATTCTTATACACATAAACACAATATTATTGGCTATGTGATATCTATATAAACTAGTACCAAACATCACGCGAAGACGATCGTTTGGGCGTGGTCGATAAAGTACTTGGGTTTGGAACGAAAGGTACACAGATCGAATCTTCCTTCCTACATTGGTGACTCTGGCCGTGCAAAGTGAACCGCACCCTTCGCGCGCCGCAGTCGTGACGCCTTCTATCCACCGCAAAAGCAACCAAGCCGTCAAACATTGACGCAAATAAGTCTTCACTTAACAAAGCCGTCTCACACAAATGACGCAATTCTCAAGTCGTCACGTACGGATGACGTAACCCACAAAGTGACGCAACTGCTCACATTCTCGCCACGAATATGGAATCGTTCGTTCGCCTATTCGCCGAATCACTGGCATGGGTATGTGGCGGTGTGATATCTATATAAACTAGTAACAAACATCACGCGAAGACGATCGTTTGGGCGTGGTCGATAAAGTACTTGGGTTCGGAACGAAAGGTACACAGATCGAATCTTCCTTCCTACATTGGTGACTCTGGCCGTGCAAAGTGAACCGCACCCTTCGCGCGCCGCAGTCGTGACGCCTTCTATCCACCGCAAAAGCAACCAAGCCGTCAAACATTGACGCAAATAAGTCTTCACTCAACAAAGCCGTCTCACAGAAATGACGCAATTCTCAAGTCGTCACGTACGGATGACGTAACTCACAAAGTGACGCAACTGCTCACATTCTCGCCACGAATATGGAATCGTTCGTTCGCCTATTCGCCGAATCACTGGCATGGGGGTATGTGGCGGTGTGATATCTATATAAACTAGTAACAAACATCACGCGAAGACGATCGTTTTGGCGTGGTCGATAAAGTACTTAGGTTTGGAACGAAAGGTACACAAATCGAATCTTCCTTCCTACAGCTACATTAGCAATATTGGCTAAGGAATCTTGACTAGCTTGGATTTGAATTGCGATATGCATTGAATTTAAAGATTTCAACACATCTGAAATGGATCTTCCAACTAAACTTTACATAAGATGCAAAGAGTTCCAAGGGCCGGCAATCGCAAAATGGTTCCAACCAGTAAGTTTTTTTCAAACAAATTTCTTCCGAGCCTGTCAGGCAAAATAGCAAAGTGTTTTGATGTTGGTATATTTTCGACAATTCGGAAGTAAGGTTAGAACATCTTCAATGCATTTTAAGGTATGTTCTTCCAATACTGAAATCATTATCTTTATATATTGTAGAATTCTGAACAATTCCAGTGTTAAGGAATTGAGCTTTAAGTTGAATAAACCATAGTTTTGTTTTTATTTTTCCAAAACTGAAGAGTTTTCAGTCATTCTCATTCCTGCTAGTAAGACCTAGGTTTACTTTTTTCGAATTTTTATAATATCCTCCATGAAATTTTTAAAATAATAATAATAATGACAAAAAGTAAAGGAAGAAATTAAAAGAGTATAATTTTAAATCACCTCTGCAGGTCACTAATATTTGAATTATTTGGATAAATAAATTGTAGAAGAAAACATAAAATAGAGCACTGATTTTATTGAATCCAAAGCAGAATCTAATCCATTTATTTCCCTCACGAGTTCCATTACATTTAAACCAAATGATATATTTTTTAAAAAATGAATAAATTACAACATAAATATGAGCAAACAATCAAATAAAAACTAAATCGCTAGACTTAACTAATAGTGCAGTATCTGAGTTCATCACAAATAATTACTTGAAAAAATGTTAAGAAATAAGTAAAATATTTTGAATGAGAAAAAGTTTATTTTCCTTTTTTTAGCTTTATTTTTGGTGCAAAACACTCCTATGCATTAAGGAAATATTCATTAAAAGAAATAAATAATTTTAATAAATTTTATCATGCTGTTTTATGCCTTTATTTTCAACTTTCAGTTGATATATAAATAAAATTTAATTTTCTGGAATTAAAAGAAATACTACTTTCTAGACTTATCGAAATATATTTATTCATTGCTAATAAGCATCAGTAGCATCAAAACATAAAATCTAAACAATTTCTTATTAATTGCAATAGTAGTGTTTTAGTAATTTTAAAAATTATTTTAGTGTTAAACCCCTTCCTTCTCAGCTCCTGTCAAAGCCATGGGGTGAAATTTATCTCTGAAGAAAAAATTACTAATGTGTTTTTGCATTTGCATAAGTGTAATAAATTTCTCCCTTAATGTTTAAAACATACTTTTTTTTTAATTTTCTTTTTGCTATAAAACCAACATTCAGTCATAATAATCTAAATGTTGGCTTTTCTTAAAAATTTATTTTTTGTATTTCAAGCTAAAAATTTACCCAAAATTTAAAAATAAATACATACATTGAACATACACTTAGTTTTATATAATTTTCTTGAATTAAAAAAATAAGCACTCTTATGACCGTTTTCTTCCAAATTATGCAACTGTTTTAAGGGGTTAAATAAAACTCTGATAGTAAGAAATTTTTGAAGAAATAAAATTTAATTAAAAGAAACTAAAAGATTATTTAACCTGGCTGCTTAATTCCAAGACAAATGGAATTGTTCCAGATTATTTAATTTATAACTTCAGTTTAAAATATTCTAATTCAGTCAGAAAATACTAATTTGATTCCAAAATTAAGCCAATAAGCCCATTTAAAAAAACTATCAATAGCTATCAAAATTTGAAAAATATTTTTTATCCAACACACTTTGGGCAATGTAAAATACATAATAGCCAGAACATTATTAAATATTTGTTTAAATTTAATAACAAAACAAGAACATCTCAACATCTGCAACTTTTACAATTCCTGTAATTTTTGCATGAAATATCATTACTCCAACCAGGGCCAGCTCTAGTAGTTTTGCCGCCCCGGACAAAAATGGAAAATGCCACCCCTCTCTCCAATGCCGCCCTTCTCTCTCTATATATATATTGTTTTAAATCTTAAAAAATTCAAAATAATTCGAAATTAAGGATGTAATTATTTGTTATTATTTCAAACGAATGAAATGGAAGATAAGGAATCATCTATTTAAGCAGTCCAATTTCTTCAAAAAATAGTCTACTAATGGTGGGGACCCCAAGCGTTTGTTTTAATTTATAATAACTACACTCAAGACTAAAATAAAGCATCTCCTGTGACTCTGTATCTACCCAAACCTCTTATTACCTTTGTCCCCTTTTGGATAGCTGGAACTGGACATCATAAGGTTGAAAGAAATGTCACTTGTGACCTCACTCTGGAATGGGTAGAAAGTTACTAGTTAAAGATGTGTAAACATATTAAACTTTATGCTTTAACATATGCTCCCGCCTCAAACCCTTCAAGTTTCAATATAAAAGAAAACTGTCATTAAATATACAGAGTAAAAAATAAAAAAAATTAAGATATGTTAAATGAAAAACCAAATTCAGACCCAATAACATATCAAAAAATATATCAAATTTTTTGTAACAATAAAAATATATTTTTCAAATTTGATCCAAATGCTGCCCTTAAAATTTGCTGACCCTGCTCCAACTCAAATGAATTCTCATGTTTTAGATGCTGCATGACAGCCATAAGTAACTTTAAAACTGGTCAAATGGCATACAAGTTATCATATCAATTTCAAACAAAGTGTACATCACGTGGAGGCTAGAGAAAGACTGTTTTAAGGTTAGAAATTTTTTTCATTTCTAGCACCACTTGATGAATACATCTCTCACTGGAATGATGTATTCAAGCACAAAATTAGAATGATTTATTTTTCAACCAACCAAAACTTTTTCAACAATTTTACTATTTTGAAATAAGCTTGAAAGTGGCCAAGATACTATGCATTTACTTGACAAATCAAAATTTTAAAAAGAAAAGAATAAGGGTATTATTAATAAAAAATAAATGGACAGACAAGCACTAATATTTGAATATACAACAGGCAACTCATAATCAAGTTCAAAATACTTCTAGTAAATGAAGAATAAAAATTTAAAAATCTGGTATTTGAAAAGAAAAAAAATTCAATAAAAGACACTTAACTAGCACATTATTTATCCAAATGTAAATCATATATATAGAACTAACTCATTACGCATCAAACACAACAAGAAACAAAATGTCGTATTTCAAACTCAAAAATTTAATTTTTTTTACGTAAATTTGCTTCAAAAAGATTTGAAATACATTATTAAATTTTTAAAATGTAGTAATTTATTTGCAAAGTATACTTTTTCCAATTGGATGTAAAATTTGAGGAAAAATAAATCAAGTACAGCCAAACAAGAAAATACGATTTTAACTAGCATATTTATAACATAACCAGAACAACAAAGTTGCTAAAAACAAGTTTTAAGAGTATCTAATATTTTCAACAAAATTTAAATTCATAAATGTATCAGAAATAGTTTGCATAAACATTTAATTTGTATTTGTAACTTTATAAAAAAATCTGTGTATGTTTTGTATAGATTTTAATTTAAAAATATCATGCCAGCACTTCTGTTCAAATTGTGAATAAAGGTAAGCAGAAAAAGAAATTTACACAAATAAGTTAAATATTTTATATATTTTGCTAAAATCTCTGTACAATTTCTTTAGATGATACATCAGATCAAAATCCTGGATTCCAATCTGTTACCTGAGCAACACTTTTAGGATTATAGCAAATAATTATATCTCCAGGTTGAAAGGATATTTCAGGATCTTCTAACATTAAGCCACATTCAACATCTTTTTTAATGCTTTCAACATCAGATTTTTCATGCCTTAAAGATTTTATAGGACCTAAAATAAATACATAAAAATATCGTTTCAGCATTCATAATTTTATTCCTAGATCTAAATCATAATTTTACAATATGAATTAAACTAAAAACCTAAAGAAGCTGCTGAAAAACATGGCAAAAATTCTAAATGCATATGCTCAATTCATAAGCCAATAAAATAAATATCGATTTATAAATACATAAGAATTTCTCTCTGTGTTTAACAGAACATGAAAATAACTATTGTCAAATAAAGTTTAAAACAAAGATATTCATACTTATCAAACAACATTTTTTAAAGGAAGGAAAAAATATTACAAAAATAGTTTTTACCATGATATTGAAAGCTTCAAAAAGAAAAGTAAATTACCTTTGTCTATGCTTATTCAAAAACATTAATCTAGGAATATTTTTCATATTGATACATTAAATATTTTTATGGTATTCTTTTTAAGTTGTTTTTTTAATTACATTTCTTTTAATACAGTAAATAGTTAAGCAATATTCTTCCATATTTACCATTTTGATTTCATGTGTGTGTGTATGTGTACATACATACATGAAAAGCTGAAAATTAATACCATATTCAACAGAAGATAAAGTGCATACTTACTTGTGATTATTGCTAAAAATTTATAATTTTTAACTATTAGTTTCTTTAAAATATATATAAATAGGCTTTTTCTATAGCAATTTGTTTTTAAAAAGGAGTTTTTGGAGTAAATAATGATTATCACAGCATTCGCAGCCATGAATTATCATTTAGCCTGCTTTTGCCTACATTTTGCTTCTATGGATTCTATCCCTATGTCTTTATCATTACTTATAATTCAAATATTGATTAGAAAAAGATTATGTAAAATATTAATTTTTAAATTGTTTTGCACTAAGCAAAAATGTTACTTTATAAGGCAAATCTACCTTTATATATTTCACCATATCTGCATCTAACTTTTAATAGAACAGAATCTACACAAATTATCAATCATAAAAATATTTGCACTCTCATCAACTGATTTTACCAGTTTTACATTATTAATAAAAAAATTTATAGAAAGCAAAAATAATATACATATATATATAATTTATACTATTAGATATACTTTTACATTGTGGAAATATATTAAGTATGACAAAAAGAAAGATGAATTTTTCTTCTTTTATAAATTGTTTTTTGGTCGAAAAATTTTTAAATAAACTATTTTTTTTCAAAATACCTTTTGTACCTTGCCCCTGCAACAAGGGAATTTTTTGTTTTTTTTTGTCTTTTACTAAAAATTTCCCTGCACAGTTTCTCCTAAGAATAATAAATTTTAAAAAGGCCATTTTTTTTTTCAAAGACTATTTATTACTAAGTATCAATTCAGGTAGAAATAAATAGTTTAAATTTTGTGCATTTGTTTTCAAAAAAGAAAGCGTTTGATGAATGCTTTTCTAATAATGAAAAAAAGTTGAATAAATTATATTAGATATATCAAAATTTTTTAAAAAAAATAACATATATCTATTTTAAAAGGTTTTAAAAAAATTTCAAAATCAAATTACTCTAATCATGTTCTTTATGTTTATAAGAAATTTTTCTTTGTAAAAAATTTTTTATTTTTATTTTAAAAATCTTATAGTATTGTATGATCTGCAATTTTTAAAAATTATCTATGCACTTTTTTACAATTTTTTTTGGGGGGTACCTCAGTACTAAAATTTTTTTTTCTTTTTTTTTTCCCAATAACCATATTAAATGCTTTTAAATATCCTTTTTGTTCCATGCTAAAAATTATCATTAACACTGAACACCCGGACTTCAACCCCCAAAAAGCCATAGGGTCGTTTCAACACCATGATAAAAAATTATTGTAATAACTAAATAAATGCGACTACAGTTCAATAGGGTTTGATTTTTAAAACTTTTTAAATATTATTTCATGTAATTACCATTTTACTCAAATCTAAACAACACTATTTTTCAGTGTTAATGCTCGAAAATGGGCAATTAGAATCAAAAGGGAAAACATTTCCTGCCGGGAAATTTAGTTTCCCCTTCTTTGAAAGGAAAAATGTAACCATCCATTCTACCCTCTGCATCGGACTTTCCCATTCACGTTATATCCAGTATTCAGTCTATCCAAAAATTTTTTTTTGTCTGCTTGCTTTTGGGGAATTTTTTTTTTGCATGTTTTCTTTTTAAACACCCAAACATCAAAAAATATCATAATAACATCAAGACAAGTTCACTTGTGAAAAATTTTGAAAATGGGCAATTTTTTATGCAAAAAAAAAAAAACAAAAATGGGCCCGAAAAATTTGACATGGATGAAACACATATATTGATGGGGAAGCAAATATAATTTTCTTCAAATGTTTAACAGTCTTTAATAATTCTTTTACATTTTCCAAAAAAATACTTTAAAAAAAAAAAGGCATAACAAATCATTGGATGGCATGGAAGATGACCTGTGTGGGAAAAAGGGGTTGGCACCCGTTCCAAGTCGCTGAACAATGGGAGAAATAATCTTTTTCGAAAAAAATGATACTGATGGTTTAGTAATTATAAAGGTTCATGTATCATTTGAAAGTTTTTAATACTAGTAAAACAAATTATTAACTTCTTATTTTTCTCATACTTTTTTTAAAAAATTTCTCAGGTATTGGATTTTGATGCACCTTTTACACAATTTTTTTATTTTTTCTCAAAAACGTGTAGAGAATTCAGGGTGCAGCTTAGAACTGATGGTGGCTTAGATTCAAGTAAATATGGTATCATACACTATGACCCTTCACATCATAAAAGACTGTAACAAAACAAATTACTTAATCTTGTAAAATGGAATAAAACCATAATATTCATAAATATTAGTTTTTAGCAAAAATCCTAATTTTGTAAGAATGCAAGTTCTTTCATCATTATTTATCGTTTTTTTTGCATAATATTTTGCACATACCTCATCTGCAATCCATACAGCGATAGTCAATTTCATCTCCTGTACATTTCCCGCACACCATTTTCATGCAAGACATTTTTTTAGTTGCCTTTTCATAAAACTCTTTAATTTCGCACTTTTTGCATTTTAGTGAATTTATGTGTGTGTGTGTCATTCCTATAAATTCAGTATTTACTTGATTTTTCAAATTTTTTGCACTTACGTAGTTTGAACGTAATAGCACATAAGCAAATGCTATGTACAAAACACTTAGACACAATGATTTTAGTATAACTGACTCATTTCCACTGTGAACCGAATAACACTGCATTCAATGTCAAACAAATATGTGATATTAATTCTAGAAGTTTGTTTTACTAATGATATTGTTACGAATTTTGTGTAAACAGTGTAAATAATTTGTATTTGAGTGTTTAATGCATTTATAATACTACTCTATGTTATGTTTATTTCGCTATTTAAGAAGTGTACACCATTCACAAGCAATGTGTACCACGGGTATGTGGCGATCAATGAGCAGCGAAATCTTGGCAGTAGGCTAGGATTGGCCCTCATTTTTAGCGACCATTTAGCGTCATTGAGTGACCTTGTTGGCGAGAGTTCGGAACCCTCTGGAATCTTCTAGAAAGTAGTGGATCTCTCCACTTAATATCTGAAACGGCTATTTTCTGGGGATTTCTGTCACGCGCCTATAAAATAAGATGCTCGCCAGGACGTAAGTCTGGTTAACCGAGTAGGTAGTGAAGGTTGTTTTGACCTGGCAGTTAAGCTCGGCTGCAGTAGCGGGAATAATCTTTGCCCGGTGTATTTTTAAACACTGGTTGTTGTGTTTGATTACTGTTGAAGAAGGTGTAGAAGACCTTCGGATATTTACTCTGTGAAATATTGCCTTTCTGAATCTCTTTCCATTTAAAAAAGGATTGGATTTTTTTGATAATAAATTCCGCATCGCTCTTAAGAAACTGTTTATTTTCTTTTTAGTGATTGTTTTGCATAAAATCACGAACCCTCCGGATCTACCCATGGCACCAGTTTGAATTGTCCAGTGGGGGTTTTTATGCCAATAACAAAACGATGGATGAGCTTCAACTGAAGGCTCTGTTGGAAGGCATCAGTACTTAGCGAAAATGGCCAAAAGAGAAGAAAACTAGGCAAGAAATGCAGAAGGCCAGGTAGAAATGCAGAAAGGTCTGCAGAAATGCAGAAAGCCAAGAAAAAGAGACTAAGGAGAGAATGAAGAATATGCAGAAGCCAAGAAGCAACTAGACAGGTTAACGGGAAGGAATCAGAAAGGTCTGGAAGGAAATGCAGCCAAGAAGACAAAGAATCAAGATTAAAGAATAAATGGAAAAAGGTTTGGAAAACGTACAGAAATGTCAGAGCTAGAAAATACTTTAGAAAAAGAAAAATCGATAGAGTAGAAGAAAAAATAGCATTGAAAAGTTGAAGAAAAGATTACGGTAGTTGGAAGAAGAAGTAGGGGAAGAAATAGGAAGAACTAAAGAAGAAAAGTTGAAGAAATGGGAAGAGTTAAGCAACTTAGTTGGAAGAAATAGGAAAATTAAAGAGCATGTTGAAGAAAGAATTGAAGAGTCCTTTGAAAATTTTACCCAGCTTGATTTGAAGATATGGAAAAAGCTTCTAACTGGTGAGAATACAAAATGAAAACAAGTTGTACTGTTCGCCAGTACCTATACTGCTTCTCCAGTGCCTCCTGGCTGCCTCACGGTGACTCTGTGAAACTCTCCACCTATAACGGAAAAACCAACTGCTGGGGTATATAAGACTCAATTCTCCATAATTTCTGAAGCAATGGATGGACTGAAGGGGTGAAAACATGTCAGCTAGCATCATAGAGGAGACGCCGCCGAAATACGCAGACTCTTCCCGACACAGGCTTGACTGAATTTGAACTCCCTGTATAATGCTCTGGATCTTCGGTTCGTAAAATACTCCAAGGACTACATACATCTGCAGATGAAAACAAGACTCCCAGAAAACCGGAAGAAGCTTGGGAATTATGCCTCCGGTAGAAGGCTCGCCAACGAACTCTGGAGTACCCAGTAATGCGCGGAAGTAATCTCTTCATGGCCTAAATGGATGGATTGAGAAAGATAGAGAAAAATCAGAGAGCTGTAGAATAGCAGATGTGCAAGATCTTAAATCTGCCCTGTTATATGCCCTGAAATTGGAGGCCGCCACTCCGGCCAATGCAGAGATCGCCACCATTCTATCCCGAGGAAGCTAGAGTGACTGCAGATGAGTATGTGAATCTCGATTGATAAGAAGGTGGAGAAGAAAGAATGCAAACCATAAGGCTGGAATTTCAAACCAAACACAACTAAGTGTAGAGGATTGAGTGAAACAAGGACACCTGAAACTGTCCTAGAGCAAGAAGGAAGAACACCGTCTCTTCTCCAAACAGAGAAAACAATATATGGCCATCTCGCGGGACAGGTTGCTTGAATAATGAAACCCCTCACAAATTCTCCCAGATTATGGCTTGGTAAATGGCGGCGACAAGGGACTTTTGCGTAATAGGTCAAATTAATAACATCTCGTGCTTGTATGGTTGTTGATACTGGAGCCAATATGTATCTATACTCAGAAAGATTTGGCGCAAAACTCAAAAGTTAGTATTATCTGGACATACTGCCCTGCGTTTCCTTGCAAACGGTGACGGGTGACAAGATTCAGGTTCATGGAAACTAACGTCACTCTAAGGTTTGGAAATATAGACTATCACCATACGGCATATATAGCGAGATATGCCGACCCTGTATTCTTGGACTGGATTTTCTGAAGAACAACTAACTTTAAGTAGGACTTTGAAAAATAGCAATATGCATTCAAATTTGAAGACATCACTCTTTTTGGCTTACACAAACTCGAATTTGAATCAGCAGAAAAATTATTGCAAAAAACCAACATCTCATTATCATAAGAACTGAATGTAATACACACGGTTAAGTAACAGAGAAAATAGAAAATTCCGATTCGGCCCTAATTGATTATCGGACCCAGACAACTCCAAAGGAGGTACTGATAGCTAAATCAGTTAGACTTCTCGAAGTCAGTCATCCCAGTGGTGGCTAACATTGATGATGATAAGACGGATATTCAGAAGGAGAGTTAGTAGCAGCTTGTGCTCCTGTTGCTAATGAAACCGAAAATGCAATAGCAAGGACCATTCTTCCGGGCAGTCTAGTCCGAGTTTAATAGAAAACGCTGACTTAAACAAAACAGAGATGTGCTGCGGGAAAGAAGCTGATTACAGGAATTCCAAAGCCTGTTACTCAAAACATCACAGAGGACTTTGGGAGAACTAAACTAACGCAACACCGAATTGATACGGGAGAGCATCCTCACAGTAAACAGCACCCCCGACGACTACCGTTTGCTAAACAGAAGAAGTCAAAAAACTCGTAAGGACATGAAATGGGATGTCGGTGAGCCATCGTCAGGATCGCCCAGGCATCTCCATCGTCTTGGTCAGGAAGAAAAGATGGCTCTGCACCAGGTCTGTGTGGACTATCGTCGGTTGAATGACGTTACCAGAAGGACAGTTATCCTCTGCCAGAATAGATGACACGCTGGACACTTGTCTTAGTACCTGGTTTTCTTACCTAGATCTCAAAATTGGGTATTGGCAGGTAGAACTCCACCCTGACGATAAAGAAAACTGCCTTCTACAGGGGCAAGGATGGCAACGAATTTAAAGATTGTACTTCCGGCTTGTGCAATGCATACAGCATTCGAAGCGTCTTATGGAAGCAGTCACGGAAGGACTTTCCGTATGAGCCTGCCTGGTTTATCTTATTATTGTTTGAGTATCGTGGGGCGCTCATTCGAAGAACATCTGAAAATATCAGACGTGATGCTTTGCAAAAAGCTGAAAGGCTAACCTGAAATTAAGTCCGTCAGGGTGCCACCTATTCCGGCGTGAAGTCACGTATCTCGGACACATCATTTCGGCAGAAGGTGTACGAACGGACCCGAGATAAGATCTCGGCTGTGAAAGACTGGAACTTGCCCGACGGATGTTCGCCAGCGGAAGTTTCTTCGGCTTATGCGTATTACCAGAAATTCATGAAATATTCTATCCTTGATCATAGACCACTCCATAAGCTGACCGAGCAAAACAGAAAATTCATCTGGACGGCTGATTGTAACAACGCCTTTAACAAGCAGGATGCGCAGCATCTGCTCAATCTGGCGCTATCTGAAGTGGGAAACAATTTATTCTGGATACAGATGCAAGTCATGAGAGTATTGGGGCTCTGTATTGTCTCAAGATAGATAGTCAGGAAGCATGTCATCGCCTATTTTGCAACAGTGTATGTAGAAATTGTTATTAGTGACCAGGAAAGACGCTCGCTATCGTAAAGAAGCGATTGGGTAACTTCCGTCGCCCTCTACGGTCTGTCGAAGGTTCCTGCTGCGGAAACAAGATCATGCCTCGGTATTGACCTGGCTACTGAATTTTAAAAGCCAGAAGTCAAATAGCTAGGTGGATACAGACTACAGAATACAAGCAAACGTAGAATTCGCACAGAAAGGATCAGCGCATGGAAATGCAGGCGCCCTTTCGAAGATCCTGTCCTGAGCTGCAAATACTCGAGAATCGAAAAATCTGGCGTAATAAGATCCAATGATACATAAGTTACAACACCATCAACATCGCCATTGGACCCGTGGGTGATGAGAGCGTCCGAAAGGTCAACTGGCTGATCTGAAATAAAAACCAATCTTAGAATTCAAGAGTCGTGTCGTCTGACGAAAGTAGCTGGCAAGGAACATCGCCCTTTCCACCTACAACGAAGCGTTGCTGGGCTCTTTGGGACTCTCCATCAATGGTGTTTTATATAGGAGGTAGAGGTCTGACGACGGAAAAACATTCAGGTGGCAAGTGATACTCCCAAGACAAGAGTTTCAACGGTCCTATGGGAACTCACTTGGCAGTCCAACTGGAGGAGTCATTTTGATTGTTATGAAGACCTTATACTAAAAAGTTCGTGAGGCGCTTCTCACTGGAACAAATGTACTAGATGACGTGAAGCGTGTTGTCGCACACATGTGATCCTGTACTGCCACGCAAGGTCAAAAAAGAAAATGCACTAGAGACTGGCTGTATATTATGGGCGCCTTTCTGAACAGATAGCTTACGACGTACTAAGGCCCTTCGAGATCCTCAGATGCTTATTAACAACATCTTAGTTGTCATGGTCTACGCCTACTCTAAGTGGCCTGAAGCCTATCTATTTCGACCAGAGGCATCGACGCTGTGGCAGAGGTTCTAGTTCAACACTGGATCTCAGGTTCGGGGTCCTCTGCAACTGCACTCCGATCCAAAGGGAGAAGCCGATTCTGCAGTTTGCAAGCGACTGTAATGAAATACTCGCCATCGGCAAAAGCCAGAACAACTTTGCATATCGGTCTGGCGGCATGGTAGAGATTCGTCGGACCATCTGTTAACCTCTGTCATGCTCCACCGGTATCCAGTAATCACAGCAGGAATGGGATAAGAAATTGCCTTTCTTGTCTGCAAATTGCCGTTCACAAGACCACCGACTATTCCCCATCCCAGATGCTCTTCAGACGAGATCTTCTGTTGCCCGCAGATCTTCTGTCAGCAAAGCCCTGGAGATGCGCCCTTAGCGCCCGCAAGGTATATCCGAAACTCCAGGCACGAATGGAAAAAATACATCATCACCAGCTTCAGGAAAGAATCGGCTATGGCTACCGAAGATGAAGACCCGATATGACATACCGGACACGGTGATTTTTCACGAAGGCGACAAAAGTGTGGTTATGGAATCCGAAACATCACCGGACTCTCCAGAAGCTGCAGGCCAACTGGGAAGTCCTTTTGGTCTATAAAAGACTGAATGACATTTGTGGTGCAGATACAGAAATCCTGCATAAAGAACCGAAGGTGACCATTACAATAGGTAGCCTCTTCTGGCTTAAGATGAATAAGATCCTTAAGTTCAGACCACTTGGTCATTAATTTATTTGTAAAAATAATGTAATTATTTCTCTTTCTAATTCATATGGTTTTATTTTATATTACTGGAATTTATAACTGATTTTTCATGTGTTTTTAATTTATTTGTATTATATACTGTGGAGACCACATTTTGTTGCTTTATATGTTATTATGTGAGTAATTTGCCTTTAAACCGATGCCTCTTACTCCAAGGATTGTACAGCCAGGACGTGCAGTCTTTACGAGAAGTGTTAATTTTGTGTAGCGAATAGCCAAATAATTTACGTTTGAGTATTTAATGCATTTATATTACTCTATTTATGTTTATTTCATGTTAAAGTGTACCGTTCTGGCAATGCCGCTACGTTATAATGGCGATCAACTGAGAACTTGGCGAAATCAGTGACGAAGTTGGCATCGTACAGCTGCTAGCCAAGTTGGCGACTATGTTGTAGTTCGGAACCCTCTGGAATCTTCTAGAAGTGGATCCTCTCCACTAATGTCATCCGAGCGGCTCTGCTCTTGCAGAGTTTCTTAACCAGCGCCTATAAATCAGATCTCGCCGGGACGGCGAGTCCTGAATTAAACCGGCGAGTAGTGAAGACTGTTTGACTGGCGATTAGCTCATTTTGTGCTGAGAATAATCTTCTTACGTGTATTGTAAACACTGGTTATTGTATTGGTGTGGTTGGTGTGAAAAGCCATTGGATATTTACTGTGAATATTGCTGCTGAATCCCTGTATTTAAAAAGTTGCATTTTTTGATAATAAATTCGCATCACTCTTGAAAAATTGTTTTATTACCTTTGTGATTGGTTTCATAAAATCACGAACCCTCCGGATCACGTAACAATATCCTGCTTAGTGAACTATCTTTTGTTGAACGACAGCTATTTTTTATGATAAATTGCCTTGGTGTCAAAGAAACGACACTGGACACAAACCTTTTCTGTGTAATTGGCAGAAAATGATTAAAAAGTCACAAAAAACTTTTCAAAAATCCCTCCAAAAATGCAGATAGGAGAACTAACTAAACAGGCTTCAGTGTTCAATCAACACTGACAAACGTTCTAGTGTTAAATTACTTTAAAACTTTAGGAAAAAAATTGCAACCAAATAAAAACACTGTCATTAGTAAGAATATAAATACATTAAGAATGGTTTTTTTAACAACAACAAAAATTACCTAAAACATCTTCTTCCTCAACCAAAGGTATATGTACTGATTTCTGCTTTCCGTCCAGCAATAAGATGATATATTACATTAAAAGGTTTAGGTAAAACGTCTTTTTCTTCAGCTAATTTCTTTACTTCTGGTGGTACTTTGATATTGAATGTATAAATTATACCTGGCAAGTAAATGAGATAGAAATGTTTGCAATGAAATATAAATCAACAAAAATTGTATAAAGTATGAATAAACTCTCTAGAAGTTATAATACAAGGTGTCCAGGAGCTTAAAAGTATCAAAAAGTAATGACTTATTACTACAGAACTACCCATCAGGAATGTAACTAAACTTTTCATTCATGAATTCGCAAAACTCTCAAGATTTTTGGCGGTCTAGTCCGATCTGCTTTTGCATTGCGCGTATTATTCAGCAATCACACGATAAACTTTTATACTGACTTCATTAAGTAAGATACGAAAACACAGTAAAAGATGCAGTCGTATTTTAGTTAGCGAATTCCAAATCTATCGCGGCATGTAGCGACATGTTAAGACATAATAGTAAAAGTTTTTAAAAATGACTATTACACAATTAGTGAATGAAAAAAAAATTGAAAAAGAAGTAGAAAATCTTTTAGCATGAAATTTGTAAAATTTGTCACATAGGATACTCCCAAATTTGTTTTAATACATTACAACAAAAATTTAAAATTTTAAAAATTAAGGTTCTGTCATTTAAATTTTTGTGCGACAGACTATTTGAGATAAATTATATGCAACTAATAAATTTAAAGCTGGCATGAATGCAAAATAAGAGTATGAGGTAAAAAAGTATACACATGCAAATCTACTTAATTCTTGAAAATGACAGTTTAAGATAAGGCATGAATGTCATATTTCAAGTAAATTTTTTAAATAATGCGAGCGTTTAAATATCATACGTGGATTCATGATATATATAAATACAGTTGGACCTTTATTTAACAAATTCACTAAATTGTGAAAAGAAGTTTGTTATGTAGGGAAATTCATTTATAAAATAAGGATTCATCTTTCAATATTTTACATATTAAATTTATTTTAAATTGTTTTGCACTAACAAAAATTTCTTATAGGCAATCTACCTTTATATATTTCACCATATCTGCATCTAACTTTTAATAGAACAGAATCTACACAAATTATCAATCATAATATTTGCACTCTCATCAACTGATTTTATCAGTTTTACATTATTAATAAAAAAATTATAGAAAGCAAAAATAATATACATATATATAATTTATACTATTAGATATACTTTTACATTGTGTTTTGAAATATATTAAGTATAAGACTGAAAAGAAAGATGAATATTTTCTTACCATTATAAATTGCTTTATTGGCTCGAACAATTTTACATAAACTATTCTTTTTCAAAATACCTTTTGTACACTTGCATCCTGCAACAGGAATTTTGTTCTTTTTGTCTTTTACTAGAAATTCCTGCAGCACTGTAGCTTCTCCTAAGAATAACAAATTTAAAGCACATGTTTTGTTTTCAATAGACTATAATTATTACTACAGTATCAATTCATGGTAGAAAATAAATAGTTTAAATTTGTGCATTTGTTTTTCAATATAAAGAGAGATAAACGTTTGATGAATGATTTGTCTAATAATGAAAAGAGTTGAATAAATTATATTAGATATATGTTATTTTTAAAAATTGTGATATATCTATTTTTCAAGGATTTAAAAAAGTATCAAAATCAAATTACTAATCTCATGTTCTTTATGTTTATAAGTAATTTGTAAAATAATTTTATGTATTTATTACTTTAAAACTTATAGTATTATATGATGTTGCAATTAATTTAATAATTATCTATGCACTGTTACAACTTTTGTGGGGTACCTCAGTACTAAAATTATTTTTCTGCTTTTTTCCCAATAACTTTTCATGTTCAATGCTTTTAAATTTCACCTATGTGTTCCATGCATGCTCAAAATTATCATTAACACTAGAACATCCAGGATTTCAATTACCCATAAACGTCCACTGGGGTCGTTTTGACACCATGATATAAAATATATAAAATGATTGTAATAACTAAATAAATGCTGGATTACAATTCAATAGGGTTTGATTTTAAGACTTTTTAATATTATTTCATGTAATTACCATATTTACTCAAATCTAAGCAGCACTACTTTTTCAGTGTTAATGTTACTGAAAATCGGGTACAACTTAGAAACAAAGGCAAAACATTTCCTAAACAGGGGAAATTTGAGTTTCAACTTCTTTCGAAAGGAAAAATGTAACCATCCATTCTAGCCATCTGCATCGATGACTTATCCCATTCTGCAGATTATATCCAGTATTCAGGACTATCCTAAATTTCGTTGTCTGCTTGCATTTAGGAAATTTTTTTGTGCATGTTTTCTTTTAATCACCCAAGCATCAAAGATATCAGTAATAACATCAAGACGAGTTCACTATGATGCAAGTATGAAAATGGAGGCAATTTTATATGCAAAAAAAAATGGAAACAAAGAAGTGGGCACCGAAAATTTGACATGGATGAAACACATATACTTCGATGGTGTAAGCAAATATAATTTTTGCTTCTAAATGTTTAACAGTCTCTAATAATTCTTTTACATTTTTCCATAAAACATACTTTTAAAAAAATGTTGCATAACAAATGCATTGGATGACATGGAAGACGACACCCTGTGGGAAAATGACGACGTCGGCACCAGTTCCAAAGTCAGCTGTAACAATGGGAGGAATGAATCTTTTTCGAAAAATATGATACTGATGGTTAGAGTAATTATAGGTTCGTGTAAGCATTTGAAAGTTTTTAATATTGGTAAAATAAATTATTAACTTCTTATTTTTCTCATACTTTTTTAAGAAATTTTCTCAAGTATTGGATTTTGATGAACCTTTTACACAATTTTTTTTTATTTATTCTCAAAAACGTGTAGAAAATTCAGGGTGCAGCTTAGAACTGATGGTGGCTTAGATTCAAGTAAATACAGTATCATACACACACACACACTATGACCCTTTACATCCTAAAAAACTGTAACAAAACAAATTACTTAATCTTGTAAAATGGAATAAAACAATAATATTCATAAATATTAGTTTTTAGCAAAAATCCTAATTTTGTAAGAATGCGAGTTCTTTTATCATTATTTATCGTTTTTATGCATAATATTTTGCACATACCTCATCTGCAATAAAAAGAGTGATATTCAATTTCATCTCCTGTACATTTTTCGAAAAGCGTTTTCATGCAAGAGACATTTTTTTAGTTGCCTTTCCATAAAACTCTTTAATTTCGCACTTTTTACATTTTAGTGAACTTATATATAATTCCTATAAATTCAGTATTTACTTGATTTTTCAAATTTTTTGCATTTACGCAGTTTGAACATAATAGCACATAAGCAAATGCTATGTACAAAAACTTAGACACAATGATTTTAGTATAACTGACTCATTTCCACTGTGAACCGAATAACACTGCATTCAAGGTCAAACAAATATGTGATATTACTTCTAGAAGTTTGTTTTACTAATGGTATCTACTTAGTGAACCATCTTTTGTTGAACGACAGCTATTTTTTATGATAAATTGCCTTGGTGTCAAAACGACACAAGGGGACATTCTAGGTATATTTAGTTGTAAAATCTCTTCTAAGTAACCTAGAACCACAAAACTTTTGTGTGTAATTGGCATGGAAAATGATTAAAAGTCACAAAAGCTTTCCAAAATCCCTCCAAAAATGCAGATAGGAGAACTAACTAAACAGGCTTCAGTGTTCAATCAACACTGACAAATGTCCTAGTGTTAAATAACTACTTTAAAACTTTAGGAAAAAAAATTGCTACCAAATAAAAACACTGTCCTTAGTAAGAATATAAATATATTAAGAATGGTCTTTTAAACAACATAAATTACCTAAAACATCTTCTTCCTCAACCAAAGGTAGCCTGTTACTGATTTCTGCTTTCACGTCAGCAATAAGATGATATATTACATTAAAAGGTTTAATTAAAACGTCTTTTTCTTCAGCTAATTTCTTTACTTCTGGTGGTACTTTGACATTGAATGTATAAATTATACCTGGCAAGTAAATGAGATAGAAATGTTTACAATGAAATATAAATCAACAAAATTCTTATAAAGCATGAATAAACTCTCACACAAAGTTATAATATAAGGTGTCAGGGCTTAAAGTAGCCAAAAGTAATGGCTTATTACTACAGAACTACCCATCAGAATGTAATAAACTTTTCATTCATGAATTCGCAAACTCTCCAAGATTTTTTTGGGTCTAGTCCGATCTGCTGCACATGCGCGCATTATTCGGCAATCACACACAATAAACTTTTTATACTGACTTCATTAGTAAAGATGTGGAAGCCACAGTAAAAGATGCAGTACATATTTTGGTTAACGGAATTCAAATCTGTCAAGCATGTACAGTGACATGTTAAGACATTATAGTAAAAGTTTTTTTAAAATGACTATTATACAATTAATTAGATGAAAAAAAGTGAAAAGATAGGCCTAAAAAGTAGAAAATCTTTAGCATGAAATTTGTAAAAATTTATTTATAGGATACTCCAAAATTTGTTTTATAATACATTACAACAAAAAATTTCAAAATTTAAAAAAAAAAGATACATTGTCATTTAAATTTTTGTCACGACAGACTATTTTGAAATAAATTATGTCACAACTAATAAATTTAAAAAACTGGCATGAATGCAAAATAAGGAATATGAGGTAAAAAGTATACACGTGCAAATCTGCCAATTCTTGAAAATGACAGTTTAAGATAAGACATGAATGTCATATTTCAAGTAAATTTTTTAAATAATGTATGAGCGTTTTAAATATCATAAAATAGTTCATGATATATAAATACAGTTGGACCTTTATTTAACAAATTCACTAAATTGTGAAAAGAAGTTCATTATGTATATTCCGTTCGTTATAAATAGAGATTCATCTTTCAATATTTTACGTATTAAATTCATTTTATATATCTTATTCATCAAAAAGAAATTTGTTAAGAAAACAAGAAAGAAAAGAAAAAAAAAACATTGCCCATTATTGAATTTTCAACTCTAAAAAAAATTACTTTGTATTAAAATTGACGAGTTTTAATAACATTTTCCAATTTTAGACCTACAAGCAATTTGAAACTACTTTTTTTTTCTGTAACCAGTAATTCTAAGCATATACTACATGCATTCTTAAATTTAATTACTAGTAAAATCTGTTAATTTTGTTTGAATTTTTTTTTAATGCATTTGGCATTTTTGCAATGTATTTAAAACCTGTTCAGGAGTATTTTTTCCACCATGTAGAATTGTTTCAAATGATTTTACCATTTCATCATATGAAGTTTCAGTAATATTTTAAATGTAGGGAGAAAGAAAAATAAGATCACAGGAGAAAAAAAATCTGTTGAACAGAGAATGAATGCACTTTGCTACTTAGAGGTTATTTTACAAAGAAAATCTTGAAATGTTCTTTGTTCCTGGAAAAAGTTCGTAAAATAGAGAAAATCGTAAAATAGAGGTTTGTTATATGAAGGTCCAACTGTATTTGAAAAATATGAAGAAAATTACTCATAGAAATTTAAAAAAACGTGATTTGTAAAGGCTTGTATTTTGAGGTAAATTTAAAGTCATGCATATAATAGTAGACAAAAAGTATGGTTTTACAATTAAGACGCTTTCATAAAAATTAAAGTGAAATTTCTCAACTTTTAAATTATATCTATAAAAATATAGTTAGACATTTACAGAAGTTCCCTTTAAAATATATAACCAAAAAACCCTTTCACGCAATGACTTATTCCAGTATTATAGATCATCATTACACACCTCACCCAAGAAAATAATTTAAAAATATTTAATAATTAACTTTATCAAAATCAGTTTTTGTCAGATTTACAACTTCAGCATTTTAAAAACTTCTCCATTAATTGAGGAATTTGTTTTATAATTTAAACATATAAAATAGTATAAAAAATTAAAGATACTATCAAAAACTAATTTTTACATACCTTTATTTAAATGCTGTACTATTTCATAATTTTTGTACACAACAAGTCATTCTCCTCATTCTTTGTACAGAATTTATATTAATTAGTTCTTAAGTGCAGAAGGCTTTAAAAGTATACAAAACAGACTATTCAATAGATCTAGGTATATTTACCTTAGTTTATATATAGTAACAGCTCACAGTAAAATTTTGTTATTCTGCTTCTTTAATGTGCAAACTTTGAAAGCTTTGTAGTATTGGTTTTCTTTTGGCGCTTTTCTATAGATAATAGAATATGTACATAAGGATCTCATACATCTTTAAGGTAAAAGAGGCACTATCCTTTTCTGAAATCCAACTTATATAAGACACACACAACTCATATTTATTAAGTTCTTATTCTTTTTCCTTTAATAATTCAACTTTTTCTCTCGCAAAGCTCCAGCATTATCTGCCATAAAAAAAATAATTTAGGAAAAGGTAACCTAAAATTTTTTAAAAAATCCCTCTATAATGACTTAATATTTTTTTCTCTAGTGGAATTCTCAATCAAATTAGAAAAATTGCAAAAAGATTATTTTGAATTAAAAATTCTGCAGAATTCTTGAATGATGGCATGAAAGTGTAATGAAAGGATGGAAGTATAAAAGTTGGCTGGTATGCAAGTTTAAAGTACTTAAATGAACATCTGATATTTAAATAATACTTTTTAAAAAATTATAACACATATCAAAATTATCCAGATAAAAACAAAAATTCAAATAATATACTATAAACAAAAAATAAATATATTTAATTTTCTTAAATTTTCTAATTGGAAAACAAATTTTAAAAATTACAATATTGTTACAGTTTTAACAAAACAAAACTTCTGCTTCCTAAAAACACAAACTCACTAAATGTGTTTCAATTTTATAATTTTAAATAAAATAAGCAAGGATGACAAGTATAAAAAGGCAACTTATACTTTAATCAATTTGTAGCATGAAATAATCATATTTTTGTTAAGTTTAATATGTGTATGCAGGGGAAGGGATGATGTCAGTTGCCTACTGTTCTAGCTAAACAACTGACTTTTGTTCCCCTGTGGGTCACACAATGTCACCCTACAAAGGATTCCAAGTCATTGAGGAATCATGGGTAATGAATTTTTTTGCTGACACACTGCCTCTGACCTCCAAGATGAACCTCCTGTTTGTTATCAAAGTGCTAAAGAGACTATCAAAGCTAGATTTAAGGTTTCTTTTCAAGAAAAGATTCAGGACTCTGTGAGAGGAAAGAATTGTTCCTTAATGGAAAGTCCTATTCTTTGTGACCTGCCTAGACCTGTCAGTGTTGCTAACTTTAGAATAACAACTGGATGCGACTACCTCAAGAAACACTTATTCAGATTCGGTTTAGCAGAATTCCCCAGCTTGCAATGATACAGACATGTGCAAAAACCATTTGGTCTCTTGTTCTGGACTCAGAAACATAGCAACAGCCATTACTGTTAAAAACCACTGTAAGTTTCATTGTGTTTTTAAATCGTATTGGGCTGCTCATCATAGAATAATGGTAGTCATGTCCGAGTCTTGTATAGGGTTAAAAAAAAAAGGTTTAGTAGTTACACAAAACTCAAATTCATACTTCCCAAACTATTTTCATAAAAAATCTTACATGACAATTAGATGTAGAAAAATTTAAAGGTTTTAAGGAGAATAAAAATTTTTATGATAAAATTTTATACTAGTAAAGATTTCTTTAAATTTTCAAAAAATAGCAAGATGGAAGTCACAACATTCTTGCTACAAGATTTACAAAAAATAATTGTAACATTTTTGAATTTGAAAACAAAGTGTATAAAATAATTATTAAACAGAAAATTATGCAACCTTCCTTCACTGTTTGGAAGAAATGAAATATTCATACCATCAAAACTCTCTGCTAATAAAATGTCATTTTCTGTAACATTCCCAACACCACTATGAATGACATCAAGACGACAAGAATCGTGGTAATCATAGGTGTTTACTACATCCAAAATTGCTTCAACAGATCCATGCACATCCCCTATAAAAATGCAGAAATCTGTTTCATAACTAACGGTAATATAATGGTTTTAACGGTAATAACAGTTTTATAATGGTAATTTACAATAATGATACATTTAACTTGCCTTTTAAAACAAAAGACAGAAAGGGACTGTTGTCTTCTACACTTTCTTTCTCTCTAAAATAGTTTCTCTCTTTACGATACCTTCCTCGCATTAAACGAGCTTGTCTTTCTTGCTTATATTTATCATTATGAAGTTGAGCTTTTTTCTCAATAACAGCTAGATCGTCCGCCATTTTTTCTTCCATCTTTTGTTGTTCTCTATAATGTACAACTTCACGTGCATGCTTCTGCAAAAAATATAAAATAGAATTCATATTTATAAAATTGTTTTCAGATTTATGTAATTAATTTCAAGCTGTCAAATAAGTTGATTTTGGTCCTCATTACTTTAGAAGGGAAAACCCTTTGAGATATTTTTAACAGGAGACAGAACAGCATATAGCAATATTGATGGAACAATTTTGTAAACATTTGTAAAAAATGAATCGCCAGTCAGTGATAATAAAAATTATTCAATTAATAACTCATTTATCTAACTTCAACTAATATAAAAGTATAATTACTCTTGCCTAAGATAAAACACTCAGTTACATAGCACATATGTTTAGTCTACTTTTTAACAGCTTAAATTTATGATGGTATATATACATATAGTAACAGTGAATAAAAAGGAGTAACTGCCATTTAAATAGATTAAATTCTTCACCAAGTAATTTTAGCTTTCATATAACAATCATAAAGAAATTAAAAAAAAAAATCATAATATACATTTTCTAAGGAATATTTTACTCATAAAGAATTTCTTGAATGTTTATATTTTTCACTAAAAATGAAGTGATAGATTACTTCTGAGTCAGCTTGTAATATTATTTCGCCAGCAAGAGGAAATTCTTTCCAACCTATCACTTGAACTGGCATACCAGGTGACACTTCTGTTAATTGCTTTCCATACTCATCATACATGGCACGCACCTATGAATTCAAATTTTTTAATTATTGATTAAAAATTTTAAAATTCAAAATTCTTTAATGTAAATTAAAACAAAATTGAATACTATTTTTAAATTATTAATATGAATACTTTTCAATTTTTTTTGTTAAATCATAATTTTTAGAAAGAAAATGCAATGTATTTGATATTTATGTATTAATGTACCTTGTTTTTGATTACAAATATATTTTGAATAATTTTTTTAATAAATTAAGTGAATTTTAACAGAAATAAATCTCAAGGTAAATGAATTACCAATAAAAGTAAAACAAAAACCTATCAACATACTCATGATTACAGAGGTAAGAGAGGTCTCACAATGTTCACATAGTTTTTAAAACCTAAATCTGAAATTAGATTTATTATTAAAATATTCCTTAATAATAAATAAATGTTTGACCTTATATAAATTAGAAAATATGTATTTAACTAATGAGATCATCACTTATGCATCTAACTATCCTTTATGGGTTTTTTTTAAGCAACAAATAATATCTTTTTAATTATTTGAATATTTCCCAATCTTATTTCAGAAAAATAATTTTAAGTAATACTTAATCAAACTGAGAAATTTTTTATGGTATTCCAGATAAATTATGATGAAACATCTATCAGTATGAGTTAAATATCCTCAATGATTGCATTCTCACAATTATTTTTATTTACCATGCCGAGTAATGTGAACCTATACTTTAAAGTTGCATTTTTTTAAAATTTTTAAATATATTCACCGTAATGCACATTTCCTTTTTTTTTTATGAAAATCCTGAAATAACTGAATGCAATGCTCTTATGTTTTGAAGTAATTTATTCGAGGTATTATCCCAGGCTTTTGAAAAAGCAGTATACTTCTAGAAATACAATACTTTAAGTTCATAAGAAATGTCATTTCTTTTAGATAAACAATATTTCAATATATATAGAAGTCTAATTTTTTTCTCATTTTTGAGCTTTCATTTTTATAGCCAGCATATAATGTACACTTGTAAATTTTGATCTTATTTTTTGTCTTCAAAGTGTGGGTTATATGCTGGATTTTAATGTATAGTGAATATAAACCACCTTGTTAACATATTCCACATAAGCAACAAAAATTTACATTTCTCTCTACTTTTCATTATCAGCATATTTTTTCTAATTAAAACAATATCCTAAATGGCTGGATTCTTGTGCAATTAAGGCACATGTAAAGAATAAGTAAAAACTTAGGACATTATAAACAAAGAAAGCATGCTTTTAAAAAATATTTTACGCATATATGCCTCTTAGACACACACTTTGATAAAAATCCTAACATTGTAATAAAAACAACTTAATCTATTAGAAATTATAAAAAATTGGAATAATTCCTTTCCCATAGTCAAATTGATGAACTTTAAAAGAGAATAAAATTCCAATAATTTTAAAAAATAAGGAATTTGAAGAAATTTTTGAAAATTGATTTACTGTCACATTTTTCTTAATGAAGCAAAATGGAAAAAATATAAATATACATTAAAATAATATCTGCCATAAATAGAACATTTTGTGAGAAAAAAAACAAACATTACTTTTGCCCAAGCTGTTCCAGCTACAAGAATGCAACCCTTTTTCAATGTTCCTCTTTGAATCAAAGCTGTTGATACTTTTCTGGTATATAAAAAAGAAATTTATACTTATTCATCAAAAACAAAAAACATGTACAAATGTAATTTTATAAAAAAAAATATGTTTATGCTATTAGTTTATAAAAGCAATGCATATGCATTTATATATTTAAAATCATGCATTATTTTTTAAAAGTTTGTACAAATAAATTATTCAACATTAATCATAGAAAATTATCAAAAAATGAAATAATGAAACAAGAAATAAAAATATTATTTAAGACCCTATTTTGTATTATTTTATAAAATAAAACTTATAGCAGATAGCAAAAAGTATTCCTTTAATTTTCCAAAGGCTATTGTAGCAATGACCAAAATGATTCTGAATATGTGTATATATGATACATATGAATTCAACTGCAAAAAAGGGTTACACTAATTATTCAAGAAATCTTAGATGGTGTAATTTATTTTTCTATATACAGTATAGCCTCTTTCTTTTAAAAAATAACATCAACTGTAATATATTTGTTTCATATGTATTAAATACATTTGAAAATGCTGCCTAATATAAAGTATATTTGGGATCAATACAGGAACTAATCGCATGGTTTAAAAAATTATAAAAATTCTTGTAATTACAATAAATAACTACAATTTAAATAATCAACAATTAAAATAATTATTAAAGTTTTGATGTTATGAGTTTTTCACCAAGGCTTGGTTTTACATTACTTTTGTTTGAAATAATGCATTGAAGCTTATTATCAAAGATTGTATTTTTCCTGCATAACAATTTACATTTATTCAGTTCTAGAATCACATTTACTTACATATGCATGTACAAAATTTTTTATTAAGGTGCAATCATGTCTTTATGGATCAATATCATAAAGCTCCAAACCCTATAATCCAATCTGAATTTCTTACAACTTAATTTCTTGAATGGCTAATTGCCTTAACATAATTGATGTTCAGAAAAACACTGAACATACACTGAGTTCTTTCATCAAGTATGCAAAAGCAAATCCATTATAAAATTTCAGTAAAATATACAAAATTTTTTAAAATTAAAGGACTTAACAGAATAAAGCAAAAGTATTATATTATACATTTAATTTTTTCTAGAATTAAATTTCCATGTTTCATATTAGTAAAAAAGTCAACAAAAGAATAAACAAATTACAAAATCAGTTAGGAGTAAAGGGGGAGAAATGGAAGGGGACAGTTTGATAGAGCAAAAGTCATAGAAGTATAATTTATTTGTAACTGTTTTCATCGAAAACTCCAAAACATATTCTTGAAAACTGTAAAATGATAATTATTTTAATTGTATCAAAATGAAAAAATGTTCTATTATTTTAACCCTTTGCAAAATAAACATTAATGCCTATTCACCTCACTCAAATATTGCATTAACTACCCATGGCCTTTCAAAATTACAAACCATTGCATTGCACAGCTATCTGTGAAACTATTCTGGAGGCTTTGGAATGCAATACAATGATCTTGACGGTATTTTTGTATTTACTTATTTCAAAGTAGGATTGACTTATTTTTGTCTTTTCTTTCCTATCTTTTTATTTTTTCTGCACACACCTGTGTAGAAAACGGCGGCACTGAGGAGTGAACTTTGGAACTTTTCCTTGGTGGTTAAGGGGTTAATAAGGAAAAAATTATTTTTGTGTTTGAGTCAAAAAAAAAATCGTTTGAAATTTTAAATGTACTTAAAATATTATTTTACCTATGTAAATATGAATAAATATAAATTAATACTGACCCTTTAAGAGTATCTAAACTTGCTTCAAGAACAACACCTTCAACTAGACCTTTAGGATCACCTCCTATGCCCATTATTTCAGCTTGGGTTAAAATAGCTTCGATTAGAACATTTAAATTCATTTTCTGTCAAAGAAAGAAATATAATAAAAATAAGCAAAAAAACTAAGCTGTCATTTAAAAATTCAGAATAGTATTTAAAAACAGTTTTAACAAACGAACTTTAACTTTTTTTTCACACACGTTTTACACATTTTTTAATTAAGTTTTCTTTAAGTTATAAAATTTTTGTCTTATAGTACAGCAAAAAATATGAGTCTCTTTACTGTGCTAAAATTCAGAATCAATTAGAAGATAGTAATACATTCATTCTTCCCATTTTAATAATACAATGTTTGTAAGAAACGTTTTAAAATCAATGCAACAGATACACAAACAAAATGAAATAAAAAGAATCTTAATCATTTTTATGAAATATATACATTTCATAACAATGGAAGAATGATGAAATAGAAGTGTAAATAGTTCTAAAAATTAGAACCTGGAACAAAAGATCTATTAAAAGATATTAAGATAAGTCAATAAAACCAAAATGCAAAATTATGTTTTTTTCAGTTGTCACAATGTAAAAATCTGCACTATATGAGTCATAATTGGTTTTCATTAAATTCAAATACTATGGGAAAAAAATTAAAATCATGGATGTATCTCACAGTTTTATAAAAAATTAATAATCTATATGTATGACAAGAATCAAATACTATATCACAAATTTCATAGTAATGCAGATATATATTAACCAGTCAATTGGGATAGCCTCTTAATTTATTGATAATAGCTTTTTTTTTCTTTTAATCATTACATTGCATTATAATACATTGCAATGCATTACAAATATATATATTAACTGTTATATTTTATTTGATTTTATGCAATCAATAGTATATTAAAAAAAATAATATAATAAAGTTCACATGTTTAGAATATGGCATTTTAAAAAAAATTTCTTCTATGCTCCGCAAAAAATATCACAACTAAAAATAAAATATAGAAGTGATTATGATTTGAACAATTGTTTACAATTTGTGTAATAAATTAAAAATATTTTCCAATAAAATGGAGCAGCCAATTTTTTACTACAGAAAAGACAAAGAAAAATTCCTGCACCCATGCAATTGCTGTCATAAAATGCAATCAATTTTAAAAATAAATTTTATGACATATTTTACTTTTAAATATTTGATAGATTTGAGGTACTGTTTTAAGTGACTTTTTATTAAAAAAGAACTCAAAACACACACACATACTTTTAAAGCAGAAATTGGGATAGCTTGAACTTCTCCTCCAAGATCTTCAACTTGAATGCCAATATTTAAAAGATCTTGTTTGACTTTGTCCTATTCAAAAAATAAAACAAGTGCTTCATAGTCAATTCATGATAATCATTTCTTACGAAAACTGTTTCATTGTGATTATATTAAGCTAAAATAAATATTGTTTTAAAATATTAGGTTTGGGAAAAAGAAATCCATTATTTTTTCGATAGATGGCTGTAGTGTGTCCATATCTCCTGAAGTATTGATCAAACAATTTCAAATTTATGCTCGTTGTCAAGGTGACATTTCATACTAAAAAAAAATTGTTTTACTGTTTTTTTGTTTGGTCCATTCAGTTGTGAGTTACAGGGTATTAAAAATGGAAGTCATCAATGAGAAAATTCGGTACATTTTACAGTTTTTCTTTGATAAAGGTGAAAATGCAAGCCAGACGGCTGAAATTGTGAAAGGTGTTATGATGCCGAAAACGATCGTGGTCAAAGTACGGTGAAGCAGCTCAAACGGCGGCCAAACCAGGACTAACGGCCAGGAAGGTTCTACTGTGTATTTGTTGGGACTGGAAAGGAATAATTTATTATGAGTTGCTTTCGTATGGCCAAACACTAAAGTCAGATCTCTATTGTCAACAACTGGACTGTTTGAAGCTAGCGATTAACCAGAATTGGCCAACAGATGAGATGTTGTGTTCCACCAGGACAACGCCAGGCCACACACGTCTGTAGTGACTCGCCAGAAACTCTGGGAGCTTGGTTGGGAAGTTTTAATGAATCTACCATACAGTACAGACCTAGCACCAAACAATTGCCACTTTTTTCTTGCATTTCAAAACTTCCTGAGTGATAAGAAATTGGGATCAAGAGAAGATTGGGAAAATCGATTACTAGAGTTCTTCGCTAATAAGGACCAAGACTTCTAGGAAAGAGGCATTATGAAGCTACCTTTAAAATGGCAACAAATTATAAAACAAAACGGTGCATATTTGACCTAAATCAGACAATTTGAAACATGTTGAATAAAGTCTTGAATTTCATGCAAAAATAATGGATTTCTTTTTCCCCAACCTAATAATTACCATAGATTTGTCATAAAATTTAAAATTGTACAACTTCAAATATTTATTAATAAATTTTTTTTTCCAATTTATTCTTGTAAATTTACAACATTGTGCTGTTTCTATTTATGATAAAATTGTAGACATTCAAATACTTACAATATTTACAAAATCTTTATCGATCTTGTTAATTGCAACTATAATGGGAACTGCAAAAAAAAAAAAAATGATGATTATCCGTAAGGATGCAAGCTTACAAAACACATCTTTCATGTAAATAAAGAAAAATAAATTATTTTTATGTAATTAAAAAAAAAATTGAAAAATAAAATACTATTAAGTTAACAAGTAATTTAACATTCGGAATAAGAATAAAACTATCATATTTCAACCCATAAATTGCATTATAAATAATTAATTTTATGCATTATATATATATAGATAGATTATTTGTTGCTTGATCCAATAAAGCATGCTTAGCCCAAAAATATAGCTTTCAGTCAGCTTTAGAAAACAAAAAATCTTTATGCATTTTGGTCTATTGACTTTTTTATTATCTTTTAATACCCTATTTATTCAAATCTAAGCAACTCTTTTCTTTCCAACATTATTGCTACTGAAAATTGGGTGTTGCTTAGAATTGAAGGCAGAAAAATTTGTTAGATAAAGAAAATTCAACAATACAGACAGATAGAGAAGTTACAGATTCATGTACATATTTAAAAAATTTTAATCGAGGTAAAATAAATTAACTTTTCACTTTTATTAGTTTTCATTTTAAATTATTTTAATTTGATAAATATTTGATACTAATAAACTTTTGCATTATTTTTAATTTTTTAAAAATCCTGTCAAGAATTTGGGGTGCAACTTAGATTCAAATATATATGGCAAATCTCTTGTTCCAGGCTCAAGTTTTCAGAAATTTTTTCGATTTGTCAAATTTATTTATTGCTAAAAATCAACATTTTTTCTTTTAGAAAATTTATACAAATATATAAGGTGATATATATCATATACAAATATATAATATGTAAGGTGAACCATAAAAGATCAATCAGCTCTTTTAAAAGAGTATGAAAATCTCGTTTTTATTATTATTATTATTCATAGGAAAAAACTCACTTCCTCTAAAGATCCAGTAGTAAAAACTAGTTTTTTACCATTCTACAGATCAATCAACTCACTAATTTGTTTTTGGTTAAGGGCATTCAATTCATTAACAAAGATGTTCATTCTATTCATTTCTTGACACATCATAGCCAATTTATCAGTTTTGAATCTATTCCTTTCATTCTTCATTTTGGTATCAGCATAGTTTTGGATCTGTGCTTTTACAACATTTTCTGAACAAATACTAACATCTAATCTCATAGCTATGCAATTATTTTTCACACATATTACTATTTAACAGTATTTAATTTCAGACTTTTCGAGATTAAAATGTTTGTACTGCCATCTGATAAAATGAGAATATTCGAAGATAAAAATGAAATTTTATTGAAAATATCATAATAATAAGTAAATTGCATATATTTTAAATTACATCACATGTACCTAATGAGATATTTTTAAATAAGGATAGTTAAATATTTAAATTAACTGTATATACTTTTACAGCAACATTTTTAAATCAAAATAAATTCTCCCTGAACGAGATGCTTCAATGCAACCAATTATGTAATTTTTTTTACATCCATTAAAATAACAAAAGCCCTGACTAAATGTTAACAATGTTTTCTTTTATAAAGTTTCTTTCAAAATTAAAAAAAATGTCCTACAATCTTTTAAATTCAGTGTAAGTGAAATATTACACTTGGACATAACTTCTTAATAATTACTCTTTTCCTATGAATTACTTATGCATTTAAGATATTCCTACCCTTATACGAAAGTAAACCAGTCCAGCAGCGATGTAGAATGATGTAATAATGCAGAGTTGTTTATACTATAAGCTTTTATAGTTATCATGGAAGTTAATATTAGAATGGGTAAGATGAAATATTTAAGTGAATTTGAATGAGTTTGTCAGTTCAAGAAAATCTAGAGCCTTCATCTTTTAAACAACTCTGAGACTTTTGGGCTTGGCAGTATTTTGGGTAATTAGAGGATGGCAGTCAAGAAAAACTTCAAGTGATAAGGATTATTCTGGAGAAAAAAAATTTAAAAAGCTGGTGAAAGAAAGAGGTAAAAGGTGAGTTACATGCATACACTGCATCTGCAGAAGGGCAACAAACATGCCAAATTATTACTGAATTCAATGAAGGTGCTTCACAAAGCATATCCAAATGCATAACAAAACAAACTCTGCAAGATGGGATTTAGCAACAGGAGACATCAAGGATACCTTTAGTACCACTGAAAAATAAGAAAAAATGAAAGTTGTGGGACTAGGATTGGCAAAACTGATCACATGAAGACTGAAAAAGTAGCCTGGTCAAATGATTCTCATTTTCTTCTCTACCATATAGATGGCAGAATCAGAATGCAGTTCAAACATTAATAAACCCTTCCAGCCAAATGACAACTCTTCAGGCTGGTTGACAATGTAATTACAGAGTGAGAGATGTTTTTCTGGAGTACACTAGGTTTCTAGATATCAGAGCACACAATTCTAAATAGCATAGCTAACTTCAACATCGCTGCCAATCCTGTGTATTCATTTATGGCTTGTATTGACACCCTATCTGAATTTTGTTTCATTCAGTCGTTTCTCCTCTAAATATTATTAATTATGTAGTTTTCTTAAAATAAAAGATATGAGCTTACAACATTATCCTGACTCTATTTTTTATATTATATTCTTTGCTATTACAAAAACGTTGCCATTCACTAAAACACAAAACTTTTCCAAACAGATAATAAGGGTTCAAGTGTAGTATGGGGGAGGGCACTTAGTATTTGGCAATTTTTCTTCGGATTTGGCGATTTTAATCCAAATGTCATGGTGATATATTGAATTCATTCTAAAATAAATAATAAGGAATTACGAAAAAAGTACCTTGGTGACCGCTTTTAGTTGCCAAAAAAAAAGGACTGCGCCATGTGGCCGCCCTATACTACACTTTAACCGATAATAAGCAATTAGCATGTGCAATTACTCAATTTTTAAACAAAGTAAAAGTACAGTAAATTAAACAAAGCTGTAGAAAATATTAAAAATAACTTAAAAATGCTAATCAATAATTGCACATGCTTTTCAGCTTCTAAATGAAAAGAAATGACAGATTTCTCAACAAGAGGGCTTATAACAGCTAGGATGCTTCCTTATGAAGGACAATGCACCTTGTCATACTCAATTAGTCTTAAATTGGCTTGAGGAGCAACAATCAGAGTTTAAATTGCTTCCATATCTAGCACAATGTTCTGACCTCAATCTTATTAAGCAAGTAAGATGAAGTCAGAAATTTCTTCAAAATTTGGAAACACCACCATTCAATTTGACCCCAGCTTAGAGATACCATTGTTTCAGCATGTGGGTTTCAATTTACTTTCCCTCAAATCAACAAAGTCAATTTACTTGAGTTTGGCTTTTTTGTTCCAAGAGGAATATTGCTGTGATGAAAGCTGAAGGTCGACCAACTTGTAATTCAAGGGTGTGTCTAAATTTTTGGACATTCATTATAGGTGGTGAAAATCACTTAACACATGAAACTGAAGACTCTGAAATATTTTTTCGCGTTAAAGGATATTACAAAAAACAAAAAAAAAACCCATATGTCAACAAAATTAAGTTTGTTAGAGTTTATTTTACCCTCATAGATATGTAAAAATGCATATATTTAATAAAAATTAATGAAACAAAAACATTCATAAGAACTTAAAGAAATTTAATACAAAATTTTCAAATTTTTTGAAAAATAAAACATTTATTGAGTTTTTGGAAAATTATCTGATATTTTCTTTGCATTGTTTTTTTTAGCATCAAATTGTCAAAAATTGTTTGATATCATCAATTTTATTATTCATTTCACCCTTGGAATGTGCATTTAAATAACTATGCAGACTTTTCATGATATTCCTCATTTCAAATGTTGTGGGAACAGGAGTTGCATTATCAATTTAATTTTCATTGTCGGAATCTGAAATGATATTTTTTGAGCTTTGAACAAGCCCCAAAATGTCTTGTCTGCCATAATTGGGGTTATACACATATTATCATAATCTACTGCAATGAATTCTTCTGATAATACAATAGGACAGTCCAATCCAGCTGGTGTTTTTGTATTTTGTTCATTCTCAGAAGGAAAATCTTTTCATATTAAGTTATTTTCATTTTGTGTTAAAAGAAAAAAAATGCATGAAAATACATAGTAGTTTGTCAGGAACACTGTATTATTTCATGAGGGATAACTAATATTTTGTCTTAAGCATTTTTGCATTAAACATATTTCACTGTGTATTCAGTTTTTTTCAGTGCAAGTATCTTTGCTCAAGAAAAATAATTAAACTAACTTTTGACTAAAGTGTATTTCCAATAATTTTACAGAAAATTTAATAATTTTAACTTTTTCACAGAGCTGTCAACTCCAGATTTGATTTCACTAACATTTGTAAAAGTCCCTCTCTCTATATCCTTCGTTGATTTCTTCCATTAATAAAGTTTGGACCTCTTCAGTAGAAAGATCCACAAAACTGTTAATAAAATGTCAAATAAGGCATTGCAAAGAAAAAAAACTACAAACATCTGTTTTAAGTGCAAAAAATATGCATGTAGAAAATATATTTTACAAAGTCTCCTGATTCTCAAGAAATACAGTGAAGGTCAATAAGCTTCATTACATATGATTTACTTTGAAATTTAAGAGATTTTTATGTCTCTTTCAATTTAATAAAGATGGAATTGCTATTTAGAAAAATGCTAAACTGTTTCATTCATACACTAAACAGAAATAAAAAGATTTTTTCGCTCTACATCTTATAACATACTACTTTTTAAACAAAGGCCATTTGAACTTTGTGATAGAAATAGATATTATGAAATGTCAATAGGTTAATCAAGTTAAAAGTATCTCTTATATTATAAATATAGCTATTTACTTTAAAATCTATAATATGTAATGTGATATCTAGTATTCAAATGAAGGTTGGTTATTCTTAGTTTTTAATTAGTTTTAAGTACATAGGATATTTTTCGATGCATAATAAATTAATAAAATCATATTTGTACCATTAGCTTCTTTAGCAAATCTAACAGATTCCAAAGTTTGTTCCATAATACTGTCATCTGCAGCAACTACAAGGACAACTAAATCTGTAGCTTGTGCTCCTCTTGCTCTCATTGTTCGAAAAGCTGCATGTCCTGGTGTGTCAAGAAATGTAATTTGTCCTTCAGGAAGATTCACTAAAAAATTAAATTTTAAATTGTACATAAATTCTGAAATCTACTTATCCATTCATTAGTAATACAAGGAAAACTTAAACTTAACATAACATTTTCTTATGTGTAGAACATAAATTACATATAACAAATATTACTATTTTTAAAGAAATGTAAAAAACACTCCTACACATTCTGATCATTTTAAATAATAAAAACATTAAATTATTACAACTTTTAAAATCATAAACCTGTTCGAGGTTATCCCTAAATGTTTAATTTTTATTGAGGTATGATGAGTATGATATATTTAATACATTGTACCCATTAGTTATATCTATTATCATTTATTTATGTAATAATTGCTAGATGGCATCCCTAGACAGAATACTTGTACAGCTTCCCTCTGGTGGTGGAAGGAAAACCTATGAGATGAATCAGTTAGGCTGCTGAAACTCTGGTGCACCACAGGAATCCCTCCAAATCTTGTTGCTATGTTTTATGTATATATCCTGAACTGTATAGAATTATCTTTTTGAAAAGTGTCTATGTACAGTAAATAAACTATATGTAGCCCAGAGATGAATCATGGCTGCTCATTAAATGATTTTCCGATTCATCCCAGAGGGATATAACGTATATTTTATAGCTTATATTTCCCAAATTTAATATTCATGCATATGTAAAAAAAAAAGTAACTCTCCCATCAGATCTCCAGAACTATTTTATCCCCACAAACTTGAAATTTTGCAGGTATTATTATTTATTTTTGTTGAGTAGATATCCGCTATGAACGGGTCTTACAGGAATCAACTCCCAAGGACAGAAAAAGGGTTGCAAAAATTGACTTGGTGTATGGGGGAGGGGACACGAGGATGTAAAGAAAAGATATACTTCCATTTTAAAAATTCAAGTTCTATCCTTTTTAAATCAAGAGAAAAGGGCTATAATAATGATTTTTGAAACAAGAAAGCTTACATATCAATTTAAAAACAATACAGTCATACAGCATTATGAAATACTCGAAAAGTAGGCGGTAACAGATAATATAATATATGATTAAATCTTCATACATAATATGCATACATCATTTTTTAAATTAAAAAAATGGGTTTTTAATGATATAGACAATGTGAAAATAAAAACACTTTTTAAAAATATTTACATTACATTTCAAAAACACAAGTATAAATATGATAAAATAATGATACTAAAATGATGGGAAAAATTTATTTTACAACTAATAAAAAATCAACTACACCTTTAGTTTTTATGTTAATATAAATTATAAATAGCTTCAGGAAAAAGTATCTAATGTCAACTGAATTACATAACTTAAAGCATGAAGCATTTAAATAAATATTTGCTAATTAGTAAAAAGTAGAGATCTATGTATTCTTTGCTATTATTATTTGCTAACTCACAGCAGATTTAATAAGGGAAAAAGTTTTCTCTTTTCCATAATTGTTTATGAGAATGTTTTCAATATACAAAGAATGAATAAACAAAACACATACCTGTAAAGGCACCAATATGTTGTGTAATTCCACCATGTTCTTGTGAAACTATTGATGAATGACGTAATGCATCTAATAAAGTCGTTTTTCCATGATCTACATGCCCCATTATTGCAACCACAGGAGGTCTTTTTACTAAATCCTTTATATCTGGTGGAGGCCTTATATTAGAAAAAATAAAATAAAAATAGTGAGGTATTTAGCAACACAACACCAATTGACTATTAGTAAAAAATAATAAATATAAATGTGTATAATTACAAACACATAATTTTCAAACTATTCTGGAAGATGGTATATCAATCTTAAAATCGATTAGACAAAAAAATCCATTATGGTAATATTTTTTAAAATATAAGTTCTTATGAAAAGAATTATTTAAACTTTTAATTCAATGTTGAATGTTTTGTATTTATTTTATTGTTTATAAAAAATTAAAAATACATATATAATTTAAAATAATATTTATAAACAAGATATTTTAAGAATAAAAAACAGCCAATATTACCAATGTCTACAAATTCACAGCTCCATGTTTTATATTTAGTTATGGCAGTTAAAATTTTTTGAATTTCAATTTACTTTAAAAGACTTTACTTTGAGCTGTCATAAAACTAATTTGACATCACATATTTATACATTGTAACAATCTTTTTCCCGAGTTTGGTTTTTTAAGAAATACAATTTCGAAGAATACTTATTTCCCATTCTCTATTATTGCAAAAATATCTCTAAAGAAATCAAATCCTCTTCTTTTTCCCTAGTTGGCTTTCCATAGTGCAAATTAAATTCAACATTACAAGAGGAAAAAAAGAAAGGAAAAAAAACATTTGAGGGAGAAGCAACACACACAGACATGAGACTGGCAGTCAATATGTTAAAATTATGTATTTTTCGTTGTTCCAGTACAGTTATTATTTTACACACAACAGAGGAATAGAATATTGATATTGATAGTCAATTGTGTAGTACATAGTAAACATACATAGTATCTACATAGTAAAAAGTAGATTTATTTAAAATATACATGTAGTTTAATTAGCAAAAAATTAATATAAAAAATGTCAGATCCTTTGCTGGTTACCACTGATAAAAGACAACTTTATGTCGTTACGTAAACAGCAAAAACTTTGTAGAACTTTCTCATGAAATACATACTTAAAGTTTAAAAATTAAGTAATGGAAATGGATTTGAGAACTCAAGAGGCAAGAGTAACTTAATATTAAGCGGAACTTTACACATTTACTTAAATGAGAAGGAATGTCACAAAGAGAAGTCCATTTAGGATAAATTGCATGCAAATTAATTCCTCCAAGAATATCAGGTTCACATATAATTTTTTTTTTCTTTCTTTAGTTGATAAACAGAAGCACAAATCCTTATTTTATTTTTATGAGTGTTGTAAGACATTAACCAAGTTAAATGATCAAAATTGCTATATTTCAATATTCTATAAATTGCTATATTCAAAGGCTTAGTAATTAATACATGTATTTGTTGATAATTGCTATAATTTTTCAACAACTGCATGCATTAACTATTAAGCATGGGAATACAGGTACAAACTACCATTTTCTATCAGAACAAAAATCAAGTCAAAGGTTTTATCTGATATTGTTTATTATTATAATAATTCCTGGTATGTTTAAATATTTGTATTTAGATATTACTTTCAACACTGAAGTTTATTTCTTTTGGGCTTTTGTATGTTGGTTTGATTAGTATGAATATTAATTTCTAGTGTTATTAATATGACTTTGAAAAGCATTATTTCAGCAGAAGTTATAAAAGTAAAAACTCTTTTAATGAGATAACTGGGGAAAAAGATGGATATTTAAAAAAATGTTTCTTGCCATCATCATAATGAAATGATTCATAAATATTAAAGAGGGAATGGAGATGTTTAGTTTTAATTATTGTATTGAAGCACACTCGCCTAGATTTCTTACATTAGAAAATCATTCCTTTGTTCAGTATCATGGTTTTTTTTTGTTCAAATAAATGTTGAATATTAAAATTTAAATATATTTGGAAAGTATGACACGGTTAGATTTTTACTAAAGCAGATTAGTAAATTTAAGTAAATGCATCTAAAACCACTTCCTTTTTATGAGAGATTGATAAATAAATAACTTATCAAATATTCAAATTTTCAAACAATGTTTTTCCAAATATTTAGGATTAACTCTAATTGTAAAATTAACATATATAACTCATCATACACTCATCTATCGCAAAGTGGCCAAAATGATAAAAAAAAGTTAAATGGGTTAATTTCTTGTAAGAACAACCTAACAATTCAGCACAAGTTTCTATTTTAAAAATCTATCTAGAGACTCATTGAAAATATGTCTTCTTTATCTAGGCATTTCCATCAATGGAAATTTTAAAAGAATTGCAAATATTCTAAAGCAAACACTTTTCCTTTATAATTAATGCCTCCTACATCATCACATTGATCCCCCAAAATATAACAATAAAATTCATCACATTGATCCCCCAAACACAGATTCAATCCTAAACTTATAAAATCAATATTAAGAAAAAATTTACTCAGATTCCTAATAAATTGTTGAAAAGTCTCTATTCTTACAATTTGCAAAAGGAAAATTCAAGAAAATGTTTATTAGTAATTTTAAAATTTCCAATTAAACAAATAAACTAAAAATATTTCAACTGTCTTGTGCCAACATTTAAAAGTTCTATGAATTTATTTTTTAACATTTTTTTAGCTTATACAGTCAAGCTGGGGAAAAAAAGATTCACATCAATCATTTAAACATATATTATAATAATTCTATTACAATATCTAGTTTTACATAAAAACCACTCAAATTGCTTCAGCCCATCGGTGAGTTTATACACACACTTATTCCAAAAGCCCATCGTGATGGTTTAGCAAAGAGTTTTCAGCTTAGGTACGCTTAAATATAAATAAGTTAATACTCAATTGCAAACCCTTTCCATTGGTAACATAAATGAGGAGTAAATACAAGTACTTATAGCTAATCATCATTGAACAGAAATTTAATTGTTCCTCCATTCAAGTTTTTTTAAGCTTAATGAAAAAACAGATATTAAAGTAATTTTCTTTTATTAAAATAAAGATATAATGGACATTCTCAGCAGCTTCAGATGAAAAGTAACTTCCTTTGTTTACTTTCACAAGTTAGTGATCTTTACTCTTTCCTCTGTGACAGTTGACATATATATATTTTTACCATAGATAATGCTAATGAAATATAAACAAATAACTAGATGTTAAATATGCAACATTAAAAATGCTTTATAAAAATTTTAACATATATTTTAATGAAAAATAAATAATTGATATGAATACTTAAGTCATACATGAAATTTAATGAAAAGGACATTACTTAATGAACAAATACTGTATATTAAAGCATATACCTTTTCACAAGATCTTTACTTTTCTCTTTCACTTCTTCTAATTTTGGATTTTTTACAAACTCAACCCGATAACCCAAACGTTTAGCAATTCCAAGAATGGCACTTGTATTATTTATCTCTAAAAAAATGAATTTAAAACAGATATTTTGAACTGTAAAATTAACTGCAATAAAAAGAAAGTTTAAAAAAATGTAGTATAGGTAATCCTTGAATAATTAAATTCTAAGTCCAGGCCATCGAAGAAACAGAAACTTGTTAAAGTTTAAGATTTATTTAAAAGGGGAAAAATGAATGAAAAGAAACTAATAATATTCAATCATATTAACATTCCTACAAAATAATTATAAATATGTTATCAGACAAAAAATATAGCAAAGGACTATATTAAACAACAAATAGTTCTTACCAATGCCAGGATCTTTATAATGAACACTATTTTCCAAGTATGATATTGCTTCAAACACATCATCTAGAAAGATATACAGGTATTTATATATTATAATATCAGCCAATTTCAATAAATCAAAATAGTGAAAAACCGTTCCAGCACACAATAATCTTAACAATTTATGTTCCAACACAATCTTAATTGTGCAAGTTTGATAATAAAATTGTTAATAATTTGTAGTACTATTCTACTCTTTATTTTTCAGTTAAAAATTATTAAAATTTGGGATTTATTTTCTATAAAAGAGAAACAGTGCAGTATTTCCAAAAATGGTGTAATACATAAGTATCCAATAGACTATGGGTACAATAAAATTGCCTTACAAACATTGCAGAAATACACATAATAGCAATCAGATTTATATTTGTGCAAGATTTATGTAGAAATTTACTACATAAAAATTATTCCTTTTTCAAGATTTTAAATGCAGTTACAGCATTTTGACTGCCTAAATAATGTAGTTATTACATTTTTGTTCATTTCAAATGTATATATTCTTTTTTAGAAAAACCACAGTTACAAATTCCACTAAATTTTTGCTAATTTATTTGATACATTGGGTTGATACAGACACAGAATACATGGGAATTCATTTTCACAAATGTGCAGAAATGATGACAACATTTAGAAATGTTTATTGACTAAATGAAATTGGTCAATGGCATAACTATTATGAATATGCATAACTTCAGATAATTGATTATGAAACTAAACAATAGTTTTAAATCAAAATAAGTTATAAAAGCAAAATGAAATTAATGGTTGAATGGTAAGATTAAAACTATGGGTTTTTCAAATCTTCAGTAAAAGAAACAGTTAAAAATATATAAATGTTTATAAATTTTGTAAAAAATACCTCTTTTTTTTTTTTTTGTATATTGTATAAAGAGAAAATATTATTATCAACTTTTTTTTAAGAGAATAACATACTCAAAAAAAATTAATGATAAAATTACAGCATTTTCAGATTTAAATTATTCAAAACTTATGTCAATTTTGTTTGGATTTTAAAACAAAAGGTGCCATATATTAAATAAAAAAAATCAACATTCAAAAATAAATTGATATTGATTACTTTTAATACTCAACTTAACAAAAGGTCTTTATTGCATAATTAACAAAAATTTAAAGGTTAAATTATTCTTAAAAAATTCATAATTTTTATTAAATAATAAATTTGTCTTAAAACAGAACAATAAATTCAGGTATACCTAAATTTCTTTTTGTAGCATCAGCAATATCAAAAGCATTGCATCCTTTCCAAAGGCTCACTGTAGGTTGTTTAGACTTTGGTCTGAATTGTATTATATTTTTAAATTTCTACAATGATAAACAGAATTCCCAAGAATTTAATATCATAATGTAAAATAAGAGTCAGTATAACTAAAAAGACCTAGAATATTACAGCAGATTATAAAAGGCTTTTTGAGAAATATCAAAAATATTACTATGTTTTTGATTTTATCATTATTTGATATTTTTTCTTTGCCAATAATTATAAAATAAAATAAAGTCATTTACTATAAATACTTATTAACAGAGATGCAAGTACATACATCAACAAGAACAATACTACTCAAATTTTTTTAAAACATTAATTAAATTATTCAAATTACATTTTAATTGAATTTGCATGCTTTAAATGTTTCAAAATTAAATAATTAACATTTGTATCAGTTATAAGTATTTATAACCATAAAAAATTAATTAATATTCTCTAATTTATTTGCTTATTTAAATAACAAATATCCCATTTAGGTTATATTTATTGCAATAATTATATCTTTATACAGGTTATTAAGAATAAAAGCTATTTGATGTAACTTGAGAGCCCTAAAAACAGGTACATTTGCTTGATATTGTGTAAAGCCCCCACAAACATTCAGATGTGCCACAAAACCCAACATAGCATGGACTCGACTAATGTCCTGAAGGCTTTTCGCTCCATGAATCCTTCAGGGCAGCCCACAAATTTATAGAAGTGCAAGGTGGTGGAGATCACTTCCAAATAACACATTGTAAGACATCACAAACATGTCCAATAACTTTCATGTATGGAGATTTAGGTGGCCAATGGAAGTATCTAAAAAATCAGAAGAGTATTCATGCAGCCACTCTGTAGCAACTCTCAATGTGTGAGGTTTAGCAATGTCCTGTAGAAATTGTCCAAATTCATTGCAATGCACAACAGACATGAATGAGTGTAGGTGATTGGGTAAGATGATTACATACTACTCATGAACAATTAAAGTCATCTCTAGATATATCAGGGTTCCCATATAAGTCCAATTGCATCCGTCCGTATAATCAAAAAGGCTTTACCAGATTTAGCAGTCCCATTGACATGTAGGGTTCACAGATCAATGGAGGTTTTATTTATACCTGTAAATGTCTATTTGATCAATGCAACTGGAAATAAGACTCAACAGACTGAGATCAGGCAGCATGTTTCCAGAAATTAGTAGTCTGATGGTGGTGTTGGTGAGACGAGGAAAGGCATAAAGCTTTGCACAGTACAGTCAACAACAATACATGAGTAAGCCTGAAGGTTTGAAAGCACATATCAATGATAGTTTGCTGAACAGTTTCCATGCTGACATTTGCTAGTACCCCAGCTTTAAAATTCAAGGCAAGTTAAGGAAGTGTCACGAGCTTATCTCATTTAACCCACAAGAACTTGTACTGTGTGAAGCTTTTTCTTACACTTTTAAGAAAAGGTATACTTAATTTATCTGCTGTAATGATATCTGGGTGAAGCTTCCTCTAGCTGAGTTTATACAACTTCCTGTGCATGTTAAATATAGAAACAATGTAACATTTTGTTAGTAGGCATTTCCTACATTGCAGCAGCTCTTATGAGAGAATTCCATAGTGCAAGTTCTGACATTTTAATTCATATTTAACAATAAGTTAAATCTTTCAAATTAGTGTTTTTACCTCATTATGTTTATCAAAAACATAATGCCTACTCTATGTCTTAGTAAAAGTAAATAAATAAATTTTAACATAAGTTTACCCCCCTCCCTTACTGATTCAATTATATAATATAGATAAACCATTAATATTTATTTTTTTAAACATAAGAAAATTTAGAATATACAAGGCATTACTTAAAAATATAAGCTGTAAATTCATAAATATCTTCAACAGTTTTTATCATAAATATATGTATGAACTCTTATAAGCCCTATTAATGCAATTCCTTAAAATTATGCATAAAAAAAATATTAAAATATTCAATTATTAAAAATTATACAGATATAAAAACAATAATAAAATGATATATAAATGAATTAGTTTACTTTTTGTTCTCTTGTTTTCCGCTCTTTCTTTATAATGTTAGAAGTATGTAATGACCTAAGCCCTTCTGTACAAATAACAGGACAGAATGGAAATTTGGATAAAAAAATATGCATGTAAAATCTTTGATGACTAAAATGCAAATGTTTCAAATCTGAAGCCTGTTTTAACAGGAAACAAATAGAGGTCCAATTCCTCATCACCATAAATGCATACTTCTATTACCTAGGAAAAAAATATTTAAGAATTAATATAGTTAATGTTTAAATGATCTACATTTTGGTACTTATGAATTTATAGAGACCATGAAACCAAACAGGACACCAAATAAAAATAGTGCCAAATTCTGACTTATACCAGACGATTTTATAAATAGATAAAATTTTAACTTTAGTTAGAAGTAAATTTATTTTGTGATAGTTTTAACAAGATTCATGTACTCCATAACATACTCTGAAAAGCAGTCTCTTCAACCCAAGGTTCCTCTAAGCAATATGTATCCCTTTTTTAAAACTTTTGCTACATAAAATTTAACTTTTACTAATTAATGAAATTTTATATGAATTTTAATATTTTTTTTAATGGTGCACTAAGTTACTATTTTTCTCAAAAAAAAAAAAAAAATGCTAACTCAAAAAATATTAAACATATAATAAAATTTGGTACCTCAATCTGTTACCACATCAGCCATGAACACTGAAAAAATTACTGGCATCTGCCAAACAAAAACCAATCATTTTGTAGCACAACAATCCTTTGTGGCACTCAAAAGCAACAACTAAGGCATTAATTGTTAGTCTCATCACACAGTGTTACAGCAGTTTTTGTTTGAAAAAAATTGTTAGTGGAGCAATATGTAACAGCAAAAAATATTTCCTAAATATTTTTTCTGACGGAAATAAAATAAAAGTTGAATTTAAGAAAATTTTACATGGAATTCTAACTTCTAATAATAATGTTATCAAAAGCTTTAAGTCTTTCATCAGAATTATTAATTACCTTTCAAGGAAAATATTTACTACATATTTTATTTTTCAAATACTTGACTAACAATGAGACCTGAAAGTATGATTAAAATATTATGTATAACTCTATAACAAGTATTTTGAAATGTGCATTTACAATCATTATTTTATAATAATTGGCTACGAAGTATTATGCGCCTGGTCGGATTTATAAATATTTTTGCGATATTTATTGAATCACACAATTAATCATAAATACCTTACAATACATACCAATTAATGTAAAAATATTATTTGGAACACAAAAAAATAAAATAGCAAAAAATGACAAAAAACTTCAAACATTAATTAATCAAAAAACAATAAGTGACTTAAATGTTTTATGCTTTTATTCATGTTTTTACAAAAAATTATACAAGATAGCATAAAGATACTTCTTTCCACATTTAAAAGCTTTGCGTGTAAATATAAACAATGTGACCGGCTGTACATTCGTCACAGTTAAAGAGAGAAAGCTCTGATTTTTAAGAAAATGAAATATTAATATTCAAACATGTTAGAAAAGCATTACTTATACTGTCTTCCTCTAAAAAATTTAATTCCACTATTTTGCATTGAGTTGAAATTCATGTATTTATTGCATTTTAAATAAGCAAAAAGTTTATGAGTTTCTTTAGTACTTATTTTGACTGCAACTGTAAGGAAAATTTCCGCCTGCTGTGAATTGGTTTCGTTATCAGGAAAAAGTATTTTCTAATACTATGACCTTGAAAATTAATTGCTTTCACCGACAGTAAAAATTCATTTTGAATAATCCTCTTTCTTTCCTGAATTTGCGATCAGGTATTGCCTTTTTGTCTTGGTTCCTCTCCTTTTTAATATAGATAAATGTGCTTGTTTTTTAAAACGTTTACTTTTTTTTTCATAAAATATCAATATTGAATTTTATTATAGCATCAAAATTAATTGAATCATTGTAAGTTAAATTTGTTGTTAGTTCACTTTGAACTAAAATTGCCTAAAAGGTATTTAAATGCTCAAATGTACCATTCTGATACTTACATGAAATATAAACACTGGTGTAATGATTTATTTATAATTTTAAATATTATTCTGTGCTTTTTAAATTAATAATGAAATTAAATATTTTATGAAAAATTATATTGTTTTTGATATGCTTTGTGATGATAATTAATGTTTTATTTTATTTGTATCTTTTAAGTATCAGCTAAGGAAATAATATTTTTTTTAAACATTGCTTCTAATAATTCTATGAAAAATGTTTATATAGCATCCATATTACCGATAATGAGTGACAAGGAGTGGAAAAAGTTCTATGATGAAAATCCTCCACCAAAAGGGCTTCTTGAAATCAAAACATTGATTTCAAACTTTTGTAATTATCATGTATCCATGGAAAGGAATGTAGTTTTGGTTACTGTAAGTATTTGTGTTAATTGTGTTTGTATTATATCCTTGTTTTTCCTTTGAATGAAAATTTTTTTATTATCAGTTGTAAATTATATAATAGTAAAATATTGCAACACTGTTGTAAGTACTGTTGTAGAATGTTACATTTTGAAGTTTTTAGTTCCACAAAATAAAATATTTGTTTTACTGTTTTCTTTTCACAGCTTTTCATATTGTTGTCATACTTTTGAGTGCACCATTAAATTAACAATCCATTTTTAATTTTTACTTCATTTATTCTTTGAATAAAAAGTATTTCTCTCTGTTTTTTGTAAGCTGAAAGAGAAGTTACTTGTAAGTAAATAAATAAAAAATAGCAAAAACAAGAACATCACAGGTATGACAAGAAAAGTCTATGAACCCAATGTCCCTTGTGTGCCGGCAGTGGTGTAACGTACACTCCCCCATTGCAGGGGAGCAGGATTCTAGAGAGTCCAAAGCCTGATTAATGCCAAGTATGGCTTGGGACCTCAAACTGCTAGGAGGGGGGCTAATATTCTCCGTTATGCAACTGTGTGCCAGTAACTGTTGCACAAAGAGGTGTCCCCTTATGCTGAACAATGAAGAAGATCTTCCATCTTCTCCTGTTGGTCCCAGAGCATACAGAAAAGAGCTTTTATGTTGTGAATTTGATGAAGGTGCTTGAAGAGGCTGCCAAGTGAAACTTAGCAACTGCTTTACGTGTCGACCACATAGGAATATCTTGGAAATTTTTCCATTAGATTTTTTTCAAAATTTCTCTTTTTAGTTCTGCTTTCTTGGGATGGAACATACCACCCACATTCAATTGTAACACATGTAAGGATTTCCTTGAAGGCATATACAAGAGACTAGCCAAAATTGAGAATCATTCTGCTGCAAAAAGCATTATTAAGATGTGTCACAAAGAGGTAGATCTACCTTACACCCCAGAATAGTAATTAAGAACAGAGAATCATGGCTTAGTCAAAATAACTCTGCATTCAATTTATCAAAGTTACTAAAATAAACAATTTGATGAATTTGAGAATTTTATTTACTTTACATTGATCTAACTTAGATACTTTTTAAAAGCTGATTGTGCTGTGATATTTATGCACAGAGAAAAATCTCTAGAACCTTTTTTCCGGCATATAAATCCTTCAGAGCTATTTGAATCAAATGTGTCATGCATGGATGGTGATGGAATTCCCAGAATTATAAGTATTATGTTTTAAAATTTTTTACTGTAAATTTGAATTTTCTAATACACTTCCCCCTCCCATGATTTAATAGTAGTTATAAATAGATTAAAAGTAATAACAAAATCTTTTGTCATAAATTTTCTATCGTCTTTTTATGGTTTTAATTTTCTCTTTCAATGTATTTAACCAATTGTGAATTTATTCCTTTCTAAGCTAATCCTTGGTATTTAATAATAATCATGTATGATTGCATATTTTTTATTGCTATTTTTTCATTGCAAATTCTTGAAAGTTTTAAAAATTCAGATAGTGTTTGGGATTCTTGTTTATTTTCTGAGTAATAACTAAACTGTATTTTTACCAATATTATTTTAAAAGGTATGAAATAAGTTTAAAAGTATTAAACATTTTTACTAATTAATGTGTTTTTTTTTAATATGTTTCTGCTGATTTTTTTTAACACAACATATTTTAAGGTAATACTCCAAAGTAAAAGCATAAAAGATATTGATTAATGTCCTGTGCATTTTTTAAAATAAAATAAACATGTACTGTACAATGTATTTTTGTGCCCGAACAAATTTGGTAAATTTTGTGATAGTATCCAATAAAGATGTTTTGGGGGATTTTGTTGTTGTTTTTTTCAACTTCAAGTTAGTTTATCCCTTTGATTTATTTTTACATAACTTCATTTACATGTCATTTGGTAAAGTAATTTCTGAATAAAAATGGGTACTTCTGGGGTTGTATTATAATCCTTGTAACTATTATTAAAATATATGTAAAATATATTTTAATAATAAAGTTACAATGAAATAATATATTTAAAATATGATTGTATACATTAACTGAAGGAATATACTGAGATGAAACATTATCTGTTTTAGGCATTAAACATGTATTTTTTGTTTTATTGTGATCTTGAAAGAATATCTATGTTTACATTTAGTATCACAAATCATTTGTTTTGTAGGAACTCTAGTGCTGCTGTTCCATTGAGCTTCTATTCTTTTAAAAGAATTTAGTTATTAAATAAAAAGATAGATAACAAAATATACACCATTAATATTTTACAAAGTATTTTATTTAAATTTCTTTTATCAAAAGAAGATATTTCTTTATGTGAGGCATTTTTAGGTAAATTTTCTAATTGGATGACAAAAAGAAGTTAGTTTCATGTATCATAAATTTATAATTTCTTCAGTCAGTATGAAATTATGATATTCTAATAAAATGTTGTACTAAGTATTTATCATTGATTTTATTAATATTCGAGGTACAGTGGCCGAGTGGTAACATATAGTGCTTCCATGCCACAGTTCCTGGATTCAAACCTCAGGCTGGGCAGGGTCAATTCAGGCTTCCATTTCTTTGGTGGGTCGATAAATGAGTACCGAGCTTGCTTGGGAACTAAACACTGGGGTTTCCCGTCAGACTTTCCACCTGACCGGAACATCTGTTCATACACCTCAGCCCCCAAGGTCTCGAAAACTGAGATGGGCACAGAAGACCGTAGCCCGTCATGGGCTATTGCACTACTGAATTTAGTTTAGTTTTATTAATATTTTCTAGAGTTCATATAATACATAATCTTCTATCTCTGTTGGAAATAAATTATCTTATTCCTTCACCTCGATTGGTGGCTGCAGTAGTTGAGTAGTTATGGTCACAAATTCATGGTTAGCAAATCACGAGTGTTAGTCCTAGTGTCATTGGAGATCTAGTGTGCTAAGGGGCTGATGCATGTCGAATCAACCTTGTTTCAAATTCCTCATATTATCATTGTGTGGAAGTTTGGTGAGTGGGATGCCAGTTCAGGTATTATGCTTGTCATTAGACCTAGGTTCAAAATCACAAAGTCTGTCACCAATAGCCCCTTGATACTTTAGAGTGCAATATTAATAAAAAATCAAATCAAATCACCTCAATTTGCTTGCCTTCTGTGATTAATCTAAAAAAATAGAATTGTTTGATAAAACCTTTTTTAATGTGATTTCAGATTAAGTTATAATACTATTTATGAGTGTATATATATATATATACAGATATTTTTTCTTCTTTTCAGTTGAAGGCAATATATGTAAACAGCTAATACCCTATATGAATGAATACAGAATGATAAAAGAAAAGAAAATGCTTTTAAAAATTCAGTTCAACACTTTATCCTCTTACTTACATATTTTATATATTGCTTCACAAGCTATGAGACCAATGGGGAAGGATGCAATACTTTACCTTGCAGCTGCTGTATCAGACTTTTATATACCTGAGAAAGACATGGTAAAGTTTTCTTGGTTAGGTTTTTTAAAAAAAATTTTAAATAGTTCATTAACTTTTACAAACATAATTTATTTATTGCTTTTTTATTAAAGGCTGAGCATAAAATTTCATCTGATGAACCTCTTAGTTTAACATTACGAATGGTGCCAAAGATGTTAACACCACTTGTACATAACTGGATACCAGATGCTTTTATAGTTTCTTTCAAAGTATGATAACAATTTTTCTTTTCATAAAAATTATCTCAGGTTGTCAATTGTTTTTGTAACTTTTTTTCTGTGTATACATTCTTGCTTCTTTCAAGTTTATTCTTTAGGAATTTGTTTTTAAGCTAATAATATAATTGATGTGTTTTAATGTATTGAAACAAAATTTATTTCTCTAAATTTTGATTATTATTTTCACCAATAGTCCTTATGTAGCTTCAAGGTGTGATATTAATAAGCAATTAATTGACTCCTCTCTATATATTTCTTAAACCATACATTTATAACAAATTTAGTGTTAATTTGAAGTAATTTATACTAGTACTTTTTAAAACGTTAAGTTAATATCAATGCTTCTGTATGATCACTGCTGTCTGTTAAATAATAATTGTTTTATTTTCATCTTTTGTTTTATTTTCATCTTTTTTTTTAAGAATATTATAAATTTCATTCATGATAAATATATTTGGAGATTATCTGAATAATAGGCCTGATGTGTTAATAGAGAGAACCAATTATTTTTTATAATTTTATTATAAGCTTTGGATTATATACACTTTGTTTTACAAATATATGAAAACATAATATAATTATAAATTTCACTTATTTCTTTTATAATTTAAAGTTGGAGACAGATTCATCTATTTTGTTGAAAAAGGCAAAAGGAGCTTTAGAAAAATATGGCCATAATGTAAGTTTATTTTTAATTACAAATTATATGGCTAACATTTTTCTGACTTAGTATAATGTTTTTAGTTATACATATTGTATAAATTTATAACAAATTTTTAAAAAATTAATAATTTTATTTGATAAATGTAGCAGATATTACCCCCACTATCTCTTATTATAATACAAATTACTTCATTTACAATTTATGCTTCATTTGAGGCTCAGTTGTGAAATTATAAATATTACTACTAATGGTTAGAAGCATTTTGATTGCATTAAATATGTATATATTTTTAGAAGTAATATTTTAGTTCACCTTTTTAGAAAAAAAGAAATTCAAACTAAATTAAAATGTCCAGTTTAAAAATAATTTAATAACTTAGTATGTAGAAAATGAACCATTGTATTTTTTATAGTTGTGTATCAATTAATTTATATTGAGTTTTTGTTATAAAAATTTTAAGAAACAAAAAAAATTGTTATTTTTCTCTTTAATTTTTAGTTTAAATTATAATTCTATAATTTGCTATTGTTTCATTTTTTAATCAGTTTATTTATTTTTAAAACTAATTTAAAAATTAAGCTTTATAGAAAAAATGTTAGAATTAATTAAAAGCTAATCATATTTATGACATATGATGTAGAATGTTAATGAAGTTTAAATAGTTTATATGAATATATTAACTGTGGCTGACTGATTTTTGTATATTGTTCAGTTATATGTTTGTGCTTCTAAAGTAGTATATGGATCTCTTTTACGTTAAAAACTGTTTTCTGATAATAATGATTTTGGTAAAGTATGATAAAGCAGTGTAGTAGTTTGTAATAAAATAATTAAAACATTTATTTGTAAATTTTAATAAATTACTGAAAAAAAGTTATTGAAAGAATTAAGTATTTGCTTACCTTCTTAAACTTCAATTTTATAATCTTTGCTTTAAATTTAGCTTAATATTACATTTATGATATAAATTGTAAAATATATATTTGTTACTCTTCCAAAAATGTACTTTTAAATTCAAGTTAAAATCTTTTAAGAAAATGTTAACCACAATTATTATTCATTTAAGTAATTTATATTATAAACTTATATACTGTCTAATTTTCTGTCATTCAAAGTTAAGTTATAGTAAAAATTATCCATCCATATAATTATAAACTTATTGCTTAAAGTTTATTGAATATTTTTAAAAATTATTAGTAAGATTATTATTATTGTAAAAAAAGAAAATTTAAAATACTTGTAGCTATCAGTTGAAAATTCTCAAGTGTTTTAGTAATGTTTTTATATTTCATTACTTTTATGATTTTAGCTTGTTATAGCAAATGAGCTCCATAGTCGAAAGCAAAAAGTTGTATTTGTTACAAAAGAAGAGGAGAGACAAATTACTTTAAATGAAAAAGATTTAAAAAATGGAAAAGAAATTGAAGAATTGATAGTTGAAGATTTGTTATGTCAGTACTCTAAATTTAAGAATTTTCATAAAAATTAGAATGTTAAGAATTTTGAATGCCTGAATGAATTTGTATATGTTAATCTAGGTGCCTGGGACAGTTACTTTTGCATTATAAAAGTTAATATATATATTTTTATACCTCATTTGTTTTCTGTTTGGAGATATTAATACTAGGAAAGAGGATGTTTTATCAATTCTAGCCAGTATGTTTTTTTTATTATGTTTTGTTATTATTATGTTTGGATAAAATGGAATATAAGGGAAATTAGAAATTAATTTTTAGAATAAATATAATACTAATTATTGTTATATAAATAGTTTATTTTTGTTTTTTAAATTTTGTTATAAAGTTTTATCTCTTATATCATGATAAATATTATTTTTTGAAAATTTGTGTTTTATAAATGAGCAACTAATTATAAATGTTAAAAAAAGATAAATTTATAATCCCTTTTTAGATATAGTTCTTCAATGTTGATTTAAAAAAATTGAATTTCAGTATTATTTTATAGGTATATAGACTGTTATGTTTGACTGTATATATTTTAGAATATAATTCTAGTATTTTTGTCCCTTTGATATATTTTTCTATGACATATAAGAATATATTATAAATTTCATTTATAATATATTTCTGAAGTGTACACATTCTCTGTAACTCTAGTTACAACTCCTAAGTTCTGCAAAAAGAAAAATAAATAAATAAAGGATGTAGAACGTGAATAAATGAATTCTAAGATCAATATTGCATTATGAAACTGTATGATTTTTTTAAAAAATTCTAAGCCTTGATGTCTATAAAAATAATTCTATTGTTATATTTTGCCATTATACAATTATTTTGCTTGCTATTCTAAAAATATTACCCCTTTAATGCCAGTGCCTATTTTAGCTTGGCTCTTCAATAAATTAAGGTCTTGTATGTACTTAAATACTTCCTGATTCTCATAAGTTAAGAATCAGAAAAAAATATTTTTCAAACTGAAGGTTATTTCCTTCTTTAGAGGTCTTGAATAACAGTTACAATATTTCTCAATCCACTTGGCTATAAAATTGATTAAATTCTGGTAAATGATAATCAGACCTTGCAAAAATTATGTGTACTTAAATTAATTGGATTCTTATTCTAAAAATTCACTATACCCGTGATATTACAATAACTAAGAAATATTTATTCTATCATGAATATATTTTCTTTCCAATTTTATAATTTAAAAAATATTATGAAACAATAAATTTTGGAACATAATGCACAGAAATTATTATTGAAGAAATATTCAAAAAATAAACTCCTCTTTATTTATATTAGCCCTTGTTACTACCAATGCAATGATACAAAAAGTTTAATTTATCTAGTAGTAAATTCACTCTTAAACATCTAAAACAGTATTTGACAATTTGCTTTCAACCATTTACACAAAAAATGTTAAGTAAAAATAAGTTCTCAGTAATTGTTGCAATTTCTGTCTTTTACAAGTGAAGTAAATGTTTGTCTTGTTAACTTATAATTTTTCAAGAATTTTAAACCATATAATAAATTTCTTATAAGTAAAAACAAAGCAAATATATTAGGCATGGTTTTTTGTAATATATATATATACATATATGTCACTACAGTTTATCTACCACAATTTTTTTTATTAAATAAAAATAACTCGGTTATGAAAACAGAAGTAAAACATATTTTTACATTTAAAGAAAAATCATACTTAATTAATACAATATTTTTGCTGAACTAAGAAAAGCAATTAAACATTTTTTTGATTTAGAATAATGCATCTATTAGAAATTATTATTCAAAAACATTGGATATGACAAAAAAATTTTTGTAAAAACAAATGTTATAGTAAATCTTTTTTCTCTAATAAAATCAGTATTAGAGTATATATTAATTTGAATCACAAGAAAATATTGCATTCTAGTATGCGTATAATTGAATGCATCAAAAATAAAAATGAATAAAACAGATTACACAGAATATATCAAAATAATTTTTTTTTCTTAATTATTAAAAGATCTTGTAATTAAAAATTATTTTATTTGTTATGAGACTGATAAAAAGTAAAATGAAAAAAAGAAATCACAAATATAAAAATGCTAACCATTTTAAGAATTGAGTACAATTTGAAAACTATATTTTTTCGTAAAACATAAATATAGGATAAGTATATCTGTTTTGTTTTTATAAGTATTGCAAGAGTAAAATAATTTACATAAATATAAATTGATTTATAAAATATAATCGTAGGAAGGGCAAAAAGTGTTATGGTAAATTTAATAAAATGATTCATGCACCTTTATGAACATTTTTTTGCTGATTGTATCAATTTAAGAACTAAAATTAAAGAAAGATCGCTAAAGAATGTATGTTAAATCTTAAAATAAAAAGCTGTTTATATTTAGAAATTCAATCAAATTTTCTTTTTGCCTTTACTGAATGTATTTATGATAATTTTTTTAAATGGTATTAAACTTGTTAGTAATCTATTTATATTATCAGCAAAATGTCAGGAATGAAAAGTACTGATAAACATTTTGGATATTTTAATTACATTTAAAAGCTATTTTTAATATTGAATTCAGTTTAAATTTTCCTTTTGCAGTTATGAATTTTGAATATTATAATATATAGATCTGTAAACAAATAATTCTGGTTCAAAATGTAGGCACCAAATTATTTCATAATTTATTTTGATTGCTAATATATTTTTTTTATTTATAAAGAAAATTATATATTTAGGAGTTATATTAGTGTAAGAGGTTTATGTGTGACTTTTCATGTTTTATTATTCTTTTTCAAATATTTTTAAATGTATAACTTGTTTTTTATATATATTTTTTAAAATGTTTTTAAGAATGTTTATATGTTGAAATAAATAATTATATACACATTCATTCATTTATATTTATCATAAGCAATTGCTGAAATGAACAAAATTTTCATTGTAAAGAAAACCATTCAGGATTTTTAATATTTATTTTAAAATTAAACATGTTGAAGAGACAGTGTGAAGGATATTTAATTTATGTTCTTATTTCATACTTATTCTTTAGAATTGGGTTAAAACATGCATTGAATATAATTTCATTGGTTAGAGCTTATAAACGTTTTAAAAGTTGTGCTTTTAAAAAAGTTTCTTTATAATTCTTGATTTTGAATAACTCAATGTGCCTTTTTATGAATAGTGCTTTGTAAGTGTTTTACTGTGATGCTCTTGCATGAAAATTTAAAGAAATATGTGATATGTATTTTCACTAATTTATATGCAAGTATGAATGGAGATGAAGCTCTAAAAGTGTTCGTTTTTACTTTTATATCTTTACATACAAATATATTTATATATGTGTTCACAATAATTATGTAATCAACTAACTGAATAAAGTAGAAAAATATTACTATTATATAGATTAGGTAAAACATACATTAAAATGTAATTTTTTTGAGAAATTATTATAAAGATTTGATTTAGATGAAGTGTAATTTTTTTAAATTACCTAATGAAGCATTTTGTTATTTTTATGCAATACTGTATGTACCAAAATGTATCAAAGAATAAAAGTATTGTGTATTTTTATTTGATTTAGTGTCTTGACATTCTTTGTTGATAATTAACATTATAATATTGAAAGCTACGGCTAACCCCCCCGGTGTCCTTACCATGATGAATTTTTTGGGGGGCCCTTTACCTGGCCTTTTCGATAGGGGGGCAAAAAAACAAAAAATTTGGGCCGAAAAAAAATTTTTTGAACAAAAAAATTTTTTCAGCAATCTTATTTTAATATATAATTTATTTTTATGAATTAAACTGCTGCTTGATAAAAAAATTCAGTTCAAAAGTTCTTTAAAAATCTACAGCTATGTAATTTTTTTTATATAATTAGAATTGAGCATAGTTTTATAATTTTATAGTTTCAACTTATAATTTCATGTTTTAAACTTTGACATACACTGAAGCACCACTGAGTTATGGGTAGTAAAAACTGTATTGTTTTGAGCAGAGAGTAAGGGTTTAAAAGTAGTTTTTGTGTAGGAGCATCTTCCTCTACAATCAATAGTGTCCATTTACTATGCAAAAAGTTTGCATACAATTAATCCCAGTGGAGTAACTGAGGACAAAAATAAATTGTGAGACAGATTGCATATGTACAGGACTATTATCAGTTTCAAACTCATCAAGAAATACTTCATATGTACAATCCTAGTCTGGTCAATTCATTTCAGAAAGAACTCCCAAGCGAAAATTATATGGATTAATAATATTTAGTCATATACTCTCCATATGTCTCATATTAGCAACCATTCAGAAGAATGAGAAGTCTAAAATGGGCAAAAGCATCGTCATTGGAACATTGAGCAATAGAGGTGGATAATAATCTAATGAATCTAGATTTTAATTTATTCCAGTAACAGTCTTTCTGCAGTCATGAGGAATGGTGATAAAGCTTTCAAACCTGAATATATCCAAAGAGTTTTACAAAAAAGGGGAAAAAGTATTTTGTTTTAGGATCAATTTCTAGTGGCAGAACAGGCACTTTAGTCGAGGTAGTTTAGTTCAGTTGCACCTTAGACAACTAAACTGAAAAGGAATTCGCTCTAGGCTAGTTATAGGTATTTTTACTCAAGTCATTGATAGTTTTAACCAGCGAGAAAAGGAGTTGTGCATTTTTCCTGCTAAGAAGGAAAGTATTTGTGCTTTAAAGCGACCTTCTAAATGAAAAATAAACTTGTTTTTTCAATCATTATTGCTGTTGAAATACATTGTGCTGTAAATGCTGTATGAATGTTGATGTCTATAGCAGTTCCTAGTGGAGGTAACCGTAGATATCACTAGTCAGGATTTATGAGTGAAGAGTTGTAATTTAACTTTTTAGCGTATATTTAACCAATAGTTCTAAGCTGGGATGTGTTGTCATCTAGGGTTCAATTTCCTAGTCATCACTTTTGTAACTACAAACGACCTTGACACTGCTTAAGACTTTTTTGTCTTATCTGTGGGTTCAATGACTTGTGCCTTAAGAAAATTATAATGTGCTTTTATTCCAGTCACTGCTAGATTCAAATTGTGGGAGAAGGGTTACAAATGAAATAATGTAAATGATACAGAATAAATACTTGTTTTTATTCAAACAAAAAAAAATTCTTTTACAATGCTTAATTATGAACATCCATTACAATACAAATTAAACTGATTTGATTTTTTTAATTGTAAAGATCTTATTTAAAAATACACCCTCTAAGTAAAAATACATTAAATTTTTTTTTTTAATTTTAAAATCTACCAAACAGAGAAAAGGACTAAGAATTCTGCCTTTATTTTTAGATTAATTATTAAGTATGCATTAGAAAGAAATGTGTATCTTATATTTTAAATATAGAATTATTCATACTAATGATTACTTGTGAAGATTAAAATCACTGAATTTAGAAATACATACTTTATACTTCACATACTGAAGATTCTATATTTGGAAGTAAATGTCATATATACATGTAATTATAAGTTGAACAAAATAATGGAATATACAAAAAATAAATTTATTTCATAACTGTATATAATATACATACAAAATTCATTCTTTTACAACATTATATTTCTTCAAAATAATATTGGTTTTTTCATTTAATAAGGCATCAGAATTTTCTTCTGGGTTGCTGCATTTCTTGCTTGGAAATGAGATAGTTGTTTCAACATCTATAAAATTATTATCAGCCAGTTGTGTATATGGCATCAAATTCGCATTTATACTACAGCTTTCACCGTTTTTTATTGAATTAGATATTGTACTAATTCGGAATCCTTCAGGACTAGAATACAGCATTTCTCTCAGTATTCTTTGGCTTGTTTCATGAAGAAGAAGTGGTTCTTTTTCAGATTCAAACAATTCTTTTATTTGATCACCTGCTAGTTCAGAAGCTAATTTTTTGGTTAATAAAGAATAATCATATTTACTGTCTTCATAAAATTCAACCAATTGCTTGAAATTTTTCTGAAACAAATTAATAATTTAAAATTTTTCATATTAAATTTATTAAAAAGACAAATAAATGAATAATCTTCAAGAACTCTCATGTAACTATATTATTCTCTCACTGATATTGTTGTATAAAATGCTTTAAGATACCATTGTATGGAAACAAAGGCATAAGTTAATAGTTGCTAATTTATAAAATTTCGATTTTTGAAATATTCTTGTAGTTTTCCTATTAGGACAATCAATAAGAAAATTGAATATAATAATTTTTTTACAATCTAAAATGTTTTAAAATATTGGGAGAGTTACTAATAAACAACAAAAATGTAAATTTTGTTATTTTTTAAACCATGATCAGAATAGCTATGATAAATAAACTATAACATGATTAGTTTCATAAATGCAGTAACAATGACTAATAGCAATAAATTTCATTATTCTAAAACCAGAAGATGCGGACAAAAATCTAAGCTAAAACCTGAAAATTTTCTACTCTTTCAAATTTGACAACACATTATGACCCTTGAGGACCAGTATAATGGAGGTCTGGGAAATTGTTTCATCTCTAATTTCCATAATTCCAGTTTTTGAAGGAATTAGGATCAAAACTTGTCCCTTGAACATCCCTAATCAAGAAGTTTACAACCATCATGATCAATTAGCTACATCAACAGCAGTTTAAAAGATGCACCATTCACATCTTGTTCCTAATTATTATAATTACAAGCATTGTTATACAGCTTCTAAATAATTCAAAAACAGAATTGGGAAAATAGTATAACCATTTTGAAGTTTTGCCTAATCTAAAATATCCACCGATGGAATTAGTAATATATGTTTCATTATTTTATATGCATCCAAGAGTTTGTTATCTGAAATTTTCAGTATACTACAAATTAGTATAAAAGCATACAATTTCATCACCAATTTTTTTTAAAAACTGGTTTGATCAATTTATGATAGATAATTTATATAATTCGTTTGAAATGACCATGTTTTGTTACAAATTTATTTTTAAAAGTCTATTATACAAACAATGAAAAATAATTTAAAATGTTAATGTTAAAGTAATAAACACATGGTAAAAGCAAATCAAAGAGATGATTATATCTTTGATAATGATTAATAATGACTGCAATCAATATTAGAAGTTTTCTATAGATAAAAAGAGTATTCCTTTAAAAAAAAATCTAAGGAAAAAAGTTGTAGAAATGCTGAAAAGTTAATGCAATTAAAATAAGATTATTCAATTGAGAGAACAAACTTATTAAATGATCTATTCTATGCAACAATTTTGCTTGCTATTAAAAGAAACAGCTTCTTAAATAACTATACAAGTGTGGATCATAGAATCAAACATTACAATAAACAACAAATTCTCTAGCATATATATATACACTGAGGAGCCAAAACATTATGAATACCCCCATTTTTCAATGAACTGGTCTGAATGACGTGGACAGCATGCTGTACCGCCAGTCATTCGCACTTCCAAAAAAATTTTTACAGCCATACTTACTATTTTAACTAGTATTTATTAGATTCCAAAAAATATTCATTAAATGGGCCAAACCCGGGGAAGTTTTTATACTAGCAGGAACACCCCCATAGCTTTTCCGGCCCGTTTACTCCGGGGCCTTCTCCCGCCCCTTCCTCCCCCCAAGCGCTTCAGGTTTTCTTCGTCCGTTCCTTTCCCTTTCCCCGTCCAAATTCCCCCCTTTTTTAAAACCAGGGCGGGTCCACCACGCCCCCCTGTTCTCCCCAGGGCACAAAAAAAAAAGGTCTGCCCTCCTCTTCCCTATTGGCAGGTCAAAGAAAAGGTCTGCCCGGGCCACCTGGTCTCTCTTTTTCGCGGAAAAACGAAATTTTCCCCCATCCGCTGGAACCCAAAGGGGCGCATAACTACATCTATTCTTTCACACCGGGCTTCCACCCCACCCAATGCATCGTCTTCTATTCAAAACTTTCATAAAGGAATGCCTACGACACGACTTTCCCTTTAGCCATTGATATTCTAGACCAGATGTCTGCGCTGGCCCGAGGCCAGTTAACAAACAATGACCCCAGGGCCCACCTGCACCTGTCATCCAACATCTGTTTGGTGATGGATGGATGGGGTGTTTTTGATAAATTTGGGCGGGGGGGTTCACATCAATTGAAGACGTCAAACAATTTCCTTCCCCTGAAAAGGTCCATTTCACTGACTGTTTCCGGGCCTCAGGCTTTTCAGTTTTTAATATTTCAACAAAGGTTGTCTTATCAATAAACGACCGGGACAGCAACCCAAATAATAAATACAATCAAAAGTAAAAAAAAATAAATAAACCCAAAAAATTCTATAAAATACATTCATTTTAAACTAAAATTAAATCCCAAATTTTGTTTCTTTTCCTTTTTCTGTAAGTTCATCACACCAAATTTTCGATTTTTTAAAGAAGAAATTAAATCATCATATTTCACAATTCTAATACATCAAATCGCTAATAATTGGAAACATCTGTGAGTATTCATTTTACTAAGAGACAAAAAAAGATTTTCAAAAACATTATAACCTCCCCCTTTACACACACCAACACTATACCCCAGATATTAATTCACACCAGACAAAACCAAAGAATTACTTTTTCCATCTACTTATTCCAACGATAAACCCCAAACAAAATAAAACCTATAAATCTTTTAAAAAAACATTACAACTTTTTTTTTTAAATTTGGTTTAAATCAAGACCTAAACTTAATTTAAAATTTTTGGCTTTGAGGCATTCTAAAAACCATTAGAAAAGTTATTCAAACATGGTATTGTCTTCCAAGTTATTATTAAGAAAATTAGAAATTTAATTTGGGGAATCTAATTTTTAAATACTTCAAGTCAGAATAAATTTTTATGTCTATATTATGTGCATGGAACAAATTTTCCAGGCTCTTTTTTCCTTTTTTTGATTATTTCCGGACCCAATCCAACTCAACCACTTTAATAAAGCTTTTTTTACACGTTTTTTCCAAATCTGTATCAGAATGTCTATATCGACCATTCGTGATACATCAATCTGCTCTAACCACCCCATAACCAGCGTCGTTAAATTAATATAAGGAGCCCATACAAACAAAACCCCTCATTTTCTTAATAAAATTAAAATATAACGCATGGGGCATACTTGGGATAACCATCATGAGAAAACGACGAAAATACCACTTCCAAAAATCCAGTACAGTGCCCCAGATCCCTCGCATTCTTTCTAAAAAACCTTCCTTTTTTAAAAAAGATAAATTTCGGCTCGCGTCACCTGGTTCAAATTCCAAATTTTTATTACATTTAATAGGGGGATAAGGGTCCCGCTCCCTTTTTCCAAACCCAAAAAGGGCAGAGATTCGACCGCCCCATCCTTTTTTCATTTAACCGAAAGATCCCTTACTCTCAGCGAATTAATTAACATTGGGAGTACAAAATTTTTTTAATTTTGAACGGTTTCCCCTGATTTAAACTACTATCCTTCTGCCTTGAAACTCCCAGGAAGAAAGAAACCTTTTTTTTTTAGTGTTAATCATTTTTAAATATTACTGATCAGGCGGTAATTTTAAAATACAGTTGACTTTCCTTTAAAACACCCTGAAAGTTAAAATCCATAAATAGCTTTACCGAATAGAGAATTTCGAATCTTTCCCTATTCCCTTCGAGTATTTTTCCTAACCAAATTTCCCTTTTACGGTAAGTTTTAAAATTGAGACGATAACTGATACTGCGATCTCTTTTTTTTGGTAAATCTATTCGAACTTAAATTCTGAACAAAGTTTTGACCTATTATCCGTCTCAAACTTTTCCCTATAAACTTTTTTTTGGTTTTGAGAGAGGCAAACGCATCGTTAACTCACTTCTCAAACCTCCCACACATCAGTTTTTTCAGTTTTTTTTTCCTTTTATTTAACTGCCCTGCATCCGCCATTATAGATTCCGAATATCTTAGATTCACTGTTAACTGCGTACCACCCATTAACGTCATATGGGATCTCCTTTTTCGCACCCCCCATCCAACTCAAAATTTCGGGGGTTTACTATCCCCTTCTTCTATCAATTCTAAAGAATCAGCCCTATTTCATTAAATTTTTACCCGCTTTGACACAAAGTGATTGATTTAACACTTTTACCTGTAAAAGGCCCAGTTCCCTTCAAATACCACCCCATCCAATTTATTTCTTTCCCCTTTTTTTAACCCATAAATTTATATCCTTTTTTGTTCCATCCTCTTACTTGAAGGGAAAAAAATCGTCCTTCCACTGGGGGGAAAATTCTCCTTTTCGAAATCACCAGAATGGGGTTTTCAACGCTTTTTTTAACTACCGAATTAATTAAAGGCCTACATTTATTAACCGGTTACTAACTTTTGCGGAGTTTTTCCCGAACACAAAAACATTTGGAGATTGTTAACCTATTCCCTGACTTCAATTATTTTCGTTAACTTATTTCTGTGTTGAGCCTTAGTCTTTCTAACTCAGATTCCCTAGCAGTCTACGCTTCTCAAATTCCCAATTTACGTTGTAAAGTTCTTTACGTTCCAATTTTTTAAAGTTTTAAGTTCTTCACTTCCTTTAAATTTACGTTCCCACCCCCGTTTTTTGCTTTTTCGTTTTTCCAAAAAAAAATTTTAAAAATATTTAGCTGCTTCCCTCAGTATAGTATTTACTTTGACAAATTCTCTTATAAATTTCCCCTCCAGTTAAAGTAATATCAACTTCTACCCCAAATTTTTCGAACTTCTAAATTACCTTTTTTCTCTTAAAAGAAACGATGAATAATACACACAAAAACCCAAAACTAAACTTAACGTTACAAAATTATACACAGACTCAAAAACTAACAATAACTAGACCTAGATTTAACTATATTTTACAAAACGCAAATCTAAAAAAAAACAATAACCCCCAACCTTGTATACACAACTAGTATAACTACTGTTTCAAATTTCACAAATTATAACCCAACAATATCCTAACAATATTGTCAAAACTAGTATAACTATGTATATTAAATTTCACAAATCTAAGACCACAAAAATACTACCAATATTGTACCAACAAGTATAACTACTATAATTTTTTTAAACTCAAACAAAAATACCAATATCGCACATTTATAATTCATACAAACAATCTTTCTGCTCTATTGTTTACTAAATTTACCCAGTCTTTTTTTATTCCCTTTTCTCAAATTTTACATACAAAAAAAAATACTAGTTGGTCCCGAAAATAATCCAAAGAAAAAAACTCACCTTAAAAATTTTTAGACGTAGACATAGGAACACCCAGGGAAACCCTTCACACACAAAAACCCCTTCTTAAAAAAAAAAGCACTATAAAACGACAGGAACTCGTACTTTTTAACACTGGGAACTCTTAAAACCCCCCAAAACACGGGCAAATTCTTTTAAAATTTGTTGATTCATCCGCACGAAAGGAGACACTTATCCGGCTCTTCTCCCGTGGGACTCCAGGAAAAAACTCATAGCAGGACAAAACCCTCGAAGCGTCGCCCCAAAATTAGGCGGGCATTAAAATTCATCACATCACATTGCACACGGTCCCTTTTTCCCCTTTTTTTCATGGGTCGCATCATTCACTTAAAAAGCCGGATCCCACCGCGCCACCAATTTAAAAAATATATATATATATATAGCTGTAACGTCTAGTCATTTGTACCAAGAAAATTGTTAGAACTTTTCTATTTAACTAGATTTATTAGATTCCAAAAAAAAAAATTATTTAAAAGGCCAAAGCCGGGCGGAAGTCTTATCACTAGCAGGAAAGTATAGCTTTTCCCCCAGTTTATCCAGGCTCTTTCTCCAAGTTCTCCCCCCCGTCCAAGTCGTTGGTTTTCTTCGTCCGTTCCTCTTCCCTTCCGTCCAAACACCCTTTTAAACACCAGGGGGGGGTCCACCACGCGCCCCCCGTTTTCCCATTGGCAGGTCAAAAAAAAAAAGGTCTGCCCCCCTCTTCCTCATTGGAGGAAAGAAAAGGTCGCCCGGGCCACCTGCGTTTTCTATTTTTGCGGAAAAAAACGAAATATTCCCATCCGTCGGGGAAACCAAGGGGCCATAACTCACATCTATTCATCTCACACCTGGGCTTCCCGCCCCACCCCAATGATCGTCTTCTATTCAAAAATTTATAAAGGAATGCCTATCGACACGAATTCCTTTGCCATTGTATACTAGACCAGATGTCTGCGCTGGGCCGAGGCCAGTTTAAAAAACAATGACCCCATGGCCCTGCACCTGCATCCAACATCTGTTTGGGATGGATGGATAGGGTGATTTCAGATGAATTGGCAGGGTGGGGTTCACATCAATTGAAGACGTCACAATGCGATTAAGTGGAAATGGTATTTAATTGCAGCAGAAGAAGGTAATTAATCATTCTTGCCCTTACTTTTTTAGCAAAGGTTGGGAAAGGCTGGTGCCAGTGGTGGCCATGTATTGGTCAGAAGGAGTTCAAGAGAATGCCTGCAACCAAATAGTCTGCAGCCAGACACACTGGACCCCCAGCATCATGATCTGTGGAGCAATTTCCCATGACAGCAGTACTCTCGTGGTTATCCCAAACACACTGACTGCAAATTTGTACGTCAGTCTGGTAATTCAACCTGTAGTACTGCCATTCATGAATAGCATTTAAGGGGGAGTTTTCCATCAGGATAACATTTGCCTTCACACTGCAATTAGAATGTAACATGCTCTGCAGAGTGTTGTATGTTACCTTGGCCTGCAAGATCACCAGATCTGTCTCCAATTGAGTATGTATAGGATATCATTGGACGACAACTCCAGCATCATCTATAGCCAGCACTTACTGTCCCAGGTACCCCCAAGAAAACGCTTTTGGAACCATCCCAAAAAGTGATTTTTCGCCCCCAAAAATTAAAAATGCACGCCATTCAAAATTTGGAGGTTACACCAGCAAATTAATAACAGCATTTCTTTTTTTGAAATGCATTTTCTTGAGTTTTAAGTTAATCTGTTCTTAAAAATTTTAACCACTAAAAATTTTTAATTAGACAATTGCGTTTTCCAAATTTCATTACTCTACAATAATTTTTTCTTAGTGTTGGGATTTTTTTTTCTGTCAGAGTGTTTGCAGACCTAAGGTGGTGCAATATGTTATTGAGTAGGTGCTCATAATGTTATAGCTCTTTGGTGTATTATATATATATAGAGAGAGAGAGATAATCATATGTACTTCATGCCTCTTTGTAAAGAATGGAAACTTTCTGACATCAAGATATGCATTTATGATGTGCAAGAAACAAACTAAAGTAAATCTTTGATTATAAAACTTGTGATTATTATTTTCTAAAAAAGAATCCAGTTAAATAAAAGGGAGTGAACTAGAATTACCGGAAAATCCGACGTATAATGCGCATCCCCATTTTTACGAAAGAACGAGAAATGAGCGTGTACAATGCTGGTATGTTTTTAAGCCATTTTTTTATTCAAAGTATTATCCCAGAATTTTGAAAAATAGTATATTTTTAGAATCAGAATTCTTTAATTTCATTGGGTATGTCATTTCTTTCAAATAAACAATAGTCCTATCTATGTAGAAGGCTAATTTTTCTTACGCTTATCTTTTTTTATTTTTGAAACTATCATTTTTTTATATCCGGTATATAACATGCACCCCTAAATTTCCACCTAATTTTTTTGTGCTAAAATTTTGTGTTATACACTAGATTTTACGGTATATCAAATTAGAAAGGCACTTCTATGGTTTATAAAAACATTACAACACTTAGTTTCACTTTGAAGCTCTGACAATGTGATAAATACAATTAAAGGGAAATAAATAGAGTAGAAGCTACTTATTTATAGTTTTGATTTTTTTAAGACTGAAGACATGTAATCTACAAAAAAAATAAAACGTTTCATTCTTTTTATTCTGAGATTTCTCATTAAGTTTAAATCATATAGATATTTAACTAACGAGCTAAACACAGTTGCAATAAAAAAAAACATTTTTATTTGAATCTTTTAACTGTTTTAGTATTTATTTCCTTCCTATTTTGCAAAAATGCCTCACAAACTATGCGACAAAATTAAAACTGAACACTAAAATTAGGAGCAAAATACACATAAGAGAATATTTGTCATAAACTATGCTTAAGGATCATTTTGATTGCAATCATTCTTCTCATGCAAAAAAGAAACAAATATTGTAGTTATATAGCAATATATTTTTTTCCTCTCCCTATTTTATGCACAGTATGTAATCATTCAAATAAATACACTAAATGTAAAATAAGTATTTTGGAATTTTTAAATTTCTTTTTGGAAGGGGATGTTAGCAGATATACAGCACTAATCTAACAGCCATGTGAAAGATTTGACTAGTATTCATAACAGAATGTGGGAGTGAAAAAGTGATGTGTAGGATAGAGAAAAGAAGTAGAATTGTGTTAGGTTGTAAAAGAATGATATGGTGTTTAATGACAACGATGGTTGTTTAATGACAGTTGTATAATAACAGTGTTTATCTGACTTTCAATATAGGTAGTGAGATCACCAACAGGTTTATTAGTGGGGGGTGCAATAGGAATGTAAATTTATATCTTCAATTACTAGAGTTTTATTATAATTCTCACTAGCTTATTTTATTTAAAATAAAGTAAAATTATATTAAGCATCAAAAACTTATTTCCAAATCCTTTAAAAATATAAGTCCTTTTACCATTGATCTTTTGAGTATCAAAGTTTAAGAGTACCTAAGAAATACTATTTACAATAAGCAAAAGAAGAAATTCAAAGGTGTGTGTGTGTGTTGAGTTATATTACTTCAAAATTAACTAAGTAAAGTTAACTAACCTCTGAACCTTCATAATTGAAGACACCTACACAGCTGACAGGAACAGATTTGCGACAAATTTTACCCAAATTAAATCTTCGATGTGAGAATATATAAGGAATATGATATACTTCCGCTAAGGATTTAAGTTCTTCTATGATATCATTTAATCCTCCTAAATTCAAACAGAAATAAAAATGTATCTTAACATAGGAACACTTGAATTAAAATGAAATACATAAAACAAAGTTTTAATCTTTCTTTATACATTGATAACTATTTCAAAACTGAAAGTAAATTGTAATATTTTTCACTACCTAAAAAGAAATGATAGAAAGAAGAATAGAAACCTAATTCATAAAAAATTACTATACAATAAAAAATAGCTTTCACCATACAATAAATTCCAATAAACCCAATTTCTTATAAAGTTTTCAATTACAATGGTTTGCTATAAATTAAAATTTCCAATTAAGGTTATATACTTTGAATTATGCTTTGTCTCATTCATAATATCTTTTTTTTTCATCACAGTAGCTGAATTCCTGATAAAACAACAAAGGTTACTTTTCAAGAAAATGAGTTCTACAATAATGACTTATTAATGCAAATATATTTTAAGAAAATTTTTAAATGCAAAATATAGCACTTAACATTATGAAAGTTATAAATCATCTCAATCAACATGTATATTTTTTTCTGAATTCAGAATGAACTTAAATGACATTCTGGATATAATTTGAAAATGATAATAATCATGAATAATAGCCTACCTTCAATTTTAATATCTTCTATATCTGTAGCTATTATAACACACTTAATTTTCTTTAATTGCATATGCTTCTTTATTTCCTTGATTCCATATACCAATCGTCTCTTTCTTTTAGCCTTTAAATAGAGAATCAAATTTTATACATTTTATTATCATTAAATATCACTATTTTTAATTAGTGCTATCACTATTTTTAATTAATTATTATTTAATTAATTGTTATATTCAAAATAGGATGTTAAGTAGATTAAATACAGTTTTTTTTTAATTACAGATTTAATATTTTCTTTTACTAATATTAAATTGGCACAAACTATAGAATTTTGTTTAGGAAATTATAACAGAATGAAATATGTGCAAGGGAAACTGGAATAGTATTTGAACATTAAATAAATAAATAAATATACCCCTAATATTAACAGTTTCCACATTAACAAAATAGTAAGAAAAAAGTTCAGACTCTCTTCCTTCCTAAAAGTCCAGCCATCTATATATAAAAATTGAAATAATACTTGCTTATGACTGAATGCTTATACAATTATTTATTCATGCCACATTAAGAATCAAAAAAGACTATGGGCATGAACTCGTAATTTTGAGCCTTATCCAAATGATGAGGACAACACCTGAGCTGACACCTCACTCCACATTCTCACACAATTTTGGAGACTTAAGAACCTCAATGGACATCAGCTCTACTACAAGATGTTCTGCAGTAGCAGAACCAGGACCTTATTTCTGAGTTCACTACATAGACTACTAGTTCAATCCCTTTTTAAGCCAAAAAATATATACTTACATTTGAAATATGTTTTTATCATATGTGCAACTAGTTGTGCTATAAGTTTCTGATACAAGAATTTGAGATCACTTGTGTGGTTCAAACGCAGCAGGCAATTTTAAATTTTGTCATTGGAGACTGTCTGCAATATTTTTCAAAAAATTGTATTTTTTCATGTAGGTTATTTATTCTAAATCAGTCACAGCATTAACATTTTTAACAGAAGCATGCAGCAAAAAAAGAAGAGTTCGTCATATTTTTAAAGATTTTAAAACATTTAGACAACAAAACATTATTCATTTATCAAATAATTGGTATGTATTTTCTGAATCTATTGGTAATAATTGGTCGGTATTTTCTGAGACCAACATAATTGCAGACTGAATTAGAAGTGGTCCTCTGCACTCTGTGAGAACACTAGCTCTTGTCAAAGCAGTCAGGGAGAGCACAAACAAAAGAAGATTCTCTTTGCTAAACAGATGAACATGCGAAACAAAAAAATGTGTCAAAAAGAAAACAAAGACCTTAAACCAATAAGTTAGTGAAATATAACTGTGGCCATTTTCTTACAAAGTAATTAAAGTGCCAGAGGTGCTTTATGGCCACAGACGAATTCTGTATACTGACAGTAAAATTGTTGATGTTGGAAAAACTTTCAACCACCAGAATGACCCTGTATGTGCAAGGAATGTCTAGAAAACTAAAGAGAAGAAAAAACGCTTGTAGAAAACTCATCATCTGGCTTTCTCAATTGGGACATTGGGTATGAAAGTGTATCAGATATTCATTTTTGCAAAGAAGGGGAAATCACTGTAAAGTTTATCAATACACTTCCTTATAGCCAATATAAAGACTCTGAACATAAACCTGCTCAATTGAAAAGATTGGACTTTTCAACAAGACTGCTCCTGTTCATAGGACAAAGACTATACAGTGGTGTTTGAAAGAGAATGCACCAGGCTTCATAGAACACAAAGATTGGCCTTTCAGCCATAGAGATTTAAATCCACTTGACTATAAATCATGGTCAGTATTTAAGGGGAAGGTGTGCCCAAAACAACAACCTAATTTAAGCAGTCCTGAATGTTCTTGAAGAAAAGCAATGATGGAAATTCCGATGGAGGTAGTGCAAGCCTCAATAGACGAGTGGCCTAAGAGCCTTAAGACATGTATGAAGTCAAAATGTGATAAGTTAACAAAAGATGTATAATGTTAAATTTAAAAATAAATTAAAGCTTAAAAGCATTCAGTTTTAAATTTCCTTGCTTTTATCTCCTTTATATTTCTATCAGAACTTATGGCAAAACTGGGTAAAATCCTTAAACATACGATAAATCTAATTTAATTAACTCTTTTACTGATTTTTTTTTTTTTTGCATAATTATCATTTGAGTTGTTTTTTTTTCAAAATGTTGCAAAATTAACTCTTTTTATTGATCTTTTTTTTTTTGCATAATTATCATTTGAGTTTTTTTTCTCAAAATGTTGCAAAAACTAAAAACAAAGAGTAACCTGAGTAAAATAAGCATCTGGTTAATAATCTGTCCACTAAATACTTAAATCCTTTATTTCAACACAATTGCTAAAAAATACTTTAGAATAATCTTTTTTTGCTATAAATATTTTAAATGTTACCAAATGTCAAGAATTTTTTATACAGTCTGTTATTAATTACTTGACTTTTCAATCCTTTAACTTCCTCCTGAAACATTTTTTAAGACAATAAACAATGAAGTATACCTTAACAGGATCCTTTTGGTGCATTCGATCTTGAAATCGTGCAAGATCATCAATTAATGCAAATACTGTTTCGTCAATCTGTCTACTGATAAAATGATTACAGTATCTAAAAAGAAAGTATTTATAATTAATGTAGGTATATTAATATTCAATAAAAAGAAATATAAGATATATTATTAATTGATTATAAGCATATTTAGCATTATGTTTTTCAAAGAAATTTGCCTTTATGTTAATTTTACATAACTACATCAGAAATATTGTTGAAATAAATGCATACAATAGCCAATTTATTTATCTAAAGAATTCTCATTTGTTGTTGTGTTGTTACTAATGCCATCCAATCAAAGGTGTCAAATCAAGGTCCACAAAATTTATCATGACTAGGAGGCTAGAATATGCCTGTCATCTTGGTAGCAGCCTTGAGCACCCAGGTGACAGTATGTTTTGGCTATGCTCCACCTCAATTTTGAGAAAGATATCTTCCACCCTTTTTCCCATGCTAACCTCTAGAAAGGACTTTTGGCTAGATGAATATTTAAAGCACCTCCATGCAACATAGGCACTATATATTTACAATCTTTCATGCCATCTCCAGGATTTGAACCAGGGCCCTCAGCACAGAAGTAAGTGCCATTAGCCATTATACATTCACTGCAGTTTAGAACTCCCACTTGAGAAATGAAACCTAGTAAATATTTTGGTACTTGCTTATTATACTACACAGGAATTTCTCCAAATCAAAAAACATTAGTAAATGCTATTATTATTTCTGAACAAGCACACAAAGAAATTTCTGTGCATATTCCTTCTGCATCAGAATGTCAACAAATAAATACACTAAGACTTAAAAAAGTAAATAACATACTTTTTTTAAAAAACATACAATTGAAATACATAAAAAATACAATAATTACTGCATCATTCAGGGAGTCCAAATACCTAAGCTACATTCAAAAGCATTACATACATATCTTTTCTTCATGTAGACCACGCCATATAAGTTCATAGAAGTACAAATCCAAATGCTATCATGCAGATTAGCAATGTTTCTTGCTTTGCTATATACTAATTAGTTTTTGAGGTACTTATGAATTATACCAAAATATTCCTCAGCATTCTTTAGTAGAAAATAGATTTCAATTTTTAATCATCTGTCCCAGCAAAATGAAAGAAGAATAATTTTACAAATTATAAAGAATGCTAGCATTTTTGAATGGACACAATCAAGAATATTGTGTCAGAACATACACAGGAACAGATTTTCATTATTGGCTACATATCCCAGCATTTGGCGATGCTTCTTGATTTGACAAAATTGGTCCCGAGTAAAATATTTATAATAGAAATCTGTTGATGAACATTTTCATAATGGATTACAAAATGCTGACCACATAAACAAGAAAAGGAAAAACTGCACATTATCCAAACAAAAAAGAAAATTCCTCCAACAGCTCAATATAAATTAAAAACTGACTTATTTGAATAATAATAAAAAAAAACATTAACAATTTAAAATGTCCTCCTTATTTTCTTAATTCCACACTATATAAGCACATGCATAAAATATTATCTAATTCAAAAGAATTTTTTTGAAATAATGGTGGTAATGAAAATTAAATAGACAAATTTATTAAATTTGTACAGATAAAAGTATTGATATAAAAAATTTTTATTAAATTATAAAAAAAGATTTATATAATTAAAAAATCATATAAAAAATATAACAATAAAACAAAAAAATGGATACAGCTATTTTAAAATACAAAGAATAATACTTAATAAAAAAAGTATTCTTATAGAACAAATATTTTTATTTGGTCATTTTTCTTAAATAATGAGAAAAATGAAATAACTGAAACATTCTGAAATGATAATTTCAGAATGTTTCAGTTATTTCATTTTTATTTCAGTTTTTTCATATCATATATTTAAAAAATTATATAAATTTATAATATATGGCATATTGAAATTTCATATTCTTTTAAATTCAGATATATGGTTCATACAAATTTTTGTTACATCAACAAAATATTTGAGCATGACTTTAAAATTCAGCATTAGAACTTCTATAAGATATAATTTTTATTAAAAAAATTGTTATTACTCACTGCCTGAATTTTCGAGAATGGAGCAAAAGTTTTATTGCCTGAAGTCTTTCTTGATCTGAATACAGATTTTCTGAGACATGAGAAATATTTTCTCCAGGTGAATCCATTTTCATTGTATCACTTTGATCTTCCATTTTCTTTCCATCATCTAGATTACAATCAATGGTAAAAATATTACTTGCTGATGATTTATTACTCATATCATTAATCATTTGAGCTCCTAAAGTAACTACATCATCTACACAGCTAGTATTCTCAGTAACTGATACTACTTCTATTTTATTTTCAATTAAATTATAATCAGCAGTAAAGATATCATTTGTTGATTTTTTTTCAGGTACAGCTTCACTTGTGATATCTAGAGCTTCCTCAAGGCTGTTTAAAGGACTGTCTTGTTTCTCATGTAGCCAATTGGTGTCTGCAAAAGTTTTTATAATATTTGAAATCAAACTTTTATTATGCTGAATATCATTAGCACAATCATCATCTCTATACTCAATACAATCAATATCATTTGCACTATGAGCATTATCCACATGATTTTCCAAATCAATTAACTTGCTATTAAAAGGGCATTCTGATAGATGATTTGTAACTTCCCTTTCAGCAAATGGTACATCAGGAATACTATGATGTCTTAAAAATTCTTCAGAAGATTTATAGTCTGATTCATCGCATGTCTTACGTACAGTACCAAGTTCTTCTACTTCATGAGAACTTATTAAACAGAGATTTGAGAAATTATTCTCAATATCTGAGTTTTCAAATCCTTTTAACACAGATGCTAACTCAGCAGAAAGTTTTAATACATTCATTCCATGTTTGGTAGGGCCAGTCTGCAAATTTTTCTCATTTTCTTCATCACAAGCAGTAAAATTTTGGACCAAATTCTCACTTTCTTCCTTAAGACAAAAAACTAAATCTTTCTTACAATTGTTTAAATCTTTGGAAAGAATTTCTTCATTTTCATTTTTATTAATAGCACATGAAGAGTCAACTTCTGAGATTCGGTTTTCTGATTTATTTTCATCAATTTCAACAGACTTTTCAGGTGATAAGCTACATTCATCAGAAACAGAATCTAAAAAAAGAAAGGAAAACTGTAACTTATATGATATCCAAAAAAATTATATTACCTAAAAGAAGAAAACATGAATAATTTCTAATACACTAATAACAACATATCTTATTAATTAACATTATATATATATATATATATATATATATATATATATACATACATATATACACAAAATGTGTAAGCAAACATAAAGAAAGGAGTATGATCTGGAATAAAAAAAAAACAGTAATATAAAGAAAAACAAAAAAAACAAAAAAAATTAAGAACAGTTTTGCATTCTTGAGATATGAATTTAATTCATTACCTAAGTTTGCAAATAAAAATACTTGTATTTTACATATATTTTCCAGTTAAAATGAGATTCATACATTATAAACCTTCCTCTCTCTCATATATAATATATATATATATATATATTATAGTAATGTATTTATAATAAACCAAAATTTCATGCAAACAACATAAAACGGTACTTACATACTATCGCAACAATGCCAACGTTCAAGATAACTTGCCAAGTTGGCAACCCGATTCCGCATGAGTCGTGCAAGCTTAATTGGCAACTATGTGCTTTGTTTCATATAATGTTGCCAATACAGTTGCAATAATATGAAGTGTACATAAAACTAAAATGCATACATACATTTAAAAGAAAATATAAAGAAATAAGCAGCTGTTATTAGGCTGATTAACACATTTTTTCTTTTTTTCATTTCATTTTGTTTCATCTAATTTTCTTAACTAATTTTATTTATTCATTCATTCATGTTTTATTGTTGCTTATATCTGCACAACTTTTTCTACAGAAACTTGTTCAATAAGTTTTGTTTCTTTTGAAACAGATAAGTGTCATTAAGCAGCTTTAGAATGAGAGTAGAAATATTATAATCATACTGCATTGCTAATCTATTACTCTTAGGTCTTGCTAATGGGTGTCAATAAACTTACACTTTAATTTCCTAAATATCATCTTTTCCCTTCTTGATCATTACTCTTTATATTGACTCATTGTTATGTACCAAAAATTCGGTGTATAATCGGAACTTTTAACACAAAATGTAAGATCGAAATTTACGGGTGCGTGTTATACACCGGGTATAAAAAAAGAGCTTAGAAAAAAATTAAGACTTCTACATGTATCGAAGTACAGTTTATTTAAAGAAATTACATTACTTATGAACTTAAAGGACTGTAGTTCAAAACATAAGAACATTGCACACGTAGTTTAGGTTCCTTCATAAAAAAGGGGGTGTGGGTCATACGGCGAATATACCTAAAAATTAAAAATTGCCGCTTGAAAGTAGAGGTGCAAGTTAAAAGGTGGTGTGTGCGATATGTGGGATTACACAATATATAAAAAAAATTAACTGCAAATACCTGTACACAGTACTCAATACTACAAAAAACACACACAGTATTAAAATTCAGCATGGTGAAAATACCTCTCTAAAGAGGTAACATAGAAAGTGAATGATGCCCTTAGTTCACATATCTGAACCAAGTAGTGACTGTAATAGCACCTAAGCAAATTTTAACTTTAAAGTCTGGCTAATCTAAAAACTGTTTGTACCTCAAAAAATTTGTATGATGCAACTTCATGTTTGAAGATACTACTGTAATACATTCTTACAAATAGCATTTAATTTTATATATATATATACATACACACATACAAAATCTTCAAGCGCTTGGAAAGCCTTCTAAATGCCAGGTACAGCTGTAAGAAAAGTTGGTGGATGTTGGCTTATGAAAACAATGACAAATGATGACTGGTATATACCATTCTGCAGATGAAAAGATACCAGTATCAGACATTGGACAACAATGCTCAGCAGCAGTGTATGGCAACTGGACCACAGGTATCACAGCTTACTGTGGCAAAACATCTACTTAATGGTGGCATATTTGCATGCTGTTCTGAAAGCTGCATGCCATTAACAAGAGCCCTTTGGTGGCAATATTTACAGTGGTATCAAGAACACAAAGAGTGGACATCAATGGAGTCCCTGATGAGAGTCGTTTGAGCAATGATTCTCAGAGCCAGTTGATATGGAAGGATATGGTTTCACCCCACTAACATCAAAGAGATTGTTAGAGTTGATCAAGAAGTGCTTGCGTGGAAAAGCATTTTGTAGAATAGAAAAATGGAACTCCCCATATTTTGAGACTTCCTAACAGAGCATTGTTACAACAATGAAAATATTCTCAAACATGTATGTCTGTTCCAAGGTGCCAATGGTTCAGACTTTTTTTGATGGACAATAATGTAATAATGCATGTCCACATAGCCCCCTTTGCAATTTAGGAACTTCTAGAAAACAAGAATATCTACAGTGTGAATTTTCCAGTGTGCTACCCTAATTTAAATCCTATAGAACATGTAGGATGCTTTGGGGAAAGACCTGGCAGCAAGATCGTATCTTCCAGAGAACACCTGTCAGCTGACATAGAATGCTCCTTGAAAAATACCAATTCTTATCTCAAGAACTTCTGAATAACTAGGCATTGAGTATGAACAAATGGTATCACACAATCACTATAGTTATATATAGGGGAAGTCATATCTCTTACTAAAAGACTTAGGATTCTTCTTCATGGCCAGACAATGTTTTTTACTAATGCTATCAACTCAATAACAGCCTTTTCTGCTTTGTTCTACAATACGTACATTTCTTCTCTTTTTTTTTTTTAGCTATGCTTTCACCAATCTTTTAAGTGCTTTTTATAGTGTGAATTTCGTACCACCTAGTTGACTTTTTTTCTGAATTACGGCAGAATCTGAATAGTTGCACACTAAAGTACTTTCAATGGGAAAAAAAAAGAGAGAAATATTACTACATTTTAATTATGAAATAAAAATCTCAACAATAACAATAATTCTTTAATATTGAAATATATTTCATAAAACAAATATTTTTAAATTCAAAATGTAAGCTATCAATTAAATTAACTGCTAATTTTCAAATATCTCTTGTGCTCTTACATTCTTTTATTCATTAGCAAGTTTAATAATAATCAGAAAAAGCCAACTCAGTTAGAGAAGATAAAAATCTTTTGTTGACCCAGCATTTGGTAAAAAATACAAAATCATGGATCAAGAAGTTGATTTATGTCTTAAAGCAGTATTAATTACACTGATTTGATCACTCTAAAGAACAAATACAATTTTTTATTACTTAAATTAGAAAATATTAACTACCCTTACTTTCACTTCCATGGCTCCTTGTGATCATACTCTCTCTTTTCTGCTGCCTTCCTAATAGTATAAGCTGGAATGAAAATTAACATGAATTATGAAATCAAATAGCACATTAATTAAACTGCAAGGTCATAAAAGATATCTCTATTCACAAAATTATATACTGCACAGTTTTGTTAAAAAAAATCTAATGGTATTTAACAATCGCATAAAAGAAAGCACTAATTTTTTTTCCATGGATCAGTTAAAGCACAATGCAGAATTCCTAAACAACTTGAGATCAGTAATTGAATAATTAAAACAGAAGTTAAAATTCAGAAAATGATTTTGTTCTTTGTCAGTTATAGGAACCTAGGATTAGATACTGCGAATATGAACATTGGTAAAGTTATCAATCTCAGATTCTGGGCTGAAAATCTGTCAGAAGTTGATACCGCAAGACAAAAAAAAGTAAGTTAAATGGCCTAACAATAAACTAAGCATACAGCTTCGGTAAATAGTATTTTCATCTTGATAGCCGATTCATCACATGAAGAACGACATTACATAGATAACCAATGGCATTACACCATTAGCAATACTTCTATCAACATGGTGCAACCATTTAGTCAAAAAAGCTATTATGATAAAACCTTCTCCTCTTGGGAGAAAAAGTTAACTGAGACTTTTTCATTAATCATTCATTTTGAATACAATAAACTATATCCAAAAAACTAAAAAATATTGAAAAAATAAAATCTATAAAACTACATACCTTATCAGGTTTTTGGACAGATGTTTTAAAAATTTGAAAAACTCTGACAAATGAATCATTAAGCTAAACAACAATGTTCCAAAAATTAATGGAAAAACTAATTCTACAGAAGTTTTCACTTGTTCCTTTTTCTCCTTTGAATACACTTTATTATACTAAAATGAACACTGTAGTCTAGATCTGAGGGAGGAGGGGATTGAAATTCCAGATTATTAACATTACTTAACAAATTAAAAATAACTGGTATAAGAAAGTCTTAAAAAATCACTTAATTTAGAGAAATTTAGACTCGGTGATAATAAATATAAAATGAATAATTTAAAAAAATATATAAAAAGAAAAATAATAATCTTTTATATATATAATTAAAGAACTTAAAAAGTATTTCAAATAAATATTTTAAATCTTAAGAAAAATTCATAGCAAAAAGTTTTATGTAATAAATATGATCAAATTTCTAGTTTTAAATCATTAATGACAGAAATATCTTAAGATGCATAATTTTTAAAAATTAAAATAAATATTTTTTAAAAATTAAAAGGTTTGGACATAATTACCTTTCGCAATCGAGAAGGTCTTTTTATTTTTGGTATTTCTCGTTCTTTACCTCTTTTAACAATTGGTCTTGAAGAATTCAAAACAGCATTATTAACAGCCTTCAGGGGAAAACAAAGAAAAAAAATTCAAATATCAAATATAAAACATAATGAAATAAAGCATTAAAACTGAAAAGTGATATAATTTTAAAACATACTTTTCTTATGGTTTCTTTTTTAATAACTTTAGCAAATTTCACCTGTGATTCACCTTTCCTTTCAGATTTCTTTTTAGGCTGAAAAAAAATGCATCAATATTCAAATATATTTGCCAATGTAGATATAAAAGTGTTTATATATATATATGAGGAAAACAAGAAATACACAAAAACTAGACTATAAGCAGAACTTAAAAAGGAGAGCAGTTGGTGACTATTTTGGTGATGCAATCCATCCACAATATTCATGTCTGCCAGTATCCACTCATCTGTTCATGACTGATAGGAGCATTGCATCATTAAGTGATCACATGCAAATGCTTCCTGCTGGAAAAATATCTAATGAAAAAACTGAATCAAGTTTCTAGAGAAACTTTAAAAATCAGCCACAGAAACATTTCCAATATTAACCAAGGCTTATAAAGATGAAACTTTGTATTGAATATGTGTTTTGAATGGCATAAAAGGTTTTAGGAAAGAAAAAACAACTTGAAAGATAATGAAAGTGCTTGCTACCTAAGATTAGTGCTTACAAACCAAAACATTGCCAAAGTTCATGACGTGATCTGAGATGACCAAAAATTAAGTACTTGTGCAGTGGCAGAATAAGGTTAACATGGATAAGGAATGCATTTTAACTGAAAAATTAGACATGAGAATTTAGTCTGATGATCAAAAACAATGTCATAAAGACTTGTGTGTAGACATGCTATAGTACATTAGAAACAAACGAAATTTATTGGATTTTGTAGTAACTTGTGCGATGAAATATGGATTTTTACCTAAGATCCTGAAAGAAAGCACCATTCCGTAAAGTAGAAGCGTCTAGATTCTCCAAGACCCCCAAAAAACATGCATGTCAAAATCAAAATTCAAAACAATGTTGCTTGTCTTCTTCGGCATAAAGATAATTTTAATGATTAAGTGAGTTTCCAGTAGTCAGACTGTTAATCAGCTCTGCTACATTGAAGCACTAAAAATATTTGTCCAAAAAATTAGGAAAAAAGACATAGTTGTGGCTAGATGGATGACTTGTCATGGCTACATGGATGACAATGCACCTGCTCACAAGACCTTATCTGTCAAGCAGTTTTTGATGTGCAAAATGGAGCAATAGAGCAAACACCTTATTCAACAAATTTGGTTTTTAACGACTTTTAAAATTTCCTAAAGCTAAATCTTGCATGTCCAGGCAAAAATGAAGAACCTTCTGAAGGATTCTTTTTTTCCAAAAACCTTGTTTCAAAAATGTGAAATGTTATCCGCAACAGTTGTACCAAATGCATTAGCATGAGAATGCTGAATGAAACTACAACGGAGATGACATCACAGAGAACTAATTCTGCAAGAAAACTAATTTAATAGATCAGTCTCATTTTTCTTGTGTTTGTGAGTACCTCATATATATATACTAGGGATGATCAGAAAAAAGTTTACAAGCTGCAGCATTTGAAAACTACATATTGTGGAGAAATTTTGTTTCCCCAGAGTGGAGACAAATGGCATTACTTGTCATACAGATGGTTTGTAGGTGGGTAGTGAAAGTTCCCAGACGGTTCAGGATGATTGAAGTGGCAAGATGCTTAGGAAATTGGTCTCGTTTGGAAGTGAGAACTGTTATTCAATTTTTATGGGCAAAGAATCTGTCCACATCTGCCATTCACAGTCAAATCTTGGAAGTCTATGGTGAAGAAGCAATGAGCAAACAACATGCAGTGAAATGGTGTCCCTCTTTTCAGTCAGACAGGGGACAGTTCAGATAGGATGTCGAAAGCCGCAATATGGCAGAGAGTATCCGACCAAGTTCTTCAACAACAAAAATCAACACAGCACAATTGAAGAAATAATTCAAAATGATCAACAGGTAACTCTGAGTTAAATCTCGCAGAGCTGGGACTAAGCTATGGTAGCGTGCAGCATATCGTTTCTGATGTGCTGTGGTATTTCAACATAGTGCTCTGAAAACATTCACCGAGACCTGGCTCATTAGACAAGGACCTGGTTTGTACCAAGACGGATTAAACAAGTTGGTTCTGGGTTCTGATAAATGCCTAAATAGACTTGGTAACTGTCAAAATGTGATAGACATGTATGCCCCTTAATTACCTTTTTGTATTTTCTGTCTATTGTTAATAAATATTTCTTTATTTGATTTGTAACCTTTTTTCTGATCACCCCTCGTATATATATATGATAAAAATCCCACTAGCTACAAAATAGCTTTTATCATTTAACAGTGATAACTACATTTTATTTTGAATTTGTATGTAATTGGCAGCAAAAATGCATACCTTTGCAGTCAAAAGCATATCAAACAGTGAGAGAGTAATTGGATTACTAGAACGGACAACTTTAGCCTCTTCCACATTTTTCGCTGAGCCCTTTGCATCTAATTTAGCAGCTGAAATTAAAGTAATATAAATTAATTTTTCATTGAATATTTTAAAAACATATGATTTCAATGAAAATGCAATTTTTTAATTGACACAGTTTTAGAACAAGAATTCTTAACCAACTAACACAAACTAACTTCCACTTTGTGTGCAAGCCTAAAATTTCTAAAACTAATTAATATCTTAAATGAATGAATCAGATCAAAGATAAACTCTTAAGCAGTAATCAATTTCTTTGAAATTGGATGGGTTGGAGAAAAAGACAAGTCTATGAAGATATAAACAATATCAATAGGTCAAATCATCTAAGATGTGATAATAATCATCAAATAAACATAGACAGCATGTGTTCAGATGAGGAAGTTTTCAATTCTACTTCATAAAGTCTTCTTATTTCTTGCTTTTAGTTTTATTTTCATTATTAAAATTTTGTCTCTTTTAATAGTCTCAACATAATAATCCTTTAAATGTTACATATTACAATAAAATTTCAGCAAAATTCTTGGATTCTAAATGAAGTGTGAGATCATATTACAAGATTCATAGGGATGCCAACCTAGAAAAAAGAATAACCCTCACTTTAAAGCAAAAAAAAGTTATAGGGAGCCATAGTTGAATGAGAATTGCATCTGTGAGTTGTTACCTTTAACTTTCATATCCCCCCATGTGAAGACTGAGACTCAACAAGATTTAGTAAGTAGTTGCCTCCATTATTAGAATAACCAGAATTCAAAAACATAATTAGATTAACTATTAAACTTACGAGACAATATTATTCTGTTATCACAACAAAATAAAGTCCACATGCATTAGATCAAGAAACAAAATTTTAAAATTTTACAAAACCAACTAATTTTGTTCATTCATTACAAAGGACAAAATTACAAATTTCATAAGATTTCTTGCAACCATTTTATAATTGTTTTCATGATCATACAAAATAAAATAATCCATCTCTTTTCATTTATAATTTTTTTAAAAAAATAATTCTAATGATAACAATTCTATTAAAAGTAATGCAAATGAATAAAGAAACCTTGACATTATGCTATGATGCATTGTAATGATGTTTACATAGATTGATATCACACTAGTGGCAACTATTTATGTATAAAAAACAGCTGCTTATGTATTATGGTATACTGTATGTATAAAAGATAAAAAAAATCCTTGAATCACACAATATTTTATTTTTTTAATACAAAAACAGTTACATAGTAATTTTTAAATCAAAAGAAAAAAAATCATCTAAAATTTTTCTATTATCTAAAATTATTTATGTATTAGTAACTTAAAATGAATAAAAAATTATACTAAGACTTTTTGTAACAGTAATAAATTTGCATTGAAAATGAAACTTCTATTTGCATAACTTGATACACTACCTTCAAGAACATTATTGGTTTCAGAAACCTCCTTAGAAATAGTTGATTCTGCATCAAACTAGAAATAAACAGGCAATTTTGAAAAATATGGCAACTTTAAAAAAGAATTTCAATTTTAATAAATTGACTATTTAAATTCCTTTTAAATTTCAAGTATTACATTTTACTTGACAATAAAATTTTCAAATTCATTAAGAAATTAATCAAAATGTGAATGATTTAAAAAATTTAATAAGTCTTACCATTCTTCTAATTAAATCAGTTAATGTTATTTTTATGTGCATAAAGTAAAAATTAATTCAGATTTACTTCCAGAATTATTTTTAGAGCCAATAAACTCATATTTATCACAGTACACATATTAAGAAAATTTACAATTTTTGGAAAACAACTTTTATTAAAAAATAGTAAGAGCAATACTTAACTTTATTTGTTTCAAATCCATCTGTTATAGGATTAGCAGGAATTTCTGTTTTTGAGCATATAACAGGAACTTTCACAGAAACTTCTTTGTTATTTTTGGATTCTGAGGATCCAAGTTCAGGATATTCTTCAGAATCATTAATATTTACTACAACATTTTTATGTTTCTGTATATTCACATTATTGGACTGGTTGATAATTTTTGAATGCACTTCAGGTGTAAGAACTAAAAGCTTGCCAGATTGTAAAGCTGCTTGACGTTTTAATTTACTAACTCTTTTTCTCTTTTTCTTCACCTTTCACAGTTTCTCCTGAAGTCTGCTGTGTACTTGAAGTTTGACTTTTTACTTTATTTTCAGAACTGCTAGGCAGTTTAGGGTTCAAAGGGGCTTTCTGTGTTTTTATTGCATTAACATTGCTTCCCCTAATAGGTTGTGTGATATTTTGATGAGATTGACTAATATTTTTGTTACTTATGGGAGCAGAATTACCAAATTTATTAAGCTCAGAATGCTTAGATTTCTTTTCAATAATAACCCCTCATCTGACTTATTGCAAGACATTTCACTTTTAGTAGATGAAAAATGGTTTATATTAGATCTCCAATTATTTATATCTGAGCCATTTGATGCCATAGAATTTTGAACAGATGATCTTGAGACAAAATTGTCTTTATGGATTTTATTAAATGACTGTTCTTTTTTTAATGAAGTAGATGGTTCTCCATGAGCTGTGTTAGATTTCTTCTGTGAGCTAATACGTTTTTGAATCAAAGGATTATTTTCATTCAAACAAATGTTAGGATTATTTTTATAATTACAATGGTTTTTCTGCTTCCCAAATAAATCAGAATTTTGGCTGAATAAATCAGATTTCCCAGTTTTCTCTTTAGAAATACCAGAATCGTGTAAAGGATGAGAGAGATTTTTATTACTAGAAGGTAATTCATTATCTGCAGGCAAAGACTGTTGTCTTTTAGAACGTAAAGAAATTGACTGGGTTGCTTGAGATGATTTTAATGTACATGCACTATTATTAGCTCTGTTATTAATACTGGCTTTGGATTTAAAGCAAACTGATTCATTTTGACAAAGATTTTCAAGTGGTATATTTTGCATTATTTTTTCTTGAGGTTGAATTTTTAATTTTGCAGAATATGAGAAATCAGAAGTGCCATATTTCAAGGATTTTTTTTCTTGTTTTTTGTTACCTTCAAATGCTTCAGAAAGAGATGGAAAATCATGGCTATCTGCTTTGAATACATGTTCATTATCACTTGCCAAATGATTTTGATGCTGCTGAATGAACTGATTTTCATGATTTGGAATTTTAATTATACCTATATAAGAATACAAAGATTTAAGCAAACATAAAGAGTCACGTATAAAAACTACAGAAAAATTATTTTTAACACACTTATTAGTTTAAATAATAAGTCACTATGAAATCAATATCTAAATTTGACAATCCAAATATTTAATTAAAATAACTGGTAATTAATGCGCTATACTTCTCAGACTGGAATGTATAGATGCTGCCACATTATGAACAGAATTGTAACAGTAGCATGAACTTGCAAAACACTGCTTTTACCCTTAGAAAGGGCTTGGATATCAATGAGTGAGGTGACCCACCACACTGTCCAATATCCTGGATTATATTTAATCTATCTTTAATTTGTCCCTCTAAAAGTTTACTTGCAATTGTCCTGTAACATCTAAGTATCTGTCCTTTGTAATAGATATTTTTATGTTATTAAATGTATTATTTTACCCTGAGATTTTGTTCTCTCTCTCTCATTACTTTTAGTCTTAACACAGTAATGACTTAATGCACCATTACAACTGTATATAAAAGAATGTTCTTTAATGTTTAATGTTCTTTAATTACAACCATTGGAAAAATAAAATATAATTCAGTTACTTCCACCAAACTGACTGAACATATTATTAGTAACACAACTAAGTTTGCATTAATAAAAAAGAAGCAATATCATTTCTAATGAAAAATAGTACTTTTTACTGCAATTTTTTTAAACAAAAAACATGGAAGAAATTAGAATTTATTATCCTCCTTCAAATATTATACAATCAAAACAATTCATTTTTATACAAGATTTAAAATTAAATTCATGGATTTAAAAAAAAGATCAAGATTACTTAAATTTTAAATGATTGAAGGCGAATAAGTATAGATAATATGTGTTAGAAATCTATTTAGAAAGGATAACAAAAATTTATAAAATAAAATGGGGAAATCATGTCATAAAAACAATTTTTAGAATAAAATTTGATAATTTTATTAAAGTGAATCTAAAAATACATTTTTTAAAACTATAATATCTGTTTTCTATTAATTTATAGAATTAAGATAAAGTAAGAAGCATTATGAATTAATGTCAGTATTATGAAAATAGCCTTCAAATTTAATAAAAGATTGATAGATTGATTAATTTTAAACTCATATCATCTGAAGAAACTACTTTTTATTCAAGAAAATTGATAATTTTATAGTTGTTTACTGAAATGAATTCTAAACATAGTTTCATTGAACCACAATTATATAACAGCATACTGAAAATTCTTTTATCATTTCAGTCAACATTCCTTTTTATCAGCTAAAAAACTTATATGCTATGTCAGTTCTTAAAGAATTAAAGATTTAATTCTTAAATATTTATTCTAATTATAAATAAATAAAAGATATTCAAAATATGAACACAAAAATATAAATAAATAAAAACCCAAAATGTATTTTTATGAATGAAAGTGTATCAGGTCATGCAATAGAAATTCTCAGATTACTAATTATTTATAAACTGACTGCTTAAATGGTTAGTACATTTGAAAAGCATAAATTTTGTTGTGCCACCTCATTTAAATCTGAACAGTTCTCAGTAAGTTGTCATAATTTCTTTTATTTTTAAATCACAGAAATTTTTTCAGACATTATGTATGGTGGTTTTGATGAAGAAACTGGGAGTAACTTTTTGTAAAAGTCTAAATTAGATAATAGCCAAGTACATACTACTCAGAATATCAGTACTATTTCAAGCAATGATACCATCAACAAATGAACTGTCCATAGGTAGTACAAAAAGTTTCATTATGCCGAAAACGATTTAAAGAATACGCCTCACGGACAGCCGCTTGTACCTGTTGATGATAACATTCTTCATTCTGGAACAATGTTATTAATTTGTATAACTTTGAGTATTTTGCAAAAATCCTTGGAGCATCCTGCATGCTCACCTGATTTTTCACCAACATATCACCATTTATTTCACAATTTGGAAATCTACATATGATATAAGACCTTTCATTAAAGGGCTGAGGTTGAAACATCTTTTATAGATACTATGTCCTCTAAAGACCTTGCCTTTTTTTTATAGAGGAGTTAATTCATTGGAAAAAGTGTTCAAGAAAGTGATGTATATTTTGATTAATAAAATGCTTATTGGTCTTATTATTATTGCTTCTATTAAATTTGAATTTAAGAATACATTATTCTATTTAAACAATCTAAGACTTGATATTACACAACCTAATATATTTTGAAATCTGAATTAAAGATCATGTAAATAATTTATTCATTCTAAGGACACAAGAAGTTTATAACTATAAAAAAAGTACTTTTCCATCAGCCAGGTGTAAATGTCGCCAATTGTGAACCAAACGTGAACCAAATCGCTAAGCGAAGCGAATGACGAAACAGTCAACGGAATTACAGTCGAAAATGTTCAACTATTAACAAATATTAATTAATAGTAAGTAAAACAAGTTCCATTATATACAGGTATTAATGAATTGTAAACAAAACAGTTTCAATCAAACTCAGTCTGGTCAATTCGAACCACGTATCATTGCAAATACTCTTCTTTGGTGTTGCATGTTAAAAGATTACACCGCCAACACACTCCATCACAAAAAGGCAGTTTCATTTTATGATTCTGATTGCATGTTGCATTCTTTGCCAGTATACCTTTCTCTCGAAAAAAGAGAGACAGCATCTTCTTCAGTTCTGGCTAAATCCCAAATTTTCATCATTTTTTAAAACAAAAATTCAGATGGAAGAAAGGAAGGAAAAATGTGCTTTGTTTTGAATGAATTCAGAGAATAGAGCACATGGCCCCAAATTAAGATGCTCCTTATGGTTGTAAGAAATTTGCCGATTTTTCGCTTGTGAATGGCTTACAGAAAACTACCACAAAAAAAAGGTATAAAAGCATACATAAACCTGCTTGAAATAATTAAAAAATGCTTTAAAAATTCATAGTTATTAAAATTTTACTTAAAAAAATATATTTCAAAGATTGCAAACCTTGGGACTTTTTTCCTTTATTCATTTCTAGATTTGTAACTTGTTTCCTAGATAAATAAAAAATAAATCTTATATCAACATGTTGAAATTAATAACATTTATTAAATAAGCAACAAGCTAACTTTCAAATACAAAAGAAATCCATCCAAAAATTAAATTTATATAAAACCAATAATAATACACTATATTCCTATAATTCCAAGTTAAAACTGAAAAATAAGCAAGAATATATTTGCATATATATATGTGTGTCTGTACATATATAGGTAAGTTTTTATATTTGTATGTATGCAGTGACCTCTTCTGACCCAAGTCATAAACAACAAAATACAGAGATAAAAATATTTAAGAACTGGCCCGAATAGGGATTCCTTTTTATTCCAGCTCTCCCAGCGTGCACAGGATATTGTGCATCCTTCATTTCGTTTTTTCTATTATAAATTTTAACATTCATTGCTCAACTTTTTAAAATCTTTTTTCTTGGCCTGGTAAAAAATTTTCTTGAGAAATTTGCATTCATATATTTCTTAAGATGAATGGGTACTTATGTATTATCACAACCGTATTGGCGACATTATATGAAAGGAAGACATGGTTGCCAATTCAGCACATATGACACATCAAAATCAGGGTTGCCAACTTTGCAAGTTATCTTGAACAGCTGGTATTGTTGTAATAGTACATACAATGTTTACTTCTTGAACTCCACATGTCCTTGAAGCATTCTCCCTGCTTCATTTGTAACCATAACTTTTAAATTCAAATCATAAGTTCTCCTGATACCCTAATTTGTGTCTTTGACGAGCTTTTTTTAACACTGCTATTACTAGCTGCTTCTATTTTTTATAGGCAATGAAGAATCAAATAAGTAACCATTGCTACAGCAAACATACAACAGCTGCGAAAGGATGTGGAACTCACTTATCTGTAAATCACAGACAATACATAAATCAGGACTTCCTCAACTTAAAATGGATAGATGTGTGGCCATCATGCTACTCAGCATATAGGTTAGGCAAAGGCATAGGCATACTTATAAGAACTGCTGTTATAGTTTTGGTACTTCGGCATATTATCACAACCTATTGGCAACATTATATGAAACGAAGCACCTGGTTGCCAATTCAGCGCATACACACATAGGAAATCAGGGTTATCAACTTGGTGAGTTATTAAAAGAGTTGGCAATTGGTACAATACACAAGTAGCCATTCTTTTTATTTAGATCTCAAATTTAGAGTGAGGCAATTTTTTTAATGTGAAATGATTAGTCAAAAATATCACATTAATAATTAATTAACACTTACAATTTGGGATTAACCTCCAAAGGAAGATAATACAATGTAGAATTTTTAAAAGTAGAGAATCATTTGCAAACAAGCAAAAAACAAAGATGTGACAAGGAAAGTTGGGACAAGTGCGTAAGAATTTGGAAAGATACATGGTTAGAAACATTTGGTAACTGTACTAAGATTTATTTACATTTGGTTAACTTGCATATATTGAATAGGGAAACTATCATTGGATTTAACTAACAAAACTGTGAGAGATTGGAACAATTGACTAAGAGAAGTCTGTGTACAGAGCTTATTAATCAGATAATGGAAAAAATTTATATACTTTGCAAAGCTATGGAAATTGATAGTTCTTACAGCAAAATACAAATGATAAGCATATAAAAAATGTGTACAAAATAAAATGTGGTTTTAACTATGTTTATAAGAAACAAAATTTCCTTTAACACACAAAGTTTAAATGAAAGTTAATTCTATATTATTTTTAACTTAGAACAGGATTTAATAAGGAATATAAAAGCATTTGATAGTGGGAAAAAAAACTAAAAAATAAAATTTATCTAAAAATATTCCATTACAATATAGTAAAAAAGTAACAAGAAATGAAACTTAAAAACTTTTAGTCATACGCAACACTATACTGATAAGCTTCAAGAAAATTTAGCATTTAAATATTAAGTAATTTAATTCCCATTTACTTCAATTATCCCTATTTTTTTCAAAAAAAAATAATTGCAAATTTACTTAAAAATACAAAACGTAAACAAATAAACCAATTATTACCGTATAATAAACGATTACTTCAAGTTTTGTTACTTCAGTTGTAAATCATCCGAAAATTAATAATTGAACCTTCATAAACAAATAAACCACCTTCATGGCATAAAGTTTAAATTAATTTATTAAAAAATTTAAAACTATTAAAGCATCTCCAACTTACACGCTAGAAACAAGAACTCAGATAACATTAACTTCAAATCAAAACATTGCGAAACCTCATGAAGATGCTTTTTCACTTCAAGTTATGTTATGATTGTTTACATTTCCTTTCTTTTCATTTTATTTTATTTATTTGTTTTTGCTTCGCTAGATTTACACAAGTTAAGCCTCAAAATTCTGCTTGTTACTCATTATCTTCAGCGATCTTGACATAACTCCAAAAATCTTCAGTCGTTGCTGAAGCTAAGCAATCGGGGTCGCGAACTAGGTGTTGTTTACGTCAAGTCGAACATTCAAATCCTGGTGCAGCTAAGACCTGCCGCTTGGAAGGGCTGTATGTTAAATCAGTTGAGACTCAAAGTCCTCACGTTGGGTTGATGTGAAAACTTCGAGAATAGTGTGCCAGCTTAAGTGTTGTCTTTGTCACTTCACCATGGTTCAGAATCATTGTTGGGAAGTTCATCCCCATTAGTCACGTAGCTTTGAGTGAGTGAATATTAGCGTCACACTGTTGAACTACTCCAGGGCTTTTGGTGACGGACCTCGTAATTTTGAACCATGGTCAAGTGACGAGTATGACACCTGAGCTGGGACCCCTTCCTCCTCTGCTAACTAACACACCACACCAAGACTCGAACCAGGGCCGGCTCTAGCAGTTTTGCCGCCCCGGACAAAAATGAAAAATGCCGCCCCTCTCCACAACGCATAAAAAATATTTTTTAAGAAATGTATTAATTGTTCTTAAAAATACACACCTATAAAACTTGAATAGTTCTTGCAAAGAAAAAGCAACATAACAGTATACGTATATATATTTATTAAAAATTAAAACAAATAACAAAATAAAATAAAAAATTAAAGTTTTTTTTTCTTATTTTTTAACTCTAAAAACCCTTTTTGTTTAAATTTCCCTTTAAATAAATTTTTTAAATTTTATTTCAGGGGTTTTCGTTTTGCCAATGTAGCTAACCCTTTTAAAATCTCTCTTGAAAAATTGTGGGCCTAAAAAATTTTTTAATTAATTTTTTTTTGAAAACTCCTCTCTCTACTTGCTACACTTATTGGCAAAGAAAGTAAAATTTTTAAAATGTTCTAAAACTAAAAAAAATTTTTAAAAAACCTATTGGGCTTTCTTTTTTGCCTAATAATTTTGAAACTGACTTTTCTCATCTGCTAGATAAAAAGCGCATTTATATCTACTGATTTTTAATCTGTCAAAAATCATTTCAAAATTTTTTAAATTTTTTTAATTTTTAAAATTTTTTTTGGGGGTATTTTTTTAAATCATGTATATTATATAAAATTAAAAAACAATTCATAGGTATTTTCCATTAAATTAAATCTGCTTTCCCAAGGCATTAATTGCTTGATCAACGGTAAAAATTTTATCTTAAATTTTTTAATTTTTAGGATCTTCCCCCGGATCACCCTCTTCTTCGTAATAAAATTAACTTTTTTGGGGCGAACTCTGTGACGGGGCCCTTGACCTCAAAATTAGCGGGGATATCAATCTCGTCGGCCAGTTCTTTTGCTCCCCAGGGGCATTTCAGAAAAAGCGCCACCCGGTCGAAGATCTTTAAAAAAACCCCAACAATTTCTTAAGAGTTCCGAAAGCGGATGGTAGACCCTTAATCTTTCGTTTGCAATAACCGCATCGGATTTATGCAATTTAAGATTTTATACCAAATAGGGGTTGGAGCATAAAAACTTAAATTTTTTTAATAAAATTTTAATAATCCAGAGACCTCACCCCCTTATAGAGTTGTCAATTTCAGCATTATTATAAACACTAAACAGAGCATCATAAATGCCACCTAATTGGTTACCAAAGGGGGCTTAATAGCCTCTATTCGGCTTTCCCAAGGGATTGTCCCAGGGTTTTTAAAAAGTTATATTTTAATATATTTTAAATTAGGGCCCCCAAAACGAAAATTTTGATGATAAAAAAAATAAAAAAATTTTTTTGAACTATTTTAAAAAAAATTACAGGCTTCTAATGATGCTTTTTCCATGCATTAATGCCCAAAATTTAAGAATGGTTTACTACATGGTACATAGATTTTTTCTTGGTTTAACCCCTAATTCTAGATTTTCCCTGATTTTTTACCTCTCATATTGGCTCCGTTATCATAGGCCTGCCCAGCATATCTAAAAATTTTAAACCCCAAATTTTTTTAAGTTTCTCAACTATTAAATTTAAAAATTTTTTTTCAGTCGATTTTTTCAACTGGAAGGGAAAAAAAAAGCTCCATTAATTTTAACGTTAACTTCATTAGAATTAAATTTTTTCAATACATACAAAATATTTTTCCCAAAAAAAATGTCATTTGCTCGATCTTACTAGCATCAGGGTTGCAATCAAAAATTACCCGAATAATACTTGGCTTGATAAATTTTATGAACAATTTGTAGTTTAATGTTCTCATGAAAAAGTGAAATTATTTCGTTTGAATTTTTTTCCCCTGATAATTTTATTTTTAATTTCTTGTTTTTTGGCACCCCTTCAAACATTTTTCCTCCCATTATTGGATCAAATTTAGCGTGGTTGAATTTTTTTAAAAAAAATTTCCATTACCGGAATCGTATAGTCTATCACTCTTTCCACAAAAAGGGCTAAAAAATTTTTTGGGAAAGCTTTTTTAATGTTGCTACAATGCGTTGAAGCACCCCCCGAATAATTAGTCTCGGCAATAATTGGTCTTTGCGAGTCGCTGTCAATTTTTTTTTAAAAAATTGAAATTTGCTGACTAAATTCTTTTCCAAGACTTTTGGTTTTTGACTATGGTTTTTGGGTTTTTTTCCTTTTTCTTTAAAGTTTCAACGATGTGTTTCCCCAATTTTTTAAAACCTTCTTTGGAAAAAGAAAACTAATAACCCCCAAAAGTTTGCAGAAAAAAACAATATACAGAATTCTTTTTAATGGAATAAACAAAACCATTTGAAACCTTTTTCACCTTTTTTTTCCGGGTATAATAATTTTGAGCGGGTTTCGACCGGTGGGTCATAAAAAATTTTATTTTTTTGGGGCCCAGGAGGCCCTTCTTTCCCCAAAAAGACATCTACCCATCTGATAGAATAGCGGGCCCAATTTCCCTGGATCTGAGCTAAATATCATTGTTAAAGAATCCGTGATCGTTGGTTTTGCCCAAGGAAAAGTTCCTATGGCGCAGTGTCACTATCGGTTCTCTATATTCCTGCAACCCTCTTCATGAAAGTCAAAAATCAAGACCGATTCTATACTGTTTTCCCTTTTTTTCTGGGGGCCCGAAAGTAATTGGCCTTTCCCAGCTTGTTTTAATGTGGACTTTTTTTTCGAGTCGCTTTCTTTTGTATTGGGCACCAGATATTTTTTAACGTCCTCCCTCAGGCATTCAAAAATTTTTTTAAAAAAAATGTTTTTAAAATTAAGTAAGGGAGAATTGAAGATAGTGAGATAGAGTGTTTTGTTTTCCCATGAAAAAAATTTGAGAAAAATAAAAATTGACCCTTTTTTAATTTAAAAAAATCATTGTGTTTCAGTTTTTTCAAAAAATTTTTATCGTAAATTTAAAACAAAGAAAAATAAAACCCCCTTATTTTACTTTCTTTTTGAACACTTTTTTTTTAATTATGTTTAATATATCTAAAAATTATAACTATTTTAAAGGGGAGGATATCTAAAAAAGTATATTTTCAGTTTTAAAAATTGGGAAATTTTTTTTAACTTATAATTTCAACAAAACCACAATACATCGGTACATAGAACGCACAAAATATTAAATGAATTTACATAATTTTTAATCTAAAAAAAAATGTTCTACTTATAAAAAACCCCCACTAAAAAAATATTTTTCCATTAATATTTTAATATAACTTTAGAAATTAATAAATTTTATAATCACTAAAATTAAACCTAATAAAAAATCTCAAAAAGATTATAATATTTAAAATAAAAATTTAAAAAAAAAACATTATATTTTTAAAGTCAAAAAAAAATTTTTGTTTTTGCTTCCTAAAAATTTTTTATTTCAAAATTTTTTTCATAACATTTAAATATAATCATGTAATCTCATTTGGAAATATATTTTTAATACAAAAAAAAATTACTAAATTTATCTGTCTTTACATCAAAGAAAAAAAGAAAACACTGAAATAATTCACTTTTCTGACCTAATTCACAAACTTATCCTTTTTTGATTTTCCCAAACGCAATAACCAATTATTTACAAGAATATAATTACCAGATAAATAACTAAATTTCTCTTGACGTAAAAAAAAAGGGAAAAAAAACTGAAACCCCATCTGTTATATTGATTTAATATGATGATTCCGAAAAAAGGGGAAACAAATTTACAATAAAAAAGACAAATGAACCACAATTTCTTTTTTTAAATTTTGGAAAAATAATGAAGGTTTTATTGTCTCCCTTCAGAAATGGAAGCTCTGTTATGAAAAAAAATTTTGCGTCAACAACATTATTTCGATTTAAATTTTAAAAAAAAATTTTTTTAAACCATTACTCTTAACTATAACTATGGATACTATTAAAAAATAAATTTTATTAAAAAACAAGGAATAACCTGTTTTTTTTTTAACTCTTTTAGTCATTTCAGTTTTTAACAGTTACTCATTAATATGGTTTTTTTAAACACTTAATATATACAATATATATTTACAGAGATGTACCTAACAGAAAAACTTTTTGTATTTGTATATTATTTTTTAAAATCTTAAAAATATAAAATAATTCAGAAAAAAAAACATAATTACCCGTTGCTATTTCAAACGGGGCTAAATCTAAAAAATTCAAATGGAGCCAATTTTTTTTTTAAATAAATCTGTTGATGGTAGAATCAGAAAAGAGCTTGTTTTTAAATTCAAGTAACTACTCAAAAAAGTAAAATAAAACATCTGTAGCTCGCTATCTTCAACAAACTTTTTTTGCCTCTGTCTCCTCTTTGGTTGGGGGACGCCGGATATTTTATGGGTGTCCCGGGGAAAGTCCGTAATTTACCCCAGTTTGAGGTGGGGAGAAATTACAGGAGGTGGGTTTTTAAACCCAAACAAATTTCATGATTTAACCCTATACTGCGGCCTCCGGGGCCCCAAGGCTCGACATAAAATAAACTGACATTTTAACGTAAAAGTGAAAAAAAGAAACATTAAATGAAATACTAGAATCCCCAATACTAAAATACAAAAATATAACTGGAAATTTTTAAAAGAGTTAAAAAACAAATACACATTTAACGATAAATTCTGTAAATAAGCCAGTTAAATAGTTAAATTTGCATGTAAATGCAGTATTTTTTTTTTAAAAAGGGGGTTTTTTTTAAATTTGAAAAAAGGAAAAAAAAAAATCTTTTTTGCAGACATAATTTTTTAATTGTACCTTTCAGGGAAATTTGGGAAAAACTGCAATTTGCCGAACGCTGCTCTAAGCGAAATGTTCTGTTTTTGCACATTTGTCACCCCCTAACGTAGTAATTTGTTTCCGATTTCCCCCGGTTTTTTTCCCTTTCCCGAAAACACATCAAAATTTGGAAAAAATTTAAAAAATTATTTTTTAAAAAATATCAATAATTATTATATAAAATAAAAAAAAATATATACCCTTTTTTCTTTAATCTTCGATTTAGCTTCGACTCATAAATTTTCCCGATTTTTAAACGTTTTTCATGTACATTTTATTAAAATGTATGTCATGAAACAATTAATAAAACTGAAAACGGCTAAAAATAATAAATAATTATTAAAATGTATTTTCCCATTCTCCCTGCAAAATTAGTATAATTTTTGAGATGAAAATCTCCCAAAAGTTTTTTATAAATAATTTTCCCAAAAGTAGTAAATAGCAAAAAACTGTAGAAAGAAATATTTCGAAGGAATAAATAATTATTCTGGAAAAAAATTATTTCTAATTCCCAATACAAAAGAATTTTTTTTGGTTTTTTAATAAATAAATTTTGTCACACTATCTTTTTTGCGTCTGTTACCACCTTGATTTTTTTTTTTTCAACTTTATCATATTCATAGAGGAAAAATCTTTCCCCAAATTAAAAGTTATAATTTTTTTTTAAAGAAATTTTTCTTTTTTAGGACTAAAGGGCAAATTGTTAAAAAACATAAAAAAAAAGTTACGGTTAAAATCTCGAAAAAAATTTTTTCAAAAATTTTTCCTTTAAATGACTCACATGAGTTTTAAATTTAATCAGTCGAAGATGAATCAGTTATTTCTCTAATGTTTTTCCCACTAAAGATAAATATTAATATATTTTTAAAAATTTTTGGAAAAAATTTTTTTGCTGCTGAAGTAACAATTACGCACGTTAAAAATATTAATTATTATATTTAAAAAAATTTTATTTGTATAACCAAAATTTTTTTTTTTTATGGGTTGCTGTATTAAAAGTTACAAAAAAAAATAAATATATATATATATTAAAAGTAAAAACTCACACATGAAATTTTTTTTTAAAAAAAATAATGAATAAAAAAAAAGTTTGCGGGGTTTCTTAAAAATATAAATCTCCCCCAAAAAAGTTTGGGGGTTTATTCCCCTTTTTCAAATTACTAATTCAATTAAATAGCTCATAATAAAGACAAGTATCGAAATTTTTTTTTAAAAAAAAAAATTTAAAAAGTTTTAAAAATTTTTAATACTTACTATACGTTATTCCCCAAATAAAGATCTGGAACTTTGATAAAACCTCTACGAAATGCTATTTCTTTAAAAAAATAAAAAACTTTCAATTCAGGGGAAACGATGTTCAAAAGACAGGGCTGGGTTTGGAAAAAGTTTCAAGGTTTTACTCTTTCCCAAAAAAAGCTGAAAAAAAATTTTCGATTCTTCGTGGATGATATTTTTTTCTTAAACCCCTTAAAAAGCTGGGGGGAATAAAAAATTTCCCCTGTCTAGGAAGTTTCCGGGGGGGAACCCCAAACGTAAATTGCCCCAGGAAGGGGCAAAACTAAAATTTATAGCCGAGGTTGAAATCCTAGTCCAGTAAAAATAGCTACTTCATGGAATATTTAAGCCCCGTGCCATTCCGGGAATACAAAAGTACCGAAACCCTGACGTTTTCCCGGGACCCCCTCTTATCAGCGCAGTGAAGATCTTGTCAAGATAAGCAGTTACTTTTATCCATAGGTCGGGTGCCCATACATTTGAAAAGTCAAATCACCACGTAATACAATATTTATTTTTTTTTAATCGTTAAAATTTTACTAGCAATGGTCGACTTTTGAATTCAGCCCTAAAACAAAATAATTATGTTCACGTTTCCAAAGTGTAAATGATAATATTGTGAAAGATAATTTCATCAAATTTTTTGTAAAAAAAAAAGCATTTTTAAATTTGATCCAAATGCCTTTCCCCGGACATGGGTCGGTTTGCCCGGGCCTAGAGCCGCCCTGCCGAACTTATGACAGCCGGGCCACGAGGTCCGTCACCTTGACACTAGGCTACCGCGGCCCATGTAGCTTCGAAGTGTAATATTAATAAATGTTTAATCAATCCGAAATTCTTCATATCGTAAAGAATCTCTGAAAATGGAGCAGTTTGGAACATATAATGAAATATGCATTTCCAAGATAAAATTTATTCTAAAATGTTTCCATTCGTTTGGATTTTCTCCTACAGTACATTCATTTCAACGGTGACATCATATCGAGTTATACAAGACATTTTAAAAATAAGGAGGAATGAAACATCTTTTGAAAACATGACATGTGTAGCGGTGGTATCTTCATAAGCCAGTAACAGCCTCCTGACATGAGTGATCACTTCTGTCTAGTGGTCATGTTACTGGGCTTCGAATCCAGAGGCCACGGGTTCTGTACTCCGGATAAGCACCTCTTCATTGATGACTTTGACTGGAAATTAGGAAAAGCGCAATCTACTGAACTGTAGTGGCGCCATCTATCAACAGAAAGAGCAATAAAAAGAAGTCCAACCCACTTGACGCAGCAACCCCAAACCGTCAGATTCACTTGACGCAACACCACCAACTAACACCAGCGACACACACACGCTCGCCATAACAAATATATATCGTTTATTCGCCTATCCACCGACTCACTGGTGAGGGAGTGCTGTATTGCTGATATCTTCATAAGCCAGTAACAGCCTCCGGACATGAGTGATCACTTTTGTCTAGTGATCATGTTACTGGGCTTCGAATCCAGAGGACACGGGTTCTGTCCTCCGGATAAGCGCCTCTCCAACATGTAACGTTTTTAATCTTTGGTGAAACAAATTAAATGATATTAAATTGCAACTGTATCTTTAAGAAGGATATAATATAAAAATAATATTTATAGGTAAAAACAGTGTATGTCTGTTGTCTTTGTGTGTGTGAAATGGTGTATTCACGCCTCCCTTGGGAGGAGCGGGGAAGGGATACATTCTAAAAAACGTCTAATTAAATGCCCCGAGGGGGAATCACTATGATAAAAATTAAAAATCTGTTAGACATTACGGGTTGACTCTCAAACTTTGTGTATGCTATTGCGTGTGATTATCTAAGTGTAATTAATCATTTTTGTTGGATGTTGTAGTAGCAAAAGAAATGGTGAGTACAAAGATTTTATTTACATATTTTGAGCATTAAGAGAGACAGAGTGGCCAATATGCCAACTTTCACTACAAGTACAGATCAAAGAAAGATGTAACTGATACTCCACATCGTTTTGGATAGGGAAATACAATGAGCAAAATACTAGAAGTATTATGAATACGTGTTCTCAAATGAAGGTGAAGTGGCGCTCTTATCCGGAGGACAAAACCCGCGACCATCGGTTTTGTAAGCACGTAAGATACCCCTGGATCAAAATGATCATTTCAATTCAGGGGCTGTTACTGGTTCATATAGATGATACCGCTACGCACTCCCCCCTAGTGAGTCGGAGGATAGGCAAACGAGCGATACAGTTGTTATGGCGAGTGTGTGAGTTGTTGCTGTTTATTGAAGGAGTTGCCTCAAGTGGTTGCTCTTTTTGCGGGCAGATAGCGCCACAACATTTCAGAAGGTTACGCTTTTTCTAACCAGTTAGGGTCGCCAATTAAGTGGCGCATATCCGGTAGGACAGAAACCACGACCTTCGGTTCCGTAAACACGTAACATACAACTGGACCAAAATGATCACTTCAGTTCGGGGGCTGTTACTGGCTTGTATAGATGATACCGCTACAAAGGGAAATAACAGTTAGAAATTGCCCGCAGGTGCTTTTTTTGATTTATTTTATTTACAGATTTTGTGGGATATGGAATAACAAAGTCTATTATCCCTTGATCCCAATCATACGGTATTTCTATGATGATGGATAGAGACTATTATCCCTTTTTTAGTTTGTTATTTTCTCCAATTAATAGAAATCAAAGTATTTCAAGCACTGTAAAAAAAATTTGAACTTGTTTTTACTCGATGCTGCTTTCTTTAAAAATTCTCTGAAGATAATAGTACTTCGGAAATCTATTTGGAGTATATTCCAGAGTTCATTCCTGTGACAGGTATATTTTATGCAAGTTAACAAAACATGTTTTAAGTTATTGATTCTATTACAAGTTGAACAAACAGAATTATTCTGTAAATTAACTTTGCTTAGAAGGGGCCGGGCGTTATTATCATTCTGCCAGGCGCGTACTCCTAGAATCTCATCTCTACTGCTTATTTTCCGATTCGACATATCAATAGGTATGTTCCCGAAGATTTCAAAGTATTTACTACAATAGAAGCTTTGGTCATTTGTCTATAGTGTGTTTTGGTAAGCAAATGTATAAATATCTTCTGAGGATACCAAGACAAAATTTGCATCAAATTCCATTTCGGCTTTGCGGTTTTATCCGCTTGTTCATTTCAAAAGATATTTGAGAGACTCGGAATTCAAAGAAATACCAACTGTGTATCATATTGTGAATATATATATATATACATACATACATATACCCAACTCTTTTTTTTTTTACACGATTTTGAAATAACGCAGTGCACGAATTTTTTATTCTAGCAGGAATCTCAAAGAACTTTGGGGACTCGTGCTCTTTGGACGAGAACGATTTGATCTAGTTTATGATAGTTTATAATAATGAAAAAGTCTATATTGATGAAGTCGAAAGTGAAGTTCAATTATTAACAGCTGATTTAATTCGCGAGGGCTTGAAATTTGCTACAAATATGAAACACCAATTTAATACTCATGATCCTGTCATAGAGTGTGCATTAAAATTTCAACTTAAGCTTGTGTAGTATGATATAAAAAAAATCATATAATCAACTTGAGAAACCAAAAGACAGCCGCTAGTAAAACTTTGTAACGGAAAAAACAAAACAAAAAATTTTAATATGAATCAAAACTGACAGTGCTAGACACATGACACATCTACCGATGATAACACTTTTGATCCAGTTCGTAATAAACGGGCACGCTTGTTATAAGTATCGAAAAATAGTTGTTAATTAGTAGTTTTATTCCTAATTTCAATTTGAATGTTTATATGTTGTATGTACTAATAGACTGAGTTTTCACTGTATAGTGATTTTAATTTTTTTTTTTGTAACAAAAATGAATTGTTTTCGCTTCATAAATATGTAACATTGATTTTATTTTTACTTTTTTGCACGGTTTTTTTGAGAAAATATTTAGAGATTTTTCATCTTACACGATTTTTTAAAGTTAGTTATCATATGTAGCGTGTATTTTTTTATACACGATTTTTTTGCACGGTTTTCTAAGGAACGTTTCTACCGTGTAAAAAAAGAGTTGTGTGCAATGCCCTGTTAGCCCCACAAAACGCAACACCCTGAAGGAAGCATGCAAACCATGTGAAATTAACGTCATGCGTTGGTGGCGATTAAATATGTAAATCATTATAGCATTACAGCGCAGACGCACATCACGAGTGATCATAGCGCCACTCAAGAGCGCTGTATAAAAGAAAAACAGATTGGCGATTTGAAACACACGGTAATTGTTTTTCCTGAGGGTTTTTTCTGCGTAAGCTGTTTACCTATGCTTTGTGGAAGACATCGAGCGTCTTTTAAACAAGTTTCTAAATTCGACCGATGAAGAATAGTAGCCTATAGGAATTTCGGATTATAATTCAAAAAAATCGGTCAATGTGTTGGACGAAATCAAGCAATTGTGATGCGGATCTGTCATCGCTGGATGCAGGAGGAAACGACGGACCGACGGGGACGGTCGCATCCACCTCGTTGCACCACTGCCCGTGATAACAAACGGATTGTGCGCATGGCAGTGATGGATCGCGCAGCCACATCACAATAGATTCAGCCTGTTACGCATCATTCGGTGTTCGCTCATACCATTCAACACCATTTTCAGAAGAGTGAAATGTCTTCAAGGCATCCATTGCTTCGTTTACCCTTGACTGGAAACCACATTCATTTACTCTGCCAAAGGTGCGATGAACGGCGGACATGGACAAAGGAATTAAACAACATTGTGTTTACTGACGAATCCCGCTTCTGCCTGCAACATCACGATGGTCAGATTTGAGTTTGGGGACATCGTGGTGAGAGGCTGCTGAACTGTGGCGTTTTGTATCACCACACTGGTCCTGCAACCGGTATCATGGTTTGGGGTGGTATTGGATTTTACTTCCGCACCTCTTTAATATGCCTTGCTAGTACACTGAACAGCCAGCGCTACATCTCTGGGTCGTTGGAGCCCGTGGTCCTTCCATGCATTCAGCGCTTCATATGGCCTCATATTACACATATTGTATTTTGTGTTCAATTGCATATATTGTAATTTGCATTCAGTTAACATATATTGTATTTTGTATTCATATTACATATATTGTACACTACTGGCCACCGTAAATGCAACACCCTGAAGGAAGCATGCAAAACACATGAAATTTACAACCTGCAATAGCGGAGGTGAGTTATGCAAATGATTAGAATTTCAGCGCAGACACACATCACGCGCGCCTGTGGCACCAACTCAAAGCGCTATTTAGGCTTGGAGATTTCGACGATTTCAAGTTCGGCAATTGTGTTTTTCTTGTGGTTTTTTCAAAAAAGGATCAGTTATGTCTCGTAGAAAACAGCGATCAGCTTTTGATCAAGTATCTGAGTTCGTCAGAGGAAGGATAGTGGCCTACCGAGATTGTGGATTATCTTTCAGTAAAATCGGTAGTCGTGTTGGACGAAACCAAACAACTGTAATGCGGATATGTAACCGTTGGATGCAGGAGGGTACGACGGACCGACGTGGTCGATCGCATCCTCCTCAGTGCACCACTTCACGTGAGGACAGGCAAATTGTGCGTATGGCAGTGACGGATCGCTCAGTCACATCACGAATCATAGCACAGCACATTGAGTCTGTAACGCATCATTCAGTGTCTGCGCGTACCATTCGACGCCATTTACAGCAGAGTGGTCTGTCCGCAAGACGTCCATTGCTTGGTCTACCCTTGACACAGAACCACAGACGTCTCCGCCACCAATGGTGCGATGAAAGAAAAATGTGGGCGGTAGAATGGAATGAAGTTGTCTTTACTGACGAGTCACGCATCTGTCTGCAACACCACGATGGTCGGATTCAAGTCTGGAGACACCGTGGAGAGAGAATGCTGAACAACTGCGTTATGCACCGCCACAATGGTCCTGCACCGGGTATTATGGTATGGGGCGGTATTGGATATCACTCTCACACTCCTCTAGTACGCATTGCCGGTACTTGAAACAGACAGTGCTGCATCTCCGAGGTGTTGGATCCAGTTGTCTTTCCTTACCTACAGGGCTTGGCCAAAGCCCTATTTCAACAGGATAATGCGCGACCACACGTGGCACGCATTGTCCAAAGGTTCTTCGTCAATCACCAGATTGCATTGCTTCCCTAGCCAGCTCTCTCTCCAGATCTTTCGCCGATAGAAAACATGTGTTCCATGGTTGCTCAACGATTGACCCAGATTACACCTCCAGCTGCCACATCAGATCAACTTTGGCAACGTGTGGAAGCTGCTTGACTGCTGTATCCCAAGAACACATCCAAAGTCTCTTTGAATCAATGCCGAGGCGTATGGCAGCGGTGATCTCCAACAATGGTGGCTACTTTGGCTACTGATTCCGGCAAGAACCACACTTCACAGAAGTCTATAAATTTAATCATTTGATATTTGGTCAACATGTTATCTACAAAACAAATTTTGTTATGCTATTTCTTGTCTTTCTTGGTGTTGCATTTACGGTGGTGTAACGTCGTGAGTAGTTAGCAAACAAGAAAATTTGTCACAGCCTCCTTTTAAAATTAAAGCAGAATTTATTTGCTTTATATGTTACTAAAAAATCCAATAAATATGCCAAGCCGGGCGGACAGTCTTTTCCACGGGAGTTCAATCCTTATTCCGAAAGGCACTCGACAATCCCTTGCTTTTCCGGGCTCCTCTCCAGTTCACTCCATCCAGGGCTCTATTTTCTGTTTCCATCCAGGGCTCCCCTTTCCCAAATTTCTTCCTCTCCATCCGTCCCTTTTCTCCTCAAAATTCACCCGTTTTAAACACCAGGGGCGGGTCCACCACACGCCCTTCGTCTTCCTCATTGGCAGGCCAAAAAGGTCTGCCCTCGTCCCCGGCCACTTTCCTCTCCCATTTGTGCGGCAAATCAAAAAACCTCGTCTGTCGGGAATCTAAGGGCGCCTAATTTCATCCCCCCTTTGAAACTCCTATTCATCCACCACCTGGGCCTTATAGCCCCATTTCTAGCAACATTTCTATACAGGTTTGCCTATACGTAAACCCTTTTGTCACCGGCACCTTTAGTTATTGTAAATTCCAGACTCGATGTCTGCGTTTGTCCGAGGCCAGACAATAAACAATGACTCCATGGCCACCTGCTCTTGTCACCTAACGTCTGTTTGAAGCCATAAAACTTCGCTTGAATAGATGGGTGAGGTTCACCCCAATCGAAGACGTCACAGTCGAAACGCAGACCTAAGATATATCACAGAAGAATTAGATAAAAGAGTAACTGATGATTTGAATATCATTACAAATAGCATAAATTACGAAGAAAAATTCTTTCGAGAAATACTGAACATGAAATTTGAAGAAATATTAGAAGGTAGCACGTCGCGTATCAGAAAACATAATAATACATTGAGAAGTGTCTTTCCATGGCAGAATTTTCAACAACGAATTATATTTGTACTGATATAGAACTCATTCACATATTTCTACCGAATGACAGTTAAATTTGCTAATGAAAAATAATGTAACACAGAGGCAACTGCCTTAAACCTGCTAAATATTTAAATATGTATGCAAATACAGATAAATGTTTTAATAGATAATTATGAAGAGAGATAGAAAGAAGGGAAACATATTGAATAGACAGAATTATTTTTTTTTTAATACACATAGGCAACAATCTGAAGAGGTTCGGTTTGTCGACCTCTGCTATGGACAGTGTAACTCGGGGATGGCCAATCTTTTTAAAAAGAATACCATTATCCGATTGGGAAAAAATGCTTGCCATTTCCAACTTTTTCAATGACCCAAAAATATGAATAGTTGAGAAAATGCTAATTACGCGCTTAATGGCAAATAGAACATTTTTTTAGACAAGTCTAAGCTGTGTGTGTGAAATTCAAATAACAACATAACAAATATGATATCCGACTAAGTTCAGAACCGTGATTTTAAAAAAGTGTATAAATGGATAATTTTCATGATATTTAGTGTCACTTAGATTAGAATACATGTATAAAATTGTTTTAAGGAAATTTTGACAGAAAAAAAAAATTATTTAAATTTAATATTTCGGCAAAAAATTAACTTAGAATAACCTTTTTTCAAAATGTTTTCTTTTTGAGAAAATGCTTCTAATATAATAATATTTTGCCTGTATATAGCTCAGACCTCTGTACAGATGCTCAAGTATGATTTTTGAAAAATTCACATTATTTTCAGAGTTACAATCAAAAGAAATAATTATCGGCGTTTTTTTCTTAAAATTTCTCCCCTCTGTTGCCGTAAAACATGGATAAACCCACTTCTGTTATATATTTCAAAAAATGTAGTTGAGCCTCTGTACAGAGGTCTGAGCTATATACAGGCGAAATATTATTATAATAGAAGCATTTTTCACAAAAGGAGAATATTTTGAAAATGGGTCATTCTATGTTCCTTTTTTGTCAAAATATTGTACTTAAATAATTTTTTATTGTAATACTATTTTTAAAACTATTTTATATACATTTTCTAATCTAAGTGACACTAAATATCATAAATAGTATCCATTTATACGCTTTTGCAAAATCACGGTTCCGAACGTAGTCGGATACCTTTAGCTTAATTGTTAGTAAGCTTTTTACCAGTTCTAAACAGTCAATACTTGCTTAATATGGTTATTGAATTTGTATAGTTTTTTTTAAACCAAATAGTCTATATATTAGGTTTAGTTCTCTCTCTTGAAGATGTTAACATAATTAGGTTGTTTTAGGTACATATCAGTTAAATTTGAGCGATATTTTGATTTTATTATGTTCATACTAGAAAACATTTGTTCACACAAACATATATGTATCCAAAATTCAATAAAACGACACAGCAATTGAAATAAGTTTTATTTTATTTTTCAGTATGGTGGGGGTCCTAATTTTGTTTTTGGATTTCAGGTCGGTAACAATAAACGTTTTACAGAGAAATTGAAAAAGGATTTGTGAAAAGATCAGCATTTTTTATATCATCTTGAAAATAATCAAAACTAGCACTGAATGAATCCTACAAAATGGATATTAAATATTTAAATCTATCATAGCTGGGAGCATTAATAATTTTGGTTGATAGTTCCTGCATTAATGTGAAATGCGTTAAATCTTTTTTTCCTCCAAAATCGAGACAAAAAACAAAAGTTTGTCCACAAAAGAAGGCATATGATCAGCTAGGGTTAGAAAAATACAATATTTTCCATGAAATCTAAATTAAAGTTTTTAGAATCCTATAGCCAATCTTTAAAAAATAAATCCTATAACCAGTCTTCATTTTTGACTAGCAAGCACTAACTGAATAACTGAAGAGAGAGAGAGAGAGTGAGAGGGGGGGGGGGAGAAATTTTTTTGCAGTATTTGAATTTATACCTAAAAATATATTAATTCTTAGCAGTTAAGCTATTTTAATTCATAATACGCATTTAAATAAAATTTGTATATAAGGAATGGAATATAAAAAATCCATGAACATACTCACGCACAAAACTACACAGAAAAGGAGCGCATAAGAACAATTTTGAGTGTAATGTAGCCCAGGTTCAGAATACTGTATAGGAAATTCGGCCTCAAAGCACACACATATTATATCTAAACATATAGGTTCTGTTATAAAATATCTTAGACACGAGGATAAAAATCTTTTTTGCTTAAATATATACTAAAGTACAAAAAAAGAACATCTATATTTAGTAGGCACATCAAATTCCAAATAGGTGATTGAATATTTTTAATCAAACAAGTCGAGAAACAACAAACAGTAACACATATATCACATCAAAAATACAAAATTAAGAATTATTGAATTAGCATACAATTTTTGCTCTAAAGCGAAGTTAGAGCAAATTTAATTTTCTACAAGAATCTAAACTGTTTAGACAAAACAATTCGATATCAAACGATAAGAATTATACATACAAATTATCACGAGAAACAAAAATTATTAGAAATTCTAGAAAAAACATTGCTTTGATCCCATAGTAAATTGTATTGTTTTATAATTGTCAAATATGAAACACACACACATGTACTGTAACAAAAAGATAGTAAAAAAAAAAAAGTATATCGCTGAAAACTATAAGTAAAAATTGTTTTGCAATTCTTTTTTAACTTACATTTCAATGCTATTGTCTCATAATGTACTTCTTACCTCTAATAAATGTAGATAACGTCACTTCCATGCAGCTTAAAATATTAGCAGCATTAGTTCATCATTTTATTACCTGTTTCAAGAAACGTTTTTTTATTGAACAAAACCTCTATTATGGTTGCATGTTTTGAGAAATGAGCTACTAACTTAATTATATAATAACCATAAGCTAAAATGACTTCAATTATAAAACTGATCGGAGTTAAAAGAACCATTTTGAAAACTTTTGCGAATAAAATATTAATTTTCTAAATTTTTGTTATTATATTTGTTAGATACTGCAATAAAATGCATTCGAATTAATAGAAAGAATGTTTTTTTTTCCTTTGTGTGCTAATTTTCTTTCTATTTTAAAAATATTCTTATTTCCCAACAGTAATTTATTGGGGGGTTTTTAAAAATTTTCATTAAAAAAAATTATTTTTTTTTTTGGACATGTTTTTATTGCTTTCCCGAATTAAAAAAAAATATTAATTTAGAGATAATAAAGAACACTCCCTTCAATTCCTTGAGAATAACATTATATTCCCATTTTCATAATGGTTGATTGGGTCAACAATGCCAATTTAAAGTTGAAACATAAGAACCCCGTAAGTCACCATTGCACCAGCTGTTGCTAATATAAGTGAGTTATTTATTGTGAACATATCTCCGGCAGTAAAGTTTGTCGGTATGTCTGATATACTTTGCGATAACACCTTAAAAGTCATTAGTACTTCTATATCAAAAGGAGTTCTGTTGAGAATGTTGTTGATACATTCAAAAGCCTTCACTTTCAAAAAACAATGGCCAAGATTTGCTCTACCTCCTGCACAAGTTAGTGAGAAGAAAATTACTATAGACATTAAAAAAGTAATCAGTAATTGACCCAAGAGAACAACGTCCATTACAAGAAGCTCAATCTCAAAAAATGCAATTATAGATATAGTATTGAAGAAACAGGTAACCGCGGCAGCATATAACATTAAACAACAAAAAGAAATATACTGGAATTAATATCATTGAAGCAAAAGACTAATTTTTTGTAAACAGATATACAAGAAATGATTTCTTTGGCAATGAATTCCATAGGTGCATCGACAAATCTTTCACCAAATTTTTTTAACATATCTTTAGCATCGACATAAAATTTACAACATATAATTAAACAAATTGACACTGTTATGGTCGTCATGACAGCGCAAAACATAATACATGTAGGTATAATTAGGGCAAAATGGCCTAATTTATACTCATTTAAATGAAAACCAAACACCTTAAAATTAAAATTATTAAAAATCAGTCTAACACCAATATAAAATAAGTACTGAAGCTATAAATATGAACCATAAATAGAATACCACAATTACTTTTCTCATACGCGTTCCGGTATTTAGTCCAAGTAGATCATAAAGATATGAGACCCGACTCATGGTTTCAAAAATTTGTTGTCGTTGTATCAGTAAAGAGAAGCGTATTATTAAACCTATAGTAAAAAAAGCATAAAAAGTAAGTTGAATCTGCCTGTACTCAATGACTGAATGAATCGTCAAAATGCTGACAGTATACGAGAAAATAAAAAACACCAATAAAAATGAGTCCCAGCAATTCTTGGCGAAAAATTTCGTATCTCTTGGAAATTTTCGGCATGACATTCCGATTACAGACAAAGTCTTCGACAATAAACGAAAATCCTCATTGAAATCTTTGCTTCGTCGCATTGGCTCTTGAGAATTCTTGGACGAACTGGGTGCTATTGTATTATCAGGAGATATCTTATCTGTATGGAACATTTTAAAGATAATAGAATTATTTTTAAAAAGGAAATCTGGTAAAACTTTTGATAGGTTTAGTAATCTAAATCCTAGATAAAACAATTATTCCATGTTCTTTTAATTAAATTGATGATATAGTTATATGAATATTAATAGTTCACAAGCCTTGAGGAGTTTCAGAAGAAAATCATTCATATATTTTACATCAGTATTCCATTAAATCTGCAATGTTCTCTGGCGTATTTTTAAAATGATTCTGCAGTATTTTCAATACATGTAATATCCAACAATCAGAGAATTAAATGAATTGTGTGTGTGTACCATGTCAAAAAATCCAACACTGTCAGACATATTTTTTTTAAAAAAAGCAAAAGAACTTTTACGAACATTTCAGACTGTTCATGCTACAGTTGTATAATTCATTTTGCTGCTTCCGATGAGCTTGAAAAAGATAATGAACTCAGTCAAATCTTTTCTTCATATAAACAAGTATTCGAATTATTTCCTTATTTCTTTTTCACTCTTTTAAGAAAACTTTCATGATAGCTTCAAAATAGTTGGTAAATATGGCAATTGTTTCGTCTGTATTGATCGATATACCAGGAAACAGGCTTCAAATTTCTTCGGAGATTTTCAGGAAGCAATCAACAATCTACAATGCACTATTTCTTGTAATTCTTCCAATAAAAAAAGAATTCGTAGTTTTACACGAATAAGTCTACATTTGTGTTAATATAGTTCAGAACAAGATTTCACTTACACGTAATTCAACAATATATCAGTTATCAAAAAAGATTCTTCAACGTATTTTAAAATAATGAACTTGGAAAAACATATTTTAATTAATATTTTCATTAAAAGTATGACTATATTAAAGCTAAAACGAAGTGATCCTACTTGAAGCAAAGACATTTATAATAATGAACTAATATCCATACATAACTTCATCAACATATTACGTCAGCAAGTTTATGGGTTCAAAAACCAGTAAATGGTTAAAATACAATACACTACATGTTTCTCTTTAATGTGTGTAATGTAAAATAGATTTAAGAGCACTAGCCAATATAAAAGCCGTTAATGGAAGAATTGAAAAAAATAGAACAAAGCATTTCGATTAGTGACAGGAAATTTGTTTCTAAGAAACTTAACTGATTTACAGCTATCGATCTATATCGATTTAAAACTAAGAAAAAGCTCATTACTCGTAACTGTTTCTTCTTTGTAATATAAAATGAGGTAGAATAAGCAAGAGATAAATAGTGAAAGGATAATGTGTTTACCTAGATACAATCGATTAAAAGTTATACTTCATTGTTAAGTAGAATTTTTTTATTCATCTTTCTCTCTATATATATTACCTTCCTCTTCCCCTAAAAACTCCCTATTTAATATTAATTCCTGGAATTAGAATCGCATTCAGTTGATTGCTACCATTCAGGTATCAATAAAAAAATCTTTTTTTTTATAGAATCGAAATGTATCTGTCAAAATCTATGTTACTAAAGGAATAGTTTAATGAATTTTTCCTTGAAATATAAAGTATATGGAAAAAAAAAGTTAATTTACGCCTTGCACATAATATTTTTTCTTTTTCACTCCTAAGCCAACATGAAAAATGAAACTATAGAAAGCTATTAAATAGAATACTTAGAAGATAACAAAAACCAAATATTTGCTTACACAAATTACGGCTTTGAAAGGCAATTTATTTCAAAAGAAAATATTTGTATATGAAGTATAAAAAGGGTTTTCAATAAAATGTGATTAGAAATTTTATTCTTTTATTTCAAATTAGATATTATAAATATAAAAGAGTTTTCATTATAAATAATAAAATATGGAAAAAAAGTCCCAGAAATAATAAGAAAAATGTCTTTCAAAATCGACAAAAAAAAAGTTTGACTTTGAGACAATTATTTTCTCTATTTCTGTTAAAAACTTTTGGTTCTGAAGTTACTGAGATTCAACAAAAAATTTTAAAGCTAATTTAAGCAAAGAAAATTTTCCGAGATTCAAATGTTAAAATAAATTTCTCTCTGCTAAAATCATACAAAAACCATTAATATATTTTCTATTAACCCTTTGAGAAAAAAAGAAAGTAATCTTTAATAAAATAAGTTTAAAATGAAATAAAAATTAAATCTTATAATCCTACGGATTATTAACATACATTAACAAAAATCAGAAGTAACTTATTGTCTATGGCAGCAATCTTCAAACTTTTTTAATCTCGTACCCTTAAAATGAAAATAATTTTAAGATTAATCTATAAGTATGAGTATGTGCGTATAGTCAAATCATTTGTTATTTATTTCAAACAATATACGCATTTAAATTACATTACAGTTCTACATTTTAAATCAGAATTTAATCTGAGCAATGTGTAATAGTTTCTTCTTGAACGCGTTGAAATGAATCCCATTTTTCCATGCACGTGTCCTTTAAGACGGATGCATTCATAATGTTGAGCGATCCAGACGCAAGTGAAACCAGATACAGCGACGAATGAGAAAACCTCACATTCACATAATAATAAATCAAATTTTCACAAGCGATCATAAGCCTATTTCTTTGGTGTAACCCAAACATATTACATACTTCCTGAGATATGTTTATCCCACTAATGGTATAGAGCAGGGGTGTCCAACCCGCGGCCCGCCTTGAATAATTTTGTGACCCGCGAGATTCTTTACAACTTTACAAAATTCGATTACAGTAAGACCCCGCTTAATGCGGGGGATACGTTCCATCAAAGTAGAGCGTAATGCGAAACAGCTATCTTAACATGTAAATAATGGGGTTAGGGGGGAAGATGGTTAGAAAATTGGTTAGGTATGAAATTTAATAATTGTTTTTTTTAATAAAAATGAAACCAAACATTTATTTCTTACAAAAATAAAAACAATATAAACGAATATATATATATATATATATATATATAAACAGATAAAATTCTAAGTTAGATCATTCAATCTATTCTGTGTTTCCAATTTTTTGCCATTTTGTCAAGAAGGCATCTTGTTGAAGTTGCCAAACTCAATGCAGCACTAATTTGAGATTGACGTTCACCAGAATCTAATCTTCTAATCACTTGCATTTTAGTTTCCAGTGAAATGCTTTTTCTGGTTGCTTTCTTTTCTTGTTTTTCATTATCACCCATGATAAAAACTAAAGATCATAATATTTTGTCACTGTATTAATCGTTATAGTATTATCTTAATTTATACTTACAATAATGTCAACAAATGTTTCAAATGAAAAAATTGCGTCCGTACAGCACCGCACCAAACAAGAAACACAACTACACCATTTCGGATATGTTATGCACATATTTTGAAACCTACAATTCTGGGGAATCCCCGTAGCGCTGCGAGCAATTTCGGGGAATCCCCGGGTTGAAATGAAAGAGCGATAAACCGCGAAACAGCGTTAAGTGGGGGCTTACTGTATTTTGTACAATATTTTTTGTTTAAAGAGTTTTTATTTATTTATTTTGTAAAAAATAAATCTTATAACTGTTATTATTTTATCACATTGCTTCTGTTACTGCGAATCTTTTTTTTTCTAAATTGAAGTTAATCAAACATAAATCGTGCTCAAACTTAACGCACGAAAATCTGCAACATCAATTACGATACGCAAATACACATGCATTGAGATCGACTTGCAAAAACTAAGTGAGAGTTGAGAAACAGATATTTCACTAATTAAACATTATTTGATCATTGCATTAATATTATTGTACTGTCTACGTTTGTATACATGGAAATAAATGAAAAACAACAATAATAATATATTAGTCTGTTTTAAATTTTCACTCCAATAAATGTTTGTAATAGATCCAAATCTAATATAAAGACATATTTTTATATGCGGCCCGCGGGATTGTAAAGTTCTTACGAAGTGGCCTGCGAGGTCATTTGGGTTGGCCACCCTTGGTATAGAGTAATGGTCGTCAGCTCATTAGTCAACGGTCAAATAGCAGCATAACAACGATTAAAATTTCTTTTGAGAACCAATTTTTTAAAACTATTCTCTCTCTCTCTCTCAGAGAGGTAAACGAAGTTATTAACTTGATTATACAACTAAGACGAGTTTTTTTTTTGCTAAAAATATCCTATATCTGATTGATCAGAGGTCACCCCCCCTCTCTTCCAACTCTCTCATTCAGTCTTGTATATTTGTTCGGTCAATCTCCATTCGTTTCCTTTTCCTTATTTGTCCAAACTATTTCTCAACATACCTTTTTCAATCTCGACATCATATCTATTACTCCCTAAAATTAACTTAACTTTAACTAAGATTTAAAATGTTAAAAAAACTGCAAAAAGGGATGGGGGGTGAGTCGATAGATTGTTAATTAAAAAGAATTGATTTTGATCAAAATGAAAACTGTATATAATTTTTAAGTAAATTAAGGTTTACATTGGGTTACACGAAAATATTCCAGCCGGCACTAAAAAACGATTTTTTTCGATACACTGAGACCAATATGTTTGATGAGAAGTAGTTAGCAGGATGCGACACATAGTTTAGGGATAAATTCCGCTATTGTTAGAGAAGTTGATCCATGTATTCCTGTTGGGAGACTACAGATCAAAATATTTTGTTTCGTAGGAGCCATAGGCATTGTATTCCATTGATTGTCTTTAGTAATCTTACGAAAAAACGTAATAGTTCAATAATATTTTGAGGACATTCTGTATTTTTTTGCGAGATAATTAAAGCATATTGTGTCTCGGAGGTATTTCCCAAAATGATAATGCTAGGCACTATATATCTGGATTGCATTTGCCTATTAAGCTTGCACGTATAATTTGTTGAGCTGCATAGGTTAGAAATTACAAAAATATAGAAGATTTAAAACAGCAGATATGAGGAATACTTAACAAAACCTATCGCAGAATGAAAATGAGACTTTGTATGAATTCTTATTGTCATGCATCGACGAATGATAAATTTCTATAAATTTTGTATTGATCATAAGCACAACCGATACCCATTTTTTTCTTTCTATCTTTTATGCTTAAGAGTGATTCAACTGGTTTTTTTTTAGCTATTTTCTAAAATAACAATGTTAGGTATTGAAAGATTTGAATGTGTTTTAGAGGTGTATGCAATAAATGATAAAGGTATTTTTTAAGATATTAAATTTTTGACTTGCATCAGATCATCCTAAACTGAGACATCTGGCATATATACATGCCATTCTTTGGGACACTGATGGAGCTAGTCCTGAGTGGGCCTTGCATCAAAATTCCTTGGGGTCTTTTTGGAAATGGGGGAGCATTTTACGATTTTTGTTTACACCCCAGTATCATTGATACAGTCGATATGGCAGTAGCTTCGTCCCTGTTTTGGAGACATCAGCCAATTGAAAATACTCTGAGTAAAGATCAAGCTTAGACATGTACTTTTTTAGAATGCTCAGTAGCAAATAAACAATTAATACTAATGGATAACGTGAATGTTTTTTAATCGCATTCAGCTTCTGATATATATATATAGTCAATCGCAAGCCCATACGCTTCCCGAACTCTGTTGTGGTCAGCGATTATTTTTCCTGCAAACTATAACTGATGAAGAGTATGGGGGACTGTATTAACTCGATAGTGTCCTCTACCATCTTTTTATACATGATAATTTCACCCTATCATGTACCAAATACGGCCGTGGCGCTACCAGTGGATATTTTGTATCAATTTCATGATACAAACGTGTGTGAGCTCAGGCTTCTCAGAGAAAAGTACCTTTAATTGCTCCTTCTGACCTTTTTCTAGACTCCTTGTTTGGAGTAGATCGAATTCAATTAGCCCTTTTTGGTCCATGGCTCTCAGAATCCGGAATTACTAAGGTTTTTGTATCAAAATAATGATAAATTCTTGTGGACGCTACACTTAAACGATTCGGATGTAGCTCCGCAACCTTCAACCCGACTTGCAGATTCTAATGGCAAAAAAAGTATAACATGTTTAGTTTACTATAACACTTTACAATCGAAAATTCACATATCCTTATTTTTTTATTTCAGAAGAAATATATTTCTCCACAAGTTAATTAAAAACGCGCGAGTAATTGGATTGCAAAATACGATAACCCTCGGCATTCTTGACAAATATTCCCTCCTCCCACGTTCATATATTCTAAGATGAAAAAGATTTGGCTTCTTTCCTTACCCTGTCTTTTCAAGAGTGTTGAATTTTACAGTTTTCTAGTTATGGATTTCTCAAATAAATATTGTTGCATTAAAAGCCACTGCTCTAAGTTCCATTACAGTTCTGCGTCGAGTAACATTGTTTTAGCTTTATCAATTAAAAACTGTTTTGTTTCAGATGTAGGAACTGTTGTCTAATGTCGTTTAGTTTTGTGAAGATCCTTATTCAAAATCATTATCGGTACATAGGATTTTGATTTTTTGTTTCATTTTCCTCGACAACAAAAAACTTTTCTGTATTACTTCCCTTTTGGTCTTCAGAAAGTACGTAAACGATTTTAGTGAAAAATCATCCGTAAACGTGATAAAGTACTTTGATCTATCGATTGAAGTAGTAGATATTAATCTGAGAGTATCAAATGGACTTTGATACACTCATTTCCATTTGATAATTTCAGAAAAGGTGATCTATTCTGTTTATTTTTAACATACGCGGTGTCTAATTTTAAATATCAGGCTCGTAGGAGACTGCAATATTTGCATATCATATTGATTCAGATGGGCCAAATAGCAATGGCACGCATCTAAGAATTTAATTTACGAGTATTGGTTACGATTGCTGCTGTTGCAAAACAACTAATTTTTACAGGTCATTAGTTTCTGGTGCAATGGCAAAAATATTATATGGAATTTTGACCTTTAATTCAGTTATTCTTCAACCTTCAGTCACAAACAATTGTTCTGTCGGTTTAATTTAATAATGTGTTCGTAATAAATCTTTTTTGTTTTTAAAAGTTTAGCTCTAGTTCTTGTGATCCATACTTAACAAACCCTCAATGCAAAATTTACTAAGTATACGTTAGTAAAATCTTGAAGAAAGATTTATTCATTAATATTGAATTAACAACTATTAACCAATGCTGAGTTATTCTACTTTGAAATCATGATTATTTCATTACTCTTATTCTACATTAATGTGATTTAAATAGAATTGGGCATTATTTTTTTTTCTGCTTTGTTTTATCCGAAAACAAGCGTAAAGGAAAAACTGAAGCTCGAAATAATATTTAAAATGAAATTATTAGGAAAAGAGCACTGACAGTCTCTTTCTTTTTTTTTACAATCATGATTCTAGATTTTCATATAATGATTCTAAATTTTCAAATTCTTGAATGCTTCTATTGAAGACAGAACTCTCATATAAGTTCTGTTATTACTAAATGGAATCAAATCAATTGTATGTGGGTATTCTTTGATAAAAAGATAGGCTTGACTTCGGTACAACCAGAAATACTCTAAAGAGACTGTGCACGCCAGCAGATGAAGACAAGATACCAGAAAACTGGAGAAAGTTTTAAGGAGTATGCCTCTGAAATAGAAAGGCTCGCAAACTTAGCTTTCTCATACTACCCAGCAAATGTGCGAAAAATGATTTCTCTCAGAAGTAACTGTCCCTGAACAAATAAGGAAGATTGCAGGCACCAAGTGCTGGGGTTGCGGAGGAACTGGGAACCTAAAAAGTAACTGCCCTTGAGTAAATCAGGAAGATTCTCACCGTTAAGAGTCTAGCCACCAGAAAGGGTTCGCAGATGGAAATGGAGACGTTCCCTTCGAGAAGACCCAGTCCAGAAAACAGTAAATACTGCTCCAGGATCAAAAAGAAATTTGGCATGAAAGATAAACTGGCTGATCCTAAGATAAAACCAATTATAGAATAAAAAGTCATCTGATGGAAAGCCCAGCTGGCAAGACATTGTCCCTTTCCATTCTACAATGAAGCGTCACAGGGCTCTTTGGGATTCTCTCCATCTGAGAAATGGAGTTTTATATCAAAAGTGGGAGTCTGATGATGAGAAATCATTCAGATGGTAATTAACACTCCGAAAGAGAAGAGTTTCAACAGTCCTTAAGGAACTCCATGGCAGTCCAACTGGAGGTCATTTTGGTATTATGAAGACCCTACAAAAAGTCTGAGAGCGCTTCTACTGGAACAATGTGTGGAGTGACGTGAAGTGGTGTCGCACATGTGATCCCTGTGCTGCACGTAAAGTTCCCAAGAAAACCCACTAGAGGAAAACTGCAGTAGTATAATATGGAAGTGCCTTTTGAATGAATAGCTTTTGATATCCAAGGTTCACTTCCGAGGCCATCAGATGACGACAACAACATCCTGGTTGTCATGGACTACTTCACTAAGTGGCCTGAAGCTTATCCTATCCCGACTGTTGCAGTCTAGTTCAGCACTGGATCTCAAGATATGGAGTTCCTCTACAATTGCATTCTGATCAAGGGAGAAACTTCCAATTCTTCAGTTTGGAAGAGACTGTGTGAAATATTTGGCATCGACAAAACCTGGATAACAGCTTTATATCCTGACTGATGGCATGGTAGAGAGGTTCAATCGGATCATCCTGAACAACCTCTCTCTCCAGGTATCTAGTAATCAATGGATTGGGACAAGAAACTGCCTCTTTTCTTGCTTGCCTATATGAGTGCTGTTCACAAGACCACCAGTTATTCCCCATCCCAGATACTTTTCGGATGTTATCTTCATCTGCCAGCAGATCTCCTGTTCAGCCAGTCACCAGATGCTCCCGAGGAGCATGTCGAGAAACTCTAGGCACGGATGGGGACAATGCATCATCTGGCTAGGAATAGAATTGGAACGGCTTCCTGATACGACGTTAGAGCAACCGGACACAACTTTCACGAAGGTGACAAAATGCGGTTGTGGAATCCGAAACATTGCGAAGGACTCTCTCCAGAACTGTAGACAAACTGGGAAAGTCCTTAAAAGACTGAATAATGTTGTGGTTTGAATACAGAAATCCCCACACTCAAAACTGAATGCAATACATTACAACAGGTTAGCCCTTATCTTGGCCAAGGAGAATAAGATCTCTAAGTTCAGACCATGGTCACTAATTATTTTGTAAAATGATGTAAACTATTTCTCTTTTCTAATTTCTTAGTTTTATTTTAGTGTTGTAATTTATGTTTGTATTTATTCATGTATTTTGAATTTATTTACTTTGTACGTGCTGTTGAGTATTTGTTACTTTATATTTGATTATTATATCAGTAGTTTATGTCTGTAAATAGATGCCTCTTACTCAGAGATTGTACTGCCCAGGATGTGCAGTCTTCGAGGCGGGGGCAGTGTTATGAATTTTGTTTAAAATAGTGTAAATAATTTGTATTTGGATGTATAATGCATTTATATCACTCTTTGTTATAGTTATTTTATGTTAAAATTGTAATATTCGCAAGCAGCGTCATCCCTTACGTTATAATGGCGATTCAATAGAAACTTGGCAATAGAGCCAAGTTGGCATAATTTTTGGCAAATTCAGAACCCTATGTATTCTTCTAGAAATTAGTGGAGAAATACACTAATTTCATAATCTATGATGCAAGCGGATCTTTTAAGAAGGATCTGTGAAGCCTATAAATTGGGAGACGCTCTCCAAAACTGTGTCAGTATTGTTTTGTCTAGTGATTAGAAGTCTTGTTTTGATCATAAAGAGTCGTCTTGTGATTAGCTCGGCTGTTGAGTTGAATGAGCAGTGCTTGTGAATAATCTTTTACATATGTGTTTTAGACACTGATAATTGTGTTTGAACACTGTTGAAAGTGTGAAGACCTTCCAAGATTTATTCCTGTGAATTTTGCCATGTATCCTGTATTTCAAGGATTGTATTTTCGGCAATAAATTTCCATTGCTCTTAAAGAACTGTCTTGTTTTTTGTGATTGATCTGCATAAAATCGTCAAACCCAGATCAACGTAGCAATATTAATACATTTCTTAAAAAAATAAAATGATATTCAATTAAAGATCTCAATAGATTTAAGACAGAGTGAAAATTTTCATACATAAATGCAAAATCAAACTTTCATTATTTCCTAAACATTTTTCATTAAAACAGATAAATAAGCTTGTTATTTAAAAATATTTTACTGTGAACTATATTATTTACAAATTACAATGAACCAATAATTTTAAATTTTTGTCACATAGATTTCAAATACTAAACTTAAATCAACTTTTGCATGATTTTAAAGGTTTTGACATTCTTTTAATCCTGCATTGTTTTAGAAAATTTCAAAATTTAAATCTTTGTTTTTTACCACTGAATATTAGTTTATGTGTAACATTTTGCCTCCCAATTTAAAACGAATTACTACTGATTAATTTGTAGCAACAATTTGTGTCACTTTTATTTTTGTTCAAATATCTCATGATTGTTTTTCCTAATTAATTACTTTTATTCAGTGAAGATTTCAAATGACTGTTTAATAAACATATTTGCGAAAAGTATTAACTATTTTCTCATTTTCCTTCCTATAAATGTAGTAAAAACTAAATGACAAACTTCATGAGGCATACATATGACATTGTTCAATTAAAATAACAATTCTCAAACTTATTTTGACAAAAATGCATATATTCAAAAGATTTGAGGAAATAGATGAAACAATAAATATTACTTAAACAATACGGCACAAATCTATTTAAGTGTATCTTATAGATAAAGAATTTTAATACATATACATATATATAGAGACAGTGCAATATAAACAATATTTTATTATACAATAGGAAGTTTCTGACATGATTTTAAAAATCATGTTGTTGTGAAAATTTTACAAGTAAAGTCATCAGAAGCACTCATAAGTTGTTCTCCGTTCCTATAAAAAAGTATTTATAAATTTAAAGAAAATGAATCTATTCACAAATGCAAACACAAAATTGATAAAATGCACTTTTAAATCATTTAAAAATAAATCATAGATGTCTAACATTGAGAATAAGTTTCATTTTTTAATTCTCAAGTCAACACAGCTTTAAATCCAATTTTCTAATGCTATTTATTAATTATATTTCTCAGAGTTCATTTGACACTAATTCTTCAAGTGTTATGCTTAAAATTTACATGCACGAAAACCTAACTTACATAATATTTTCTGATTTTAACCCTTTCACAATGGGTGTGTCACATATGCACCAGTCTCAAACCCACTTATTGGGCAGTAGGCGTTCAATGCACTTTTTCATGGGGACGACTAATCCTAAAGAACAAGTAGGAAACGAGATTTACCAGTGTGTCACCCAGCTGCTGGTGACATTTGGATGGATGCATAAGTGACACACCCATCTCTAAAATGCTTTTGTTGATCAGTACATTGTCCGGAAAAGGTTAAATTTGAAACAAAACAAGCTTTTTTACTCATCCTTATTAACTTTTATATTTTATTTTTAAAATTATTTTTTCTTATATTTAAAAGTGAAAAAAGTTATTCTGAGAGAATATTAAATTAATACCTTAAATACTGTAATTTTAAAACAAAATATGGAAATTAATTTAACTTAATATATTTTTTTGGAATTAACAATAAAAAGGTTCCAAAATGCACACAAAACATGAATTTTACAATACTTACGGAGATAATGTTATATCTAAAATGGAAAGGTGATGGCCAATCCACTTCTTTTCAATCTGACCAGATCGAGCATCATATGATTGAATTTCATATCCACTAGCAACATACACTGTAGGAGATGTCTCTGAACATATCAGTTTTACTACTGGAAGCTAAAAATTACAAAAAGAATTTATCAATATGTAATATATTAGGGAGGAAACTTTTCACATTCACCCACACATACAGATTTTTCATGCATATTGTTGTGGGAGGGAAGAAGTCTCTATATAAAATACATAAATTTCATGAGTACATCTTTTTTTCTACTTTCAAAATTTCACCTCTCAGCAAAGAATTTGCCACTAAGTTGTAGGGTTCTTATGAATTACACACTATCTTAATACTTTTATGTATTAAGATGACTAATTTTTGAAAGCATGCTATACTTTTTCATTTTGGAATAATACTGACTATATGTATAACAAATATTTTTTTTAAAGTTAACATTATAATTGGAAGTATCACAGTATACTCTAGACCAGGGATACTCAACCTTTTTTTCTGCTGGGCTGCATACATATGTCAGTTATTTCACACCGTTTGCAACATGAGAATAAAATGGATAAATGGGGGAGGGAGAAAAGCTTTAAGACCAAGATAACATTGGAAATTTAAAATGTGGAAAATTGATCAAAAGATAACTCCTGTTTTGCTTTTTTTAATTATTATTTTTGTCACTAACACTAAATTAGAAGCATTTAAGAAGCACTCCTTCACAATTTCTGCACCAGTAAACGGTTTCATATGATTACTAACAATATAATAAACTTCATAGGATGTCTTTGTTACCACTGTGATATTACAACTGACTTTGTTGCTGTTGCAAAGATTATTCAAGAAAGCCTATTTATCACCTCTTGAAAGAGATCTTCGAGGAAAAGTGTCATTAAATGATTCTTGTTTATTGGTATTTTTTAAGTACAGCACTTTCGTGACAAATGAAACAATTATTGATCCAACATTGTTTTTCACCACAAAATAGTCAACCTTCCAATCGTCTTGAAATGATATATTTTCTTCGAATATTTTTCGCTTTTACGATATGAAAGGAAGTTAAAATTAGTTCCATCCATAAAATTGTCACTACTCCACTGTTGTCTGTTATCACTAACCGCAACCCATCGAAACAGAAAAAGAATATCAATTCGTACCCCTACAGCACCAACAGCAAAATTGATATATTTGATTTCTTGACAAAGAATTTCCCACCAAATTTTTAATACAATGTTCTTAAATAAGTGAATTTTTCTCAGAACAATGGGCCATGGGCGGGCCACTTAAAAAGGCTCAGTGGGCTGCAGGTTGAGTATCGCTGCTCTAGACTATTTGTGTGCAGATTATCTACTTGAAAGATTTTCCGCGCTCCTCCGCTTTTACACACTACACAAAAAACATTTCCATGCTTACCAGGCATATAAAATCAATATTTATATGATTATAACATTGTATGGTTTAGCTCAATGATTCCAAAAGTGGTCTATTTTAACGGCCAGGGGGTCTATGGTGACTTGCAAGGGGTTCCCATAAGCGAAAATATAATTGGTGGGGGTCCAATGAAGTGTATATGGGAGTCTATGATAGTGGCTCTCATTGAACCAGATCGTGACTTTTAATTCGTATAAGAGGTCCTTGATTTAATAAATTTCATTAAATCAAGGACCATTTCAGTATTTCTTTTCAAAATTAAGCTAAAACAATATAACATTGGAGGTTGAAAATTTTTTCAATTTGTCACACACAAATTTTTCAAATTGTCAGGATGTTTTAATCTACATTCAGCATTTAAATGCCTTTTATTTAGATTTTGAAACTAGGTTTGAGAATTCTTTGACTATGGTAATACCACAGTGGACAATCAATTTATATGGTGATATTGAAAATAAAAATTTCATATTACAATAGGAACTAATCGGTATAAGCACCAACGAAGATCTTAAAGTTAAGTTTAGAAATGGATATAAGCAATTTTTTTTTTGGCTTTAGAGACCATACATGTTATTTGTCCCAAATTATGGAATATAGAGAGAAAACTTTAAATTGCTTTTCCTATTGAGGAGTTTCAGCACAAAGAAAGAAAGAATGGGGAGGGAGAAGCCCTAGTCACTACTAAAGAGGAGATTTAAGGTTAAATTAGTTTAGTGTGAAAACTACAAATTTATTGCAAAACAAAAAGGGCAGATGTATTTGGAACTATTTGTTCTAAACAACATGATTTTCAAAATAATTTTGATCTTATTTTTCAGAAAAGGTAAAATTACCATTATCAAATGTGGTAGGTCCACCATTTATAGATATTATAACAAAAAGTATGTATTATTTCTTTGCTCAATTCCCAGCAAACAGTGTTAAAATCAATAAAAAAAAGTAATAAAACCATCTGTGGTCATATTTTATAACTGAGTGGAGTTAACAAAGCTAAGCAGACTCTAGTTTACTACCCAAAAATCTTAAAATATCTTGCCGATTTTCAGACATGGCCATTTGAAATACTCTTGATCCTTACCCCTCCGTGAATGACTAACTTTTTAAACTTTCTGGTCTGAAATATGTGGGGCGATTTTTTTATATTATCTTTACCTACATATGCTACAATTCCCATCTTCATCAGTTGTTTTAAAATAATACAAGAATTTTAATAGCATTTAAGTTTTCAAAAAAAATAATACAGCGCTTGTGATTTCAGCAGGTAGAGCTTATAGGTTAAAAACTTCATGCAATAATTTTTTTTTAGATGAAATAGTTTTTAAACATTTTTTCTTAAAAAACGTTACAGAAATTTTGTAATAAAACAGAAAAAAAAAAAAAAAAGAAAAGAAAAAGATCAGTTTTGCTTTGTTAGAATATATACATAAATATGGAAAAAAAAAAATAGTAAATATGACAATTTACTTATACTGATCTAAGAAATAAGGACTGTATTATTTTTACTGACATTATTATTATGTGGACATATCTTTCATTAATATTTATTGCGTGAAAGACAAACAAAAAGCATGCAACCTCATAAATACGGGGAGAGGGGGGTATCAAAAGCAAGAGAAAGGGAATTCCTGAACCCTCTAGTGCCATCTAGCAGCCAAAATAAGCATCAAATGATGTTTTTTTAAACTAGACAGGGAAAGAGCGGAAATAATTCTTCGCCCGCGATTTTCATGTGACCTGTAATCAGTGACGAAATTGATACCCCGCTGAAATCGCGGGAGCCAAACGCAGAAGGTTGAAGACAGCAACTTCCAAAATTTGCTAATTATGATTTCCAAAAGAAATTGATAAAATGCATTATTGAGAAGTTTCTTGTTTGCATACTTGACTTATTAAAAAAAAAATTACAAAATAGCAGTCTTTTACGACTAACTGCTAGACACTTTCAACCATAGTAAGTAAAATGCTCCAAGAAAATGTGTAGTGCACTCAAAGAAAAAAACTTGCCTTATTAAACCCTCACAAGAGTGTAGGATGCATTATTGTGTTTAACCATGCTTTATGATACATCAAAAACAAACACACAAAAAGTACTAAGTTTTATTTTTAATTATATATCACATATTTTGTAGTTTATTTTTTCTTTTAAAAAATATTTAGCAGAGTGCAATGGCTTTTCCTTAAATGTGTCCATACAAAAAGCTATGACACTGAGGGTGGTATATCAAATAAAATTGGCAATAAAAGAAACCTTTGCCAAACTCAATTTTCTTTTTTTTTTTAAATACCAAGATCGGAAGAAAACATATATAATTTTATTTTAAACTCCATTCTGATAATTATTTCAAGAAATAACTATTCGTATTATAAACTATTGCAATAGGAGACTAATATAGCTGTCATAATATAGACAAAGAAACCAATCTCTACTTTTTGGAATGAAATTATACTTTTTCTAAAAAATGCACATACATAAATGCCTCTGGATTTTCTCTCACTTACATAAATATTAAAAAACTTTGATGCATTAAATTAACATCCATAAAATTTCTTCAAAATTTCTCTTAGATTTATAACATTCTATTTATACCAAGACATTTCAAGCTCTAAGGAAAGTCAACGAGCAACCATTAATCACTGTTAACTTAACTGTACTTCAATCAAGTTATTTGAATTCTTATAAATTCTCAGAAATTGTAATAAACCTAATAATTTAATTCTTAAAAATTCAATAATTTTACAAAGATATATAATGTAATTTTAAACTAAAAGAAAAATACTCGCTGTATAACCGCTAATGACTTTGAACATAAAAAATGAGGTGAAATATAAGGGTGCGCTATATAATGGCAGTATAAACGATAGCTTTAAAAATAACAAAAGAGATTAGCATAAAAAATATGCTTACTTTTATACATATCGAAATACTGTTTATTTAACAGAAATAATATACCTTATGAACTAAAAGATTTCTAGCTGTAGAAATACACTTTTATTTCAAAAGTCTGGTATAATATCACGAATAAATGACTTCAAAACATAAGAACGCTGTATACTAAAATTTCAGATTTCTTCTTAAAAGCTGGGTGCAAGCTATACGCTTAACATACCTGAAAATTAAGAAATGCAGCTTGAAAGTATGGGTGCGCGTTATACGCCGGATTCTACGGTATTTCAGAAGTTTTAAAATTTAAGCAATTCTAGTGCTCTTTAAATATTTTTCAAAAATAACTATTAGAAAATATTTAATACAAATTTAAATTTTCCGCTGTATACATCATAATCAAATTATTTTGGATTATAGTAATACTTTAATATTTTTAATCTGCTTTTCCACTTACCTCAACATTTACTGTAACTCTCTGCTGATGAGTTGTAGCATCAAAAATACTTAAGACTCCACCACTCGTTCCGACAGCAATAAAAGGATGACTGGAAAACATGCAAAACACCAATTACTTTCATTTTTGATAATAAACTAGTAATAAAAAATTAACATGTATTTGGTTAAGTATGAACAGAACAAATAAAAGGAAAAATACTTCCAATTGCAATATATATATTAAATTAATTTACTGTACATATTCCTTGTGTATATTTATATATTTAAAATTTTGGTCATCATTATGCTCATTCAAATATTGAGATGTTTCATCATTATATATTAACATATAACAGCAAGTATTAATGTTTTAACACAAGTTTGGACAACCAACAGAATATTGTTACAGGAAACATATATTTTTTATTGTTCAGATAAAATTTGAGAAGGATTTTAAAATTGCTCCTCCTTTTAAAATTTTATTTCTTCTAAAGGAAAAAAAATATTACCTTAATTATCAATAAATGATTTAACTCTGTTTGATATTAGTAAGTTTAGTGTAGGTTAGTGAGTATTAGTATGTTAGTGATGTGTTTTTATATTCATAATGCTTAATTTGTCAGTGTATTATTATCAATGTTGCAGTTTAAAAAATATAACACTTCATTAATAATCATTTAGAAAAGAAAATATGCTTTAGGGAATAAAGTAAATAAACTTTAAGTTAGTTTTGATTTGAAAATTTGATGTTAGGCTGTTTTTGTAAAAGAAAAAGAGTTATTTATTTGATAAATGTCTCACAAAACACTTTAAAAGTTACCTTTTGAAAAACCCAATAGATTCAACAGTCTCTTTCTCCTCGTTACTTGGAAAACCCCATGTGCACAAAACCTACATGTGGCAAAAATATAACTAATATACTAATGGTCATTTTACATAACTGAAAAATCTCAAATTAAGGCAGAAAATGAAAATTCAGAATGAAAGGATCATTCATTAACATTGCATTAGCTTCAGGAAATTGAACATCAAAAATTTATGCAATTCTCTCTCTTTTGGTTTAATACATAGGCATATTTTGTTAAGACAGAAAAATAAATTAAATATCTTTTATAAAGTCGTATCATTTAAAATTTTTACTATATATTTTTAAAAAAAATGTGAAAAAATTCATTTCAGTATTTTAAGTTAAAAAAAAAATAAACATAGCAATCAAACAGCTAAAAAAAAACTTATTTTAGATTTGAGGTATATTTTTTACATTAAAAAAAATCAATGCAAAGTTAATACTAGGAAAATATGAAAAACATTCTACTTTTCAATGACACTAAACCAGTACTCATTAGATTGTTGTGCCATATGCAAAAAAAAAACACCTTTTATTAAAAAAATGCACTATTACAAAAATCATATGTAGTCCCATCATATAAAAAAAAAATTGATGGGGGAAGGTAAAGTGGAAGGGGATTAAAAGGAAAAATAAAATAAAAAGGATATAACACAGTTAAGAAATATAAATATCTTCACTTTTAAAGAAAACCTGATAGTGCATAACTAATTGTACCAAGACTTATAAGTAAAAGATTATTAAAAGATTTTTATAAGTTTTTCCTCTTTTTTAAATGAATAACTAGATTCAATAGTAATAATTGAAATTTTATATTCACCACATATTTTTCAGCAAATTTACACAAATTTAAGAGGTTTTCAGATAAAATAAAAATCTTCATTAAGAAAAATTAAGGTAAAGTAATAAATGGAAAACATTTACAGAAAATGAAATACCATAAAATCCAATATATAATGTGTGTGCGCACCTTTAACACACAAAAAATAAGATTGAAATTTACAGGTACGTGGGGTTATATGCAGGGTATAAAAATGGTAGCCTAAAAAAAAAAAAAAAAAGAGGAGCAGAAGAGCAATTTGACTTCTACATAGGTCAAAATACTGTTTATTTGAAAGAAACCACATTCCTAATGAACTTAACACTCTTAACTCTCACATTCTGTGATTTTCATGAGCAATGCAATGTAAGTGTAGCAAAATTTGCACAACCTAAGATTTTCCCAGGTATGCATTTTTCTGACTATTTAGCTGTGCAACCCATGCTGTTCCTGTTTATGTTTTAATTTAGGTTTTTATGTTCATATTTTTATGATCTAATTCTATATTTTAAAATAAAAACTGTTTTACAAATTTTTTTGTATATTTTAAAGCTAAAATGCAGATTTGAAATACATAATTAAAAAATATGCTATTTTTGAACCTACTTTGATAAAATAACTATGCAACGAGAGGGTTAAGGGGTTGTAGTTCCAAAAATGTACTATTTTTTTAAAAGCTTGGGATAATACCTCAAACAAATTACTTCAAAACATAAAGCATTGCACACGTACATTTCAGGTTTCTTTGTAAAAAGTGTGGCACATAATACCACGAATATATCCAAAAATTAAAAAATGCAACTTGAAAGTATAGGTGCGCATTATACACTGGATTTTATTGTAATTAAGATGAATTCATTGAAGTTATAGAGGCTAAACACACTTTTGCATTCTATGTCCACTTTCCCTTCCACACAAATATTCTACCTCTTGGTACCAAAAATGAAAAAAAAGCCATACTATTTAAACAGTTTTTTTTAATACGAAATAAAAGAAATAACCTTAAAAAAAATGAATAAATATAGAAATTATGCATAAGAAAATTAATCCATGATAATATATACCCTCCAATTTCTGGGGTTAACTAATTTAGCAGATCCATCTTCAGAACCAGTAGCAAGCAAATTTCCATCATGACTGGATATCACGCAGGTAACATTTTCTGTATGATCTAAGAGCATAAAGAAAAAGTTCATTAATATTCTTTTGAATATAAATATTAATGCAAAAAAAAAAATAATCAGAAAGTGAAAACATAAAACCACATTGCTATTATGCTTAGTTTAATATTGAAAAATTCCTTATTCTAGTGAGAAGTACATGTAAATTCTTTTGTATGGAATGTTATTTTCTTGGACACTAATGCATATTTGGCACATCTATTATGCATAATTTTAACTCACTTGTCAGAGTCAGGGTAATATTGTTCCATTCATCTCCAAGGTGATTTCATATTCTTATGATTTCAGGAAGATAATTTCTTTGAGATACATATTTGTCATTCTATGAGATTAAATCAAAGAATATACAGTTCCTGTCTTATATTTGATACGCATTCTGGTGTCTCAGATACTTCAGCTGTCTTGTGTTAGTATGAAATGAACAGAAATTCTGGACTCCCTACATCATAGAAAAGATGACATGTATATGACCCAGAGAAGAATTTTGGTACACTATATCTGTCATAATTGAGTTATAAAAAAACCATGAAGAACCATAAAACCATGCTACCCTGCACACATCAGTACTTTTCAGTCATAATAATTCTTTCTAAAGACATTCTGTTGCTAGCAACAAATTTTCTTTTTTTTACTCACTCGTAAGTATCCCAATTCACTCTGAATCATTATTGCTGACTCTCAAGCTAATATGCTCATTACATTAATATAATCTTTCTAAAATATAGGACACTCACAATGGAATGTAAATGAATGCCTTCCAGACATATAAACTAATATAATTTAATTCCTAAAAACAATTTGGGCAGATATGCAAGTTGTTAGTACTTGCAGATTAAGGTAACTGACTTTTTTGCTATTCATGTTATGTATATATTGAAAAAGCATTGTGTTTGTTTCTTATCCCACTTGAACGACTGAAACATCTAGATCAAGTCTATGAACTTGTGGATTTTTAAACACTGAAGAACTGTAGCAGAGATGAAAGCAGCTGGCTCTGATGGCAACCAATACAAGACAAGATGTGGGGAGGAGCAGCTTGGGTCACATTGCAATTCAGACAAGAAGGGTAAACTTAAAGACCTGCCACATGTCCTTGAGCTCGAGTCTGTCTACTGCGAAATCTAGCAAGAGTAGTTTCATCTCGTCTACAGCTTGTCCCAAGCAAAGCAGCACTAGGATGGTTTCCTTCATACCTCTCATGTACAGGGGCCTGCTTCAAAGAGGAACTGACATCTTGTTTGACTCGTGTAGTAATTTCTGAAAAAGTAAGGCAGCCATCATGCTTAGAATCTGTATGGCTGCTCTCATGGACTAAACCATCTGCAATCTCATTCCCGCAGACATTCATATGCAACGGTACCCACTGAAAAAAGATCTTAAATTTGGCACTCAAGCTATTTAATAGCAGAACAATATTCGTTGTCATTCTGTCATCATGCCTCCACCATTCAGATGGATGCTGAATAGAGCTGCGGCTATCACTGAATATCCAAATATCTGTATTGACACTCTCAGTAAATCAAAATTTCAAAGTCTCCTCAATAAAAAAACATTGCAGTCTTCCCAAGCATTCTTTCATTCCTTTCAGAAATAAGTTTCACAAATGAAATACTTCTTAGCAATTGATGTGCATGTAAACAAAATATAATTCAATGATTATAAAAATACAGATTTCAGTTGGGATAGTTCTAACAGAAAGATAATCAAAAGTGATTCAATGTCATTTTAAAATTAACTTTCGCAACTGCATTTTATAATAAATTTTAAGAATATTGTTGAGGAAAAACACATATGAAAAAACAAAACCCCAAAATATATATGATCAACAGAATGGAAAACTACAAAATACTTTCACAATAAAATGAAATAAAGTAATAATAATAACTTTAAAAAATTAATATTTTGATAATGTAAAAAACAATTTGAGTGTTCCAACATACTTTTGAAAAAGTTACAAAAACATACAAGTGTTTATCCAATTATGTCCAAGAAATTAATTAAGAGACATAGTTAAATGAATTCTATAGTCCAAAGTTTAAATTTAACATATGAATTATAATAAATATTCTAACATGTAATTTAAAACAAATTTTCAATTACTCCAGTTGAGGAAAGCTTTTAAAGTGTGTGTTTTTTTTAATTAAATAAATGTTTTTACCTTTTACAGATCCAATAACAGATGAAGTATTTATATCCCAGATCTTCAAAGTACCATCCGCATAACCAACTGCACATTTTGTTCCTATGAAGAGGGAGATTAATAACAATTTTTTACCTATTAAGCATTAAAAAAATTACAGCATTTATGTTTCGATATCAGAGCAAGCAAATTTGAGCCACTTGAATCGTGCCATGATATCAAACATACAAATAACAATCGTTCCAATACAGATGTCTGTAAACAAACTGTTGAAAGAAGGTGGGGGGGGGCAAAATGGACAAATCAAAAACACAAGGGAAAGAAAAGAAAGTTTTGACTCTATTTTAAAATAAATATCAATCTGTTTTTGACCAAAATCGGACTGATTGTTTTCTTATAAAACATTTTTTTTTTAAATCATTGTTCAATTTTGCTATTATATGTCACCATTCAAAGTGGCACACATTTGATTGCAATGACAATATGCAAATGTTAAAATTATCAATCAATTGGTAAACACCATATTAAGAGCAAACAGTAACAGAAAATAAAAAAAGATCTTAAGTATTTATAATTGAAGAGATAAAAATGATACTTTTGAAAGCGAAAGTACAGTCATAATAAAGTCAAATCTATTTGAAATTGTCAAATATTAAAATAAATTTATATATGCAAAAACAATTGTTAATTAAAATCACATCATTAAGCAACACAAAGCTATTGGCCAAAGATTGAACCAAGTGATGAACACAACTCTTGAGCTGAGATCCCACTCTCCAAATATCCACACCATGCTAACATGAGGAAAATGAAATACCACCACCAGAAAGAAATTGCAAAAGAATCATAATTGCAAAACTAGACACTGCTCCTGTTAGTGAAGTGTACTAACAGTTATAAAGTCATATCAGCTACAGATGCATGCTGTACTAGGATGAATCCTTTAAAGACAATCACAGAATAGACTTGCATAAATAATAATACAAAAAGACCCCAAAGATAAGTTGCTCTTGTTAAAAATTTGTGTCATGGCACAAGAAGAATTTCTGCAAAAAGTCAGCCAAAAAATAATCATCAATCGCATACATTGAGATACGAAATTTCAAATGAGACTTCACGAAAATTCTTCAAGAGAAAGAATGTTTAATTACAGATCATAGGAAAAACAAGCAGGTCTTAATTTAATGTTTCTCTTTTCAATATAATATACTTTACTTCTGAAACTTTCACATGGATAAAAAATGATGCCCCCCCACCTCTTTATTTTCTGAACTCCCAAATTTTACTGAAAAAATAGAAAAATATTCAATATATTTTACAAATATTTATTTAAATGAAGACCATGTGGAAATATTTAAATATTAAAAATTAATAGATTTTTTATGTACAATTAATTCCACCAAAAACTTCAAATACACAATGATCAGATAAGAATGTTAATTTACCATTATTAGAAATAAACTAAAAATGACTTCCCAGAAAAATTAAGAGTAACTTTTCATTTCTAATTTGGAAATTAAAACATCCTTTTTAATTTGAAAACCTAGGCATTATTTTTCTTTCTGATAGAATACTGGGAGGGAAAGACGGACCCTTTTATTTTTTTAATTACTCTGATTCAAAACTGCAAAAAATCAATTATTAAATTAATTGAACACTATACAATCTTTCTCATCAGCAAAATTTTAATTTCATAATACATTTAATTCCTTTTTACATTATGATTAATAAATAGGCTACATGCATAAGAAACAAGAGTTTTATTTTGTATACTACAAAACAATAATTTAAGAATATTTTATTTATGGTTTTATTAATTATATATGAATATAAGTAACAAGGAGAAAAAAAAAATATTTATGGTTTTTTTTATAGCTAATATTATTTTAACATTGAATTTCAAGTCCACCTTTAAAAAATATACATGGAATACGCTAGCGTAAAACAAGTCATTTTTATCTTTTAGCACACACTACATTAAGACAAAATCAAAGCACATGGAATTTTTTAAGCAATTGTTTAACTCTGTAGAACCACAATCATCCTACCTGACAGAACAATTCAAGTTAAAAAAATATTGAATTGATTTCTCTCCTCCCAAAAAAGACAGCTAATGCATATTTTTTAAAAATTTAAGATATTTAAAGATATACTCGAAGTTTATCACCATATTCAGATATGAAATTTGCTACAACCAGTTTTCAACAATTAGTTCATAAAGATGATTGGTGAAACATCCTTTAGGAAGTATAGTAGTTTGTATAAAATCATATCAAACAAAGAAATATACTTAAATTGTCCACTTTTGGTATAAATAGAATTAAATATAAAAACATTACCTGATATCACTATAATTATCAAAAATATATATTCAAATAATTATAAGAAAAATAATTTTCTTTTAAAGTAATAGCAAAACAAAATTCATCAGCAAGAACTTACAATGTTAGCTAAAGATTTTAAAATTAGCAATATATAGTTTAAATAGTGCTTTGTGTTTATAACTAAATTCATCAGTATTAGGTTCCATTCAAAATCCTATACTTTTAGGCACTTCATTCAATGAAATATCTTTTTATTCCTCTTATAGATAAAACTCATATAAGTTAAATATACATAACTTTCATAACATAAAAATTCGATATTATAGACCCCACATCCCAATCGGTTTCAGCTTCCTGCCACTGGCATAGCTTTTGGCACTTAACAGAATGCCAAAACTATAGCTGCATTTTGAATTACCCCCTACTCCTCAGCCCACTTTTTCAAGGAGGGAGGGAAAGGGACAAACTCATTAGAGTCACAGAACCAGTTTCCTGGGAAAATAAGTACTTGAGAGGGCACATTGGACACCAGCCTATTAAGAGGCATTTTAATTCTCAAACAAACATTTACATGGAGGAGTTTTTGAAGTACTTGAATATAACAATTATTTTTCAAATGCAGGCAACAATTGGTATTTGATTGATAATGTATTTAAGTTTACAATGCAGACACAAAACACATGAATAACAATATACAAATATTCAGATGACAGTACCATTGAATAAGAAATGTGTAAATGAGAGTGAATCATTAGGATTTTAATTTGCGATTCATGCGATAAGTTATCTGATATGATTATAGCTGTGCACTGAGAATTAACATTGAACAAGGAATGCTGATTGGAATTAAACATATGGGACATTCCATTTTATAAATTATTAGGAATTCTACATTCCTTGATTTTCAGTGTCAAGAATACGCAATTCCAGAGATTGCATCTCACCATGGACAATCTAATGGTTGATTGTATCTTCATAATGATCGAGGCCAGCGACGTTTGCATAAAGTGGTTAATGTTACCTAAATAAACAGTATTTACCAAATAACAGCAACAATTAACTTCACAATCAGATATGTTCATGAACACAGTGAAGCAAAATTGAGCATTGATGGGATACCTCTAAAGATTCAAAAAATTTTATGTGTATTCTCAAATTAGAATACCATGCAAATATCCTTCTTCATGTTATTTTTGGTACCTTTAGATCTTTCAAATTTTTATTAATGTATTTTTATTTTTTAATACTATATTTAATAGAAAAATTGATAATTAGAATAAATACTAACCATCAGCAAAAATGTGGCCGCATGAAGTCCCAACTCCATGAGTAGGAAACACATCACAAATAGCACCATCAGGAACACTCCATTTCCAACAATTACCATCATTTACTCCAGCAAATAACAAGTTTGAACTGGGATGCCACTGCATCCACTGGAAAAATTAAAACACAAAATAAAATAACTTAAACTTTTAGCCAGCATTAATTTTTTAAAATTATCATTACTTTCATTTAAATGTGCAAGCTTTCTGATCTTTTGTGGAATTAGGATTCTTATCAAAAATCAATTCTTCTACAACCAGTCATGAAACTAAAGAATCTAACTACTGAACAATCATAAATTCTCAAATGGTAGGATTTTTCCTAGGGAAAGCTATATCATATCTGTCAAAGCATATCCCCCCCAGGATCAGCATTTCAAGCAATTTCTTAAAATTAAAGATTAAGAACATTTTAACTTTGATAAAACAAAGCATGATAAAGAAATATTTTTTTGAAATAATGCAAAATTTTTTGACAGTTAAGACATTTTGATGAGAGAGAAAAGTACTCACATAGGAAACTCTTATGTATTGACTTGGTTTATAAAAACAAAGTACACATATTAGGGTAAATTTAGTCATATATGTAGTGATATACATGAAAGTAATGACTTTGCAGTAAAGATAAAAAAACACTTAGTGAAATTATTATTTAATTTTTATAAAAAAAATTTCACTTACAGAAGTTAATGACCAAGCTAGAAGAAATTGACTTCAAAAGAATCAACAAGCAATAACCATAGAGTTCATGAATGCTTTAAAATTTCTGAGGCTTCCTTATTCAGCAAGCTTTGATAACTTTACAGATAGAAGACTGTATCTACAATTATCTCATACTTTTTAAAGATAAAGCAGAACTACAGTCAACAATCACTCTCACAAACATACTCAGCATCTCCCATTGTAGTTTTTAATATTACTTTTATCCATAGTTTTAGTTTAAATCATGTATGCCTTCTGATATGAGTCATTTGTGAAGTGGAGCATAAACTCAAAAGTTCATTCCCCCCATTACTACCTATATAATACTACAATTAAATTGATTTAACCCTCTAAGCGGTCTGCACTTAAAGTCTTGCCATTCTGGAGATGCTTCAAAAATGCACCTCACATATTTTTTTGCCTTCAGGTGGGGTTCTCAAGCGGTTGAGCGTATTTTTAAGAATGCGGCTCGGCAGCTTTGGGAATCCTTGAAGGCAGAAAAGCATCTCGGGAATAGCGAATTTTCGTGCAGACCACTTGGAGGGTTAATACTAATTTAACTCTATGCATTAAAAAGAGGAAAGGGGGAATAGAATGAACATAAAATAATTCACATATTTAAGTATACAGTTTGATAACACAGCATTAATGCTAGTACCATACAAACTTATTTTAATATTGGATGACTATGTTCCAAGTCCTGCTATATATGTATTGATTGATTGATTGAATATTAACGTCGCACTGTTCAGCTACACGAGGGCTTTTGGCAATGGACCACGGTCAGGTGACATGGACGACACCTGTGAGCTGGCACCCCCCTCTCCTAACTACCACACCACACCAACGGGAGGACGTTTCAGCTTCGACAGATTTAACGTGCATCGCTGCCCTACACGGCGGGTCTTTAGTGGTACTGGGTTCGAACTCGTGACAAGGCAAGCCACGATCCGATACCTATACCACTCGGCTACCGCGGCCACGTCCTGCTATGTAATAGGAATCTTATTGAGTATAAAGTTTTGTTTTTACTTAACACTTCTCATTGATATAAATGAAACCTGGTTTTAGATATCACTAAAAATGCAGATGACATTTACTTGTACAATGTTGTTGACATATACATATACTTGTATAAAAACTGAATTTTATTTAATCAATTAATGAATAATAAAACAATACTATAGAATAACATAAATTAAACTAACTATAGATTTTATAATTTTTGTTAAAAATTATTTATGATTAAAATACAATAATAAATATATACTATAGTTCTTTAGCTTATTATTCATAGAGATGCAAAATTCTTCAAATATTAATCAATATTAGAAAAATAAGTATATTAAAAGAATTATATATATATATATCAATAATTTACTGCACATTCAAGTACTACTGATTTAAAAAAATAAATATGATCTACATTTGTAAATACAAAAATTGAATTGTATATGAAACAAATAAGAGTTGCTAAGTTATATGTAGTTTAAGAGAAAAGATAGGGAGATTGATTCTATACGATTTTAATTATCAATAGGAAGAAGAGGAATTTCATTTAACATGTTTTTAAACACAACACATATAACATAAAATTCAGTTTTCAAATATTTTATTAACAATGTTTTTTTAAAACACTAAGCTTTCATATATTAAAATTTACAAAGAGTATTTTCACCTCATTATAGGAAAGATAAAGGAAAAATAGTTAACATGACATTAATAAGGTTGCTAAATATTCACTATATCTGAATAAATTATTTCCCAATTTTGCAGTCTATTTACTATTTATTTTTATAAAAATAACGAACAAAAATCTTTCCTAATATCTTTTAACAAATACTATAATGAAATTATTTTCGCTGATTGGTGTTATTTTAGGTAACACTATAATTCCCTGGATATTTTTGAATGCACCTGTTACTTTCTACTCCTATTTTTACTTTTTCAGATACAAAAATATCAAGATCAATAAATATCACATGAATGTCTCATAAGAAATAAACTTAAATGATGATTGTTCAATAATTCCAATAATACCTAACCACAATACCTAATACTTACTACATCTCTGTGTGAAAAGATTGAGGAGACTTATTCCTGGGTAACAGTTGATTAACTTGACATTAATAAATCAGCAGCAAAGTGTACAATATACCAAGCAGTTATTACAACAGAATAGAAAGGAATACATGCCCTGGTTCAACATGCAAAAAAGCACGCATGCACACACACACACACAAAAACCCACTAGTTTAAAAGAATAAACTCATTTTTTCAAAAGAAAGAAAAAATATGACTACAGCCAATTGGTTGAAATTTATTATGGTATGAAACATATTTCTACTCTTGAACAAGATTGAAATGTTATGCTATTAAAGTAAGTAATAGATAATTCTGAAAAAAAAAAATGTCACATGGAAAAATAAAAACATTAGCTATTGTCAGTGATGTACTGCATTCTATTTCTATTGTGTATAATAACTGATTTAAAAGCTGGCATTCCTTTTTTATTATGATGGGGGGCTCAATTGCGCTATATATGGTCCCAGTTATATTTTCATACTTTTTAGTCTTACTGTTGTTGACAGGATGTATCATATTCCTTAAGGGGTTTTCCACACTCCTTGGGTTCGTTAGGCCCATAAAATATCTAATTGTAATTTTCCGCGGAGACGTTCACTCAATCAATGAATTAGTTGAAATGGCAGAAAAGAGTTCTGATCTGGAATATTGGAGTGATGTGGTGGAGTTTATAATGGGCTGCACTTGAAAATCATGGCAGAACGATGTAGATCCAGAAGCTGAATTGTTGTGACCAATAACCATGGAGCCCCCTCTTACTTTGCTCTTCCTTTCTCAGATAAGTGGGGTTTTTTTTTTGTAAATTCTCTTATTTTCCAAAATAAACTTAAAATTAAATTTTCTATGTGGAGTCTTATTTCATAGTAACTTAATTTTAATTCTTCAATGATGTGAACACAAACTAAATCAGATCTGGGTTGTAGTAAATTCTTAATGTAATAATGTTGCATCAATTATTAATGATGCATCAAATAAAGGCAATCAAAAATGGCTCCCTGTAGTTGTATATTATTTTAAAGGTTAAGAACAGTAGTGTCAAAAGTTTAAGGCTTTCATGGTGAAGCATTTGAAGATTTGAATTCTATAAAAACACACAGTTTATAGGAAAAAAGCTTAACAATGCCACACTTATGCAGCAGAATGCAACAGTCAGTTTGAAAATGATCCAATTACACCAGCTCATTTAAATTATATAATGTGCTCTTTAAAATAGTTCTCTTTCGTTGTTGAAAATCTCAAGTTTAAAGCTTTTGCTGAATTCTTCCATTTAAATTTAATCTAAAATTTAAAAATTCCTTTCAGTGCTAAAGGAATTATTAAATTTTACAAATCTGATTTCCTTGAGGCTCTCAGACACGTTCCAGTTCCGTAGTTGAGTTTATTTAAAGCAGTTGAAAGACTTTCAATGAGTTGAGAACCTGTAGAATGTAGTACTTGAATTCACTTGGTTCAGAAGAATGTCCCAGAATCATAAAGAATATGATTTCCAATCAAGAAACCAAATTCCAAAAGATGACGAACCAAACGTTTCAAAAGAGTATTTCCACTCTACTCATTATTTCACATAAATATTTCAGACTGCATTATAACAACCAGTAAAAAAAATCAGCTACTTGTATGTGATCCTTATTTGATAATGACAAAACTCCACAATTTATTAAAGGAAAAACAGACACAATCCTTCTTCAGAATGTAGGTTCTAAGCTAAAAAAAAAAAGATGCTTAGAATATCTACCAAAACATTTGAAAAAAAATGGTCTGATTTCAATTCAACCACAATAAAAGCATGTCCTGTTTATAAATCGCAAAAGAAATAAAAGTCTGGCTTTAGCACAATTTATCAATATTTGGATGATTTCACCAATGAAAGCCAAATTACCAGCAGATGTATTAAGCAATTCCTTAATCGAGCATCAACATTAAGGAATTGTTTATTTTTTATTTCAAAGATCAACTCTCTTAAAAAAAAAACAATATTTCTTCAATATGGAATCAGCTCAAATTATTTCAGTTTTATGCATCAATTCTTGAAACCAACACATATGTAGAAGGCATATTTTTAGCATCATGGAAAATATTTTGATAGATGGAGTAACCTTTTGAACAAAATTTCTGTCAACTTTATTAATTTGCCCTTCCTCCCACTCACTATTTTTTCATGAAGTATCTAGTCATCACAATTAAATTATAGCTAGCTTTTTTTTATTAAAAAAAAAATGCCTTTTTATCTATTACATTACAAACAATATCACATTATAGAAATTAACATTCCAATAAATTTTTGTATCTACAACTTCATATCTACCTAGGTTTAAGTACAACAAAATCATTTAGATAAATAAATAAATAAAAAAATGCTGGTTTTAAAAAATATATTTTTTTTCAATAAAAAATTTTTACTTTACAATAGGACATCGTTCTTAAATTTTTCCTTAAAAAACTTTTGCCAGAAAAAAAAATACTGAGCAGAACTTTAATAAAATTGTATTAATTACAGAAGAGTATAAAAATATAAACTTTAATATATTATAATTTTAAATGTTGTATCCAAAATTATGCTTTTTAAGACCATGAACAATTGTAATAATAATGCCTTGTAAAGATTTAATTGAAATTTCAATGTTTTCTTTTAAATTTCCAATAAGTTATACATCAGAAAAAATTCATGTATTGTATAGAAAAAAGGAATACTGTTTTTGCATTCAGTTATTACAAATTTAGTAAACCTAATTCAGATTGGGTAGTTCACATTTTACAATAATTTGGTATAAATCCATTTTTTTATAATTCATGTAATACTTTGACAGGCAATATTTTAGCACAGACAAGGTAACAATTTAGTTTACAGGTAAATAGCAGTTAGTCAATGCCTGTTTACAAAGTATCTTACTTAACAATATCTCATTATTAAATTATTTTAATCTGCAGATTTTAAATAAATTAAGCTATTAAATGAACTTTTATCTAATTAGCATGAATAATCTGCATATTAATGCAATACAAATTAACATTAAAAAAGTAACCTTACAGTAACTTCTGTAGTTTCGAAATCCCACTCTTTAGTTCCTGTTTCAACATTCCAAACTTGGACTAATCCATCCATGCCAGCAGTAGCAACATAAGAGGAATCATGATTAAAGCTGGCATTAACCACTGAATCAGTATGACCTTAAAAAAAAGGATAAATATACAATTAATTTCACTATTTAAATATTACATCATCAACCAATTTAGTCATATCAAAAGATGTAGCCAAATGCTTTGATATGTAACCAGTAGCAGGAAATTGTTCTTGTGCATGTTCAAATACAATAACCTTATACAAGTACACAAGAAAACAACCTTGTTGCATGAGTTGCACTTTTTGTATGCATGTTTAAACCCAATAATCTTGACTGTCCTGCTCAAGAACAATAACTTTATCTAAAATTCATAACATGTTTTTATCTTGTTTTGTTGCAAAAAAATTATTAAAAATTTAGTATTATGGAATACTTGGAATATGGAATTGTTCCATCAAAAAAAGCTACTCAGTACAATATATATACATTGCAAATATTTAAAAACAGATAAACAATGGGGACGTAGCATGAAAGGTTGTACAAGTGAATAGGAATTTGAAAAGATACATGGTTAGAAAAAAGGAATTTGCATCAATTAAATGGGGAAGAGATCAGGTTTAGACAATAGGAGACTGATAGATTGGAACAATTACCCAAGAGAAGTCTGTAAGTAGTTAATTCTTCCAAGGAAAAAAAAAAACAATTAAACCCTGCTATTTAGGATAGCAGGGTTAAAATTTAAGGTTTAGGATTTAAAATAACAAAAACTCTGGTACAAAACTGCACAGCTTACACTTTTACACTCCTCACTCAGCTTTTTTTTATTAGTGTTTATTGATAATGAATTTTTGAAAATGGCTATTTATATTAAATAACATCCTGTATACAAGGGTCTGGGTTAATTATGGTTACTATATGCACCATAGTTATTGGAATCCTAGCTACACTTTATTCCCAATGTTAATGCTCCTGAAAAGCAAGTATGGCTTAGAATTGAAGAAGGAAAAATACTTTGGATGGGGGAAATTGATACTAATACATGATAATGATGGTCTGAATAACTACAGGTTCATGCATGATTTAGAAGTTTTTAATACTGGCAAAATAAATTTATTACTCACTTCTTATTAGTTCTCATTAAATTTTTGTTTTAATTTCATAAATGTTGGATATTTGACAAAAACCTTTTTACACAATTTTTTATTATTCCCTTATTGATTACTTCTGGTGTAGTTTGGATTCGAATAAATGCGGTATATGTAGGCATACCTCAATGTGGTTTTACTTAATGCTGACTCCAAATTTGAGAATTAAATTTTAATTAGCACTGATTTATTTACTAATATGCAGTTCAGAAAGAATTTGCACCAAAATATTCTCACTAAAATGATACTGATAATGGTATGTGTATACAGTTCACTGAGATAAGTTATCTTTAGTCTTTACGACAGATGTATGAGCTACAATCCATAGATAAAACAGTTATTTCAACATTTAAGATATTTTTACAGGCAATATGAGCAACCTATGGTGAAAACAATTTCTGAACACATTTGACAAAGCTGTAATATTTGAAACGCTTTTGAGAATATCGGACAGGTGGGGAAAAAAAAGGGAAGTCAAAATATGAAAAGAACGTTTTGCCTCAAAGAAGTGAAGTAAAGTAAGAAAATGTTTTGCCTCAATGTGTTAGTAATTCTGGTTTTGACACATTGGATGTTGTCAATATCAAGGAGAATATTCAAATGATTCTTAGCCTCTTGAAGATAAATCTCATATTAGCACAGAAAAAGAACAAGCTTATGAAGAAAACAAAATGAAAGGAAAAGGAGACAGGAAAAATTATATTGAATAATCTTGAAGGATTATTCAACATTATCAAATGAATTGATACAAAAAAATCATCCAAAATGGGAGGGAAATGCAGCACGGTTAGAAAATATTCTGCATAATGTATTAAGGGAAGGGAGAATGGTTCAAAAAAACTTTAGCTGATTTTTCAATAAAAAAACTATATAAAGTTTTCTGGTTTTTTTTAAAATTTTGTGAATATTAAGCAATAAAAACACTGCCATTTTTATTTATTACCTTTTATTATTTTTTAAATTAATTATTAGTAAGTACACAAATAATTTGATAGGAATGAATTATTTATTTTTCTACAGAAATGTTTCACTCAATATAGATTTATTTAATGCTATACTTTAAAGTAAACAATTAACAGTACTAAGTCAGATATTGCTGTGTGCGCTAAATCATAAATACAATTTTATAATTATACTTGAAACCAATAACTTACTAGGAAGTCATAACACTATATTTATTAATGTAACAGATTACTCAAATATTTAAATTTTGGTATGGGTAAAATATACAATAAACTGTAATACTATAAAACTGTAAAAATAGTTTCAATATTTTAAGACTTAATGAAAAAGCATCTTTTATTGTTTGGGAGTAGGGAGAATAATAAATTTTGATTCTAGAAAGGAAGGGAGGGGGGGGGACAATCCTTAAAAGAAAGAACTATATACACATGTGCATTTTACAAGATAGCATTTAACGAGAGGCCCCAGCTATAACAATATAAACAGATACTTTCATAACTGTAGAAGGAAATATATAACTATACTAAAAGTTACATACAAAAATGAATAATAAGCATAATTAAATTTATTCTAAATTTTAATATAAAGAAAGAAATTTTTAATGCATATAAAATTAGAATTACATAATACTTAAAACAAACATACAACTTGATATTTAATAAAATACAGTACTGAAACAAAGTACAAAAAATTAGATATAAATAATCCATTTTGAATGAACTGAAACTGAACTGAATTAAAAACACATTTCAAAATCAGATACATATTAAAATATTTTAATATCTACCATCACATGAAAACTTAAGATCCCCAGTGGTTGTACACCAAACATGTGCTTTTTCATCTTGTCCTCCAGAAACAGCTAACTCTCCAGTATGATTGAAGTTGCAGCAAAACACAGCATCTATAAAAATAATCATCCATTTGTTTCATCAACCAATTTAAAACATTAAGATCATTATATAAAACATTTTTGTTATTAACATCAATAGTATTAACTGTAGCTATTTTCATTACAATGCCTTTCCTAAAATAAACATGAAATAAAATAAACAAAATGTTTTTTTCAATTTTTTTTTATTCTTAAGTCACTGTCCATCTAGAGAAGGTTTGGTGGGGAAACACAATCAAGTTTAAATATTTTTTCACATTTCATAAAGGGAGGGAAAAAATCTTAATTTTTTCTATATTTCACTTCCCTTTGCTTTGCCATTTCACAACTTTTACTTTTGTGTCTTTCCTCCTTAATTTCTGCATTCTACCTTCCTTATACGATGAATTCTGTTTAAGCACTGCATTGTATTACATAATATGGTAATGGTTATTAGTTGTTCATCATTTGAGTTATAACTAGTATAAATTTTAATTAGTAGCCAAAAAATTTCAGCATTCAATAAATATCATAGTAACAAGTGATGACAGCAACTTCTATTTTCCAGCTTATAAATTTTAGGATAAAAACTAAAACATCAATTTCAAAAATATATTGTTGCAAAATTACATACTACTCACCAACTATAGTGTAAAAAAATTGTTAAGTGAAAAAGGATATTTTAACAGCTGATAAAAATATTTTGTGAGAAAAATTACTTGCACAGCAATTTTTTTACAACAAATTACTACCAATTTGTTTTTCTTTCTTTAAAATATAAGTTTAACTTATTGTAAAAATATGTTTGGGGCAGATTTAACTTGATTACTCTCAGAACTTAAGATATTATTTTTACTTTAAACATACACAAGTTGAAAGCATTTTCTAATCAAAATATTACAGATTTTGGGGTATTTGTGGTTAAGGTGACTGCCTACACTGAAAATGTCGTTTTTCGACTACATAAGGCAACCTTTTATATATATATTTTATTTTAAAATCTTATAGCAAGGACATTTTTTTTCCAAAACAATTTTTCTTTTTCATTTTACACGAAATAGAAATAAAGTTATAGTGATTTTAAAAAAACATCCCTCTCTGCAAAAAGTAACCGGAAGTTGCAGAAAATGGCAATTTTTAAATAAATTTCTGCATTTTTTTCATTTTTCTAATTCATAAATTATATTTTTACAATTTTTCAAGTGTTTCAGTCACTACTCTATTATTAATATAGTTATTTCTTGCAAAAAATTGGCAACAGAGAGTCTGTTTACATTCTAGGGTGTGCTTTGCTCAGTTATATGTTTGATCCCTTTTTATAATGAAAATTTATATTTTACGTTAAAATTTTGCTTAAAGGTTTTTAAAAACAATTTAAATATGGGCCACGATAACAAAACTCATTCAAAAAAGCAAAAATTTGCAGGAAATCAGTATATGAACAAATGTGTAGTAATGAATACCCAAGCTGAAAATGAATTTTTCTCAAAATTATGTTTTCGAAAAGAAACTCTTTACCACATGCATGATATTTTAAGAACCAAACTAGATAGTGTTTTGTGGGTTTAATAAACTAGATTCAAATTCAGTGGGAATGTTCTTTTTATACTATTTTTTATAAAGTGGACCCTAAATTTTATTGTGGGTTAACTATTTTTTCATTTATGGTAGTTTTTATAAAGAAAAAGCTTAAAAAATTGCAAAATCTTCATTTTAAAATGTATAATTGCCTTTTAGTTTTTTGTATTTGAATATTTCTCTTAGATTTTGGTTCATTTTGAAGAGTACCATGTTATGTATAAAGGAAATTAAGGTGATTGCATCAGAATTTTTTTATACAGTGTTACTACCCATTTTAGTAAAAATGTGGCAAAATTTCCTAGAAAAAAACTAATTTTTCTAAATAGTATTTTAAAGTTTTTATATCTTTTTATCTTTTTTTTATTACTTTTCTTTCTAAAAACACTCAATTTGTTTCAAAAAGTTGTTTTTATAAAAAAATTGAGTCTGAAGGTAAGCAGTTACCTTAATATGTATGTTAAAAAACTGGTATGCAGTCAATTTAAAACCAAACTTTTGACATTAAAAATACTTGAAAGAAAAACTTTAAAAAAAAATTGAATTCTGATTTATTTAAATACATATATTTTAATATATTATACCAATAGGAAAAAATTAAGAGTATAAATTACCATATAAATATAATTAACATCTAGTATTATAAAATCTTAAGGGTGGGATGACAGTTGGATATAAGAAATTTTAATATTTACCAGTATGTAGTTCAAAAGAGAGATCTGAGTCATCATTATCTAAGATTTCAATTATTTCACCATCTACTTCTTCATATATAATAACATCTGAAATTTTAAAACATGAATTATACATATTTTGATAATTTTTATCTTGGTACTTCATGTAATTACAGGTCATAACAACTAGAAAAAAGCAATGTTTGAATGATTAAAGTAAAAAGTCCCAATTCTACCACATAACTTTTTAAATTACTTTTATAAAAATTTTCATAACATGACAGTATCAGCAGCAACTTTATAACCGACAAAAAGCTTTTTTTAAATGTCTTCCAGCAAATTTAAATATTTCTGAAGTATTAAAAATATATATTCTAAGTTTTGCAGACATTTTATTTTCCAATATTAAAATGAAATCATTAATAGGAAAATAAGTTAGTGGAAAGTAAATATTTTAACACACTTCCATTTCAATTTTATCTTCTGTATTTCAATTTATACACCAAAAGAATAGAATAAACTGATATAATATAAGAGTTCAATTCACAACAAAAGGACCCAGAAAAAACACTATCAGAGCAGTTTTTCAACACACAGTTATCTAAGTAAAATATCAAAACTGAAGCAATAGCATACTCTTTACGAAAGTCTACCATAATTTTTAATAATGTTGAAGCATAGGAATAAAAGATCAGAAACTTTTTTAGCTTTAATTATTTAAAAAAAAAAAAAAAAAAGAAGGAAATTATAGTGCAGCTATGAAAATTTGTACAATATACAATAAAGTGGTAGGAAAAAGTACTTATTTTCTTCTTTTTTGACCACTACCCTACACCCTAGAAAAGTTGTCCAGTGTAATATGAAAATGGAATATATATTATATATACTTGGCTTTTATTATCTAAATGAAGGACAACTTTTCTAGGGTAAAACAATTGAAAAAGAGAAAAAAAAATTACAGTTTACCCCAAATGTACACTTGATTAACATAGTCAAAAATCAACTTCACATTTAAAGAACTGGAGAAAAAAACATTAGCATTTTATACCAAGAAAATTGAATTGTTGAATTAAATAGAAATGAAAACACATAATGCTTGTTTTCAATTCTTGGAAGGTAATCCTTTGTACATAATTTTTTAAGAATCTTAATGACTTGATGCATAATAAATGACGTCTCTCCCTTCCCTTAATTTCATTTACAATCAAACAAAATTACGGTTTTTGTCAATACAACATTTCACTTTTTGAACAATGTGTTTTGCCCGCTTTTGGATCTTAAAGAATCAATTAAATTCGTTTTATTTACTGTTACTAATCTGCGCTTACTCTGCTTTTATTTTTGTAAATATATTATAAATATTAGAAATATTGAATGTATTATGGATATTGATGCAAAAAAAGCCAGTCGTAGAATTAGAGTTAAAAAAAGGTATTTTTTCAATACATTAGAATGAAATGTTTTCTTGAACTATATTCAATATAAATGACTTCTTACTACCTAGCATTAAGAATTACCAATCAGATAGAAAAATGCATTTCTTTCAGGTAGTAAAAATTCTCTCGGACAATATCACATGATTAAACTCAAGGTGATTCCTAATACAATTTATATTTAAACAATATTTATCTCTTATTTTTCATGATTACTTCACATTTGACTTCTGATACACATGATGTATTTAGAATAACTTCAGAGCCTCTTTTATATGATTCAGTAAAATACGAGTCTGCTTAACATGCAATTTTGCACCTCCTTTGATAAGCAATTGCTTTTGATAAACAGTTCTCAGTTTTTATATTATGAAATTCAGATTAATGTTCTGTTTGGATGATATTTTCTTTTTCTAAGCATTATTTCAAAATTTCATGCTCAGTAAGTTTAGCTGCTTTATAGCGGCATGCAAAAGAATAAGAAACAAAATATCAATAAAAGAGAACCATTGATACAAGATTGGTTTTTAAAACAAAATTCCCTTTTATATATTTAACCCCCAAAATATTTTAACCATTTAAGTACAGTATTATTTTATTTTTCTATCATGACAAATTTCAAAATCACCCCCCCCCAATATTTGAACTTGTATCATGACTGAATGTATATGCCATATAAGTTGCTATTCTCTCTCACTTAACTCGCTGTTCAGTAACCCTGGATCCCAGCATATTAATAGAATCAGATTGTTTAATTTGTTGTGAATTTTATGATAAAATATTTGCACAGAATATCAAATGTATTTGAAAAGTAGAAGAAAAGTGATAATTATTGGTTACAGGGATTATGAAGTCAAACAAAACATGTAAAATTCTGGTTTATGACAGAAATCAGCAGGTAACACAAATGAGGGGATGCTATTTTCAAATATCATCAATGTTAATAACAGTATGGATTGAGTACCATTTCCTTTCTGTTATACAATCAACTGGATTATTTTCCCATTTTGCTAGTGTCAATAGTCCAGAATTCTCATGAAACAAGGATGCTTTTTTCAACAAAAGGAAATTTTACAGAGACAACCTTTTTGATTAATGAATGTTGTGCCACATGGATGGAAGTTGGCAAGAAGTGTTGCTGGAGAGATAATATCATTGGTTGTAGGCATACTGTTAGTCTTTACTTGATGAGTTGGTGCTTGGAATCAAGGATTCTGTTTACAAAAACCTTATACTTTATTTAAGTTGGAATGACAAATTTTAGCCCCAAAATAACTACATATTGATAATATCACTAATGTTTGAATTGTCCAAAACTTAGAAAATCAATCCCTAAACCATAGTCCTTGTAACTGATTGGTACCCCAATACAATTTTACTTATTTAATTCATCATATGCAAGTACATAGACATATTCATTAATATTTTTAATAATTAGGTAAATATTTATGAATGAAATTAATTCAAAACTGTACTAACAGATAAAAACATCAATTATTTTAATATTCCACAAAGTAAACACAAATGCCCCTGACCACCTAAAGGGTGTTCTCCCTCAAAAATTGGACTGGAACCAAGCCAAATGGTACTGTCACATGTAAGGTGCTCAAAGCAGTGGCTAACAACAGGTGTACCCCTATCTTCTATGTCGCAATGAATTTGTGGGCCTTGATCTGACTCCATCAGATAGGTGTCATTAGCAAAAACAACAAACACAAGTAATCAGAAAACTTCTTCAATACACACTTTTGAAATACTGATTGGACATTATCTTTTGTATCATAATTGAGTTAAAACCTGTTTCAAAGCATAACATTTAATTTTAAAACAAACACAGATTATAATTCACATAATTTTTTTTCTTGAATTAGCTACACCAAAATGTTAAAAGAAAAGAATATAAAAATGTTTATTAAATATTAAAATTCTATAAAGGAAAAGAATATAAAAATACTAACCATTTACCACATCCATTTCCTGAGGTATATCTAATGTTGGTGGGGGTGGTGTATTGCAAGGCATGATTTATTTGGGAGCTATTTTCAATGAAAAACATACATTTTTAAACAGAAAATCATATGCATGAAAATACATCATTGCAAGTTTAAAATATATGCAATATATATATAATATTTTTTATTTTACATATTTCACTATTTCATTGAAATAATTACTTCAAATAACACAACATTTATTAATTACATATCATCTGCCTAATTATCAGAATGCACAACTCCAGAAAGGAATTAAATTTGATATAGGAGTACTACACGCCAAGCGCTATTTGGCGTAATTCCTTAATCACACCAAGCAGTGGTTGTCGAGGTGCGTGGAATTCAAGATGGCGGCCTAGTGGTAACAAATCATCAGGAAAATAATTGTAAAGAACTGTTTTGAAATACATTTCAAATGAAGAATATAGGAACAGATTAAAAATAACCAATATCAATCAATAATGAATACCAACATAATATAATTCTTATATGAAATAATTATATGTGTTAAAATTAAGCGCTGATAACTTGCAATATTCCAAAAACAACAAGTTTCTTCAATGTATTTCATTGAACAAGAAATGTTCAAAAAAGCATTATTAAAATGTAAAATAAAGTGGAAATGTGTGATTTATAGCAATAATTAATAGCACAGCACTCATTCTTTAAAAAAATATTTCGGTACTCACCAATGATATTAGAATTATCCATATTTGGAAACAGCACAAAATACAACAGGAAGACTGAAATAGTAGCTTAAACAAATGCAATGGAAATGGTTATATTTTTAAAGAAATCGAATTAAAATCGTCTGAAACTAATAGGGTTACTGTGGGAAAAAACCCCAATAAAAATTAACTCTAATATATGTTATCTGCATGGCAACCACATTACCACAGGATAAAAATATCAAGGTAACTATATTGTAATGTTATTGCCCATCTTGGTGAACATAAACAACAACTTGGCATGTAGTACTCCTATATCAAATTAACAGCCCAGAAGGAGTTACGCATTCTGATAATTAGTCTGACGATATTAGCCTGTTGACCCTTTGTGTCAAACAAAAAGCCATCGCCAATTGCCCATATATGGTCAAACACGATAACATTTTTCAAAATTTCCATGAAATAAAAAGGAAAATTCCTCAAAATCTTTGTCAATTTATTGGTCAAAAGGCCAATAATATAAGTATCAATATATAAATATCAACTGTCCATATCTATTACAACACATTATAATAGTTATCAACTGTTGAAAAATATTTAATTTCTAAATTAATGTACAAAGAGTTTGCACATTATAATCTAAATATTCTCCAAAAATTTAAGTAATTTTTGGATTAAAAGCAAAAAAATTTCATCTGAGTAATCATATAAAAATACTAGTAGAAATCCTTTAATGAATGTAAATGTATTTCCTCTTATTAAACTATATGTAGGAACTGAAAATTTGTTAACTATAATAGTGATAGATGAGATATTCCATACAAAAGGGAAAAAAGTTTTTCAAAATCGCTTTATTTGAATGCACAAATTTTAATAATGTAGAATTGTTATTTTTCACATTACAGTTCAGTTGCATTTTATAATAATATAAAAGAATTTTCGATCTACAAAATATGTTCCAATAAGGTCATGATTTCTCTGATCCTTAGCAAATGTTTTACAAAAGATAGATGATTTTTTTGGAACAAACATTTAGTTCTTGATTTTAAATTTCATTATGATTTCATCTTTAATATCCAATGCAGATTTGTATCACATTATATTTGGTACCAATTTGATATCATGGGGCTATGCACCATGTTGTTGTTTATATTCACCAAGATAGGCGATAACTTTACAATATGGTTACCTTGATATTTTTATCATCTGGCAATGTGGTTGCCATGTGGATAACATATAGTTAATTTTTATTTCTCCTGGTAACCCTATTAATTTCAGAGGATTATAATTTGATTTCTTCAAAAATGTAACAATTTTCATTGCAATTGTTCTTAAAAAAAAGTCATCTGTTTTAGTCTGCTGTTAAATTTTGTGCCATTTTTGAATATAGATATTTATAATATGATTGGTGAGTACCAGGATATTTTTTTAATAAGTATGAGGGCTGTGCATTTAATTTTTATGCATTTCCACTTTATTTTATTTTTAAATAATGCCTTTTTAAACGTTCTTAGTTCGATGATGTTCAGTAAAGGAACTTGCAGTTTTTGGAATAATGCAAGTTATCAGCATTTATTAATTGATATTCATTTTTATAAATATTATTCATTTATAATTACTGTTAAAATATATTATTGTACATGACTATTATTATATATAAAAATTATTATTAAATATTATATACAATTACTATTAAATTATATTATAAGATTATTATATACTACATACTATCATTATTAGTAAATATAACTTTTTATTATATTATATTTGATATTCATTACTGATTTATCTTGGTTATTATCAATATATTCCTGTATTCTTCATTTGAAATATATTTCAAAACAGTTCTTTAAAATTATTTTCCTGACGATTTATTATCGCAAGGCCACCATTTTGGATTCCATTCCAGCGACAAGCACTGCTTGGCATGATTCCTTTATCGCATGGAGCTACACCCCAAGCCCCATGATATCAAATTAGTTCCTTATTTCCTTTTATGATTTTTAAAGTGCAAGGAAATGACACCTGTGATAGAAGGATGCATTACACAAGAACAGATTACTTCTTCATAAGCTCAACAGCCTTTTGCAGGCCAAGGCCCACTCATTGATCCTCCTCCAGTTGACCCTATCAATCATGATGGCAATGCATCAGTTGATTCCCATTAGTTGAGATCCGAGATCCTTTTCAACATCATCTAACGATGGGGTAGGTGGTCATCCTCTATGTCCAGTCCCTTCAATTTTCGAAAAAAGTTAGTTTTTTTGGTAGGAAAAGCATTGGCATATCTGTACGAATGGCCCAGTCACCTAATACACAATGCTTTTACAGTTTTCAGAATGTCAGTCCTGCCATATTTCCTGCAAATTTCACGATTGTAAAAAATTTTCCGCTCTTGAATAGGTCCAAAGATTTTCCTTACAATTTTTATTTCAAAAATATGAGCAACTTTTCTTCCTCTGCTTAATAGAGGGTCCAACATTCCCTTCCATACAGAGCAATAGACCTGATTAAAGTTTTATATATGCTCAAGTTGGTGTTTATAGAAACATACTTAAGACTTGAATTGGTTTTTGAGGCCATGGAAACTTCTATTAACCAAACAAATTCTACTGTTTATTTCAATTTTCAGATCATTACTACATGAGACCAGAGTCAGTGGTATAATGAAGAGCATTTGTGCCCCCCTGCAAAGTCAGGTTTTGTGCCCCGAAGTTGGATTTTACAAAGGGCTTGGTAGCAGTCAGGGGGCTTTGGGCTCCTCGTGATGTGGAGATGTACATAACGTGACTGATCAGATTTTCTAAGTATATTTATATATAAGTTAACTGTTTTACAGTTTCAAAATTATAGTTACCCATCTTCAAAGGAAACAAATCCAGAGATTTATTACTTGAAATCAAAAACATTGTTTTGTTCACATTAATAACAAGTCCTATCTCCTTTGCTGCACTCTCAAGTGTTACAAAAGCCTTGACAACAGAGCTTTTTGATCTTTCAATGATATTTATATCATCGACAAAGGTTAGGAGTTGGACAGTTCTTTGCAAAATAATACCACTTGTGTTTAAGCAAGAGTCTCTAATGGTCTTTTCTAAAGCAAAGCAAAGCTAAACAGTAGGCAAGAGAGGGAGTGAGATTGAATATAGAATACTTAATTTTCAGTTTGCAAAAATATCATGCATTTTATGAAGAAATTGATAATTTATTTGGGAATATCCCAAGAGAGGAGAGAATAAATATCAGAGAAGTTTCATAAGAAAGGTATGATTCAAATTTTAAGTGTAATGAATATGAGGAATTAAGAGATATAGCAATAATTTTGTTTCCTTTGAGATTAATGTCCCAGAGAGAAATATCATTGAGGGCAAGCTCCTAGAGAATAACTAAAACTCATTTGCTTCATATGAGATATTCAATTCTATTTTAAATTTTGAGGTCACAAAATTATCTGTGATAATAAGCAGTAATGCATCTTTTTCGGTGGTCTTAAAAAAGTTTATTTTCCCCGAGAACTATAAATTTAATGAAATTAATTTTAAGAGAGTTCTTGTCTCGAAATATCACAGCGAGGAGATTTCAAGTAAAGTCTTAACAGCTGAAAATCAAAGGATATTGGATCCAAGGACTACGCCAACTCTAAATGAACAACAGGGGCAAAGTGTAAAATCCTGTTTTGGTGCAACCTTTACCAGTGATTCTAAAACTGTGCCAAAATGGCACCAAAATGTAATATTTAACTTTGGAAGTCTTTTCAACATGAAAAGAGTTGCACATTAGGAAAAAAAGCAAAAACTATGGCATTGTTACTGATGTGAGGAACAATAAGACAAGGAGTTTAATTTAAAATAAACAATGCAAAAAGGAGTAAAAGAAATCAGAGAAAAACAGACTTTAATAAGAGCATCATGCAGATTCTTTCTTTACTGACAACTCCAGTTTAGATTAAAAAAGGAGGAAAGGAAAATTTCTTCCATTGCTAATCCACTGCACTGCTTCTATTTTTAGTAAAATTCTTAGTTCATTATGTTAAAATGTTTCAATAACTCGCTAAATTCCAATAATTATCTTTCAAAAATATTGAAATTTGCGTTTAATATCGGTATTACTTTGTTTGTAATCTAGATACTTGCACATATTATGCCATCAACTAGTTTTTTCAAATCATAAGATGTTACTAAATGCAACAGTTCCTGTGTATTTTTAATGCAATAATAATAACTATAACAGCATTTGGTGGAATTGATTGACAACATAGGAGAGACCTGTGTACCTAGGGCCACCCCATTTTATTTGAATAATATTTAGTTCTAAGTTTTATTACTCAGTTGGGTAAGTGACAAAACCAATTCCTACTTTAGCATTCATTTTGAAATTCTGCAAAAGAAAGCTGTGGCAAGTTATAAATGAAAAACATTTTTACATGGTCTGAAGTAAAATTTTGCTGCTCATCTCCTTTTATTGCTATATAAAGATAAGTCAAATATTTTTCTTTGAATTCTAGTGTATAATTTTGTTTGTAACATTAAGAACTAAATTAGATTTTAAATAAATCCCCTCTCCAAGTGAGTTTTTCTGCAGAAGATATTTTGTATGGTTACCTAGTCTTGTACCTGGGGCCACATAGTTGCCTTGTACTTAGGTCCATGGCCCTAGGTACAATTGCAATTAATATTCTTTGTTATTATTGTACTAAAAAAAGTTTTTATAATAAAAAGAAGAAAATGACCTTAATTATCTGAATCATTTTCATTTAGTCAATTTTTTTATTATTATTGGATGTTATTTAAATGAGAGTGCATATTTTGTTCTGAAACTTTCAAATGCTTGATTTATAAAAAATATGTTTGCTACCACCATTGTTATTATTCAGGATTATATATATTATTTTGTTTATACAAACATAAGAATAATCCTTACTAATATTATAAACATGAAAGTTTGTGTGGTGTATGTATGCTTTCTCTTTCACGCAAACACAACTGAATGGATTTTAATGAAAGTTTACAATAATATAGCTCAGAGGCGCACACAAGAGGGGTGTCCTAGGAGTCCAGACCCCCATAACCCTTGATTTTTTTTGATTGGTTATAATCTTATGTATATATTACGTAAAATTTAATTATACATTTGTTACTAATAATTAATTTGATTAATTAATGCTAGTTATTTATTCAATAATTAATTTTGTACTGTTTTAGTTCCGAAAATTGACAAAATCAAACGAATATGTTGTGCAGCGTTTTGGAGCATGATACCAAAATATTGGACTTTCGACCCTGGCCCCCTGAAAAATTTTTGTGTGCGCTACCGATATAGCTTATACATCAGAATAACACATATGCTATAATTTATAAAGATATTGTGTGAAGTGTCCAAAATATAATGATAATTGTCAAGTAAGTAGGAAAAAATTTTGTCATCTGCATGCTATTCTGGCATACGTTGCAAAAAGCCAGCAACAGCACTTTTCAATCTTTTATATGTGAAGCAAAACTTTCCCTTTTTGTTTTGTCTATGCCAGACAGTGGCTTCTAATTTATTGCTTTGATCAGTGTAATCACTTTATTTTTATTTTAGAATAAAACTAGATATTTCCAAGGGAGAGGTTAAGAGTCTCTTTATTTGAACAGCTACTATTAATTTTTTTTTCATGTGTAAGCTATTATTGCCAAAATAGTGAACCATAAATATAATAAAAATTGACAATATATTTCTATAAACATTTTTTTAATGATTTTATTATGTACATTTGATAGTAACAAAATTGATCCTTACATCAAAATAAATACTTTTATCACTTCTGGTATTTAAAGTAGATATAGTGTGAAAGACAAAGTTTATCATTTAGACAAATTTGCATAATTTATTTGTGGTTAGTAGTTAATATTATAATTCTATAATTTTAATTGAATAGGCAGGTATTGCATTTTTGGAAGTGTAGAAAAAGTACCTACTAATAATTATGCTGGGAAAGTGTAAGTCTAATATTTCCCAAAGCTCTAATAAAGCTCAAGCTATGAAAGTCGCTAGACAGTTGCCAATTTGACTATCACCAACATTTCGCTATGTTTCCATTGAATCACTCTTATAATTTAAGGAACGGCGTTGCTTGCGAATATTACAATTTTAACAGAAAATAAATACAACAAAAAGTAATATTAATGTATTACACTTCCAGATATAAATTATTTACACTATTTTAAGCATTTATTACACTATATTTTATATTATATGTTACTTTTGCTGAGCAGAGATCAGTTTAGGAAGGTTTCAAAAATCGACCAAGAGAGTTACAGAGAGTTATAAATAATAATAATAAAAATCCCTTATATTAGCTATTAGATGTACAGACTTAAAATTTAAACTGTTTTTTTTGTTCAGCTGAGATATGCAAAAAGCTTTTTTTTTGTTTAATTTGAATTCATGAAAGATTAACTCATTAAAAACTTCTTTATCCTTCAATCTGTATTGTTTAATTTTTCAAGTCACCTGTGCGAAGAACAGGTATACCAATAGTTCTAAACTTCTAATAAGCATAATTCTTGAAGCAAATCTAACAATGGTGGCCAAAAAGATGTACGATGAAGAATCTTGACTGACACTCATGAAAAGGAAGAAATAAAAACATTATGCGCATGCAATTAAAATAGGAAAAAAACAACAACCAGAGTTTGAAATTGAGAAACTTTATCCGAATAATTATCAGATATTGAAGATTCCCATTCCACTGATGATGCAAATTCTATAGTAGCTGATGTAGGGATACTATTGAAAAAGGAGATTTTTGTTTAACAAAAATACAAGGAAAAAAAAAAAAAATTTTATGTGGCAGAAATAATGGATGTTAAAAACCCTATAGTTTTAAATTTTTGAAGAATATTGCACATTCAAATAAGTTTCTTTATGATAAAAGAAACTTATGAAATTGACAACAGAAATATTGTGTTCAAACTGCCCAAACCACAATATGTTGGTGCTTCAGAGTGACAATGTATGCAGCTCACTCATCACAATTTAAATAGTTACTTGATAAATCAATGTATTAGCTGATATTGTATCTTTTATTAAATTCATGTGTGTATGTTTATTTTCTATTGATTACAGAGTGAAACCTAACTTCGATGGAAAGGCCCTAGGTACAATTATATCATTATACCTAGAATCATTTGTGAAATTTTTTCAAAACCTTTTATTTCATAGAATTTATTATTTTAAGTACTTATATTAACCAGTTGAATAGTAGTTAGTATAATGATGAATGCACATATCAGTGACAATATTTTTAAAAGAGACTAGTGGATCTGGTTTTGTGCATTGAAAAAAGTGGCCCTAGGTAAACAGGTTTCCCCTAATTCGCAAGTACTGTAAATTACTACCTACGATCGACATATATCAATAGTTTGGCACCACTGAAAACGGTCGTAAAAAGAATCGTCAATTTTGCCAAGGGACATCTTATTCTACAACTTAAACCAAGTCGGTTTATGTATGAAACAAAATGAAAGTACATTAATGTTGAGACACAATATAAAGGATTTTGAATTAGTTTAAATATAACTTTGATAACAACATAATAATTTACAAGACTAAAATAAAAAAAGTCAGTTAATTAAAAAACAGAACTATCTAATTTATAATCAACTTTGAGATATCAGATTAAAAAAAAAGCTGTTTATAAACATCAAATTGGACCACTAAAAATAATGCATAATTAAAACTGATTCAATATATCAAAGCACAGATCTACTTACGGTAATATTCTTAATATGGAATTCCGAAAATATGTTACACTCACTGTTACCGCATGCGCAGCCAATGTTTACAGCAGTAAATTTCTTAGGAAAGGTTGAGTAGTAATTTGGCTTGTTCAACTATTAATTACATTGATGCAGTGGCATGGAGATGGATTCGGGAAATCTTTGCCTCTGGTATTCTTATTAGACAACATTATTGAAATGGAAAAAAAATATAAAACAACTAACTAAAAAAGAAAGTTCAAATATATATATTCCTTTCGTCCGAGTGGAATTCTGGGTAGACAGAAGAAATGCTAGAAGACATTTCTTCCGACCAATGAAATTCAACAGGAGGTATTAACAGCCGTAAGGATATAATGATTAACCGGTATTATGAAAGTACATTACACAGAGTATGCCCCAGTGACGAAGGGAAGGGCATGAAAAAAATATACAAATATAAGAATGTTTACTCTCAAGTGTACAAAAATAAAGCACTACAAAATGCATAAATTTGCAATAACACATCCAATTATTTATATACATTATACACACACACATAAGAGATACATACATATGTACACATTACTAAGAAGGAATTTGAATTAGTAAGTTAATCTCTTAGGAAAATGTACGTGTCTACCAGAACGTGTAATTCTAGTACTTTTTTATCAACAGTTTTATCTTCGATCTGTTGCTTGGTGATAGGTGGTTCGAAATTTGAACTATTCTTTTGTGAACTTAAATTTTCTGAAAATTCAAAAGCTGTCTTGCATCTGTCTATAGTGACAGTTACATTTTTATTATTTATATAAATTACAAAATTTTTTATCAGATCTACTTTTAACCAAATGAGGTCCAGTATAAGGAAGGGTTAAAGGGGATCGAATTTTGTTATTTCTAAGAAAAACGCGTGTGCATGTACTTAATGCAGCTTTTCTCAAACTGTGGGGCGCGCCCCCAAGAGGGGCGTAATAACTCTACTAGGGGGTTCGAGCATATTGAAAAGTCGAAAACAAAAAATTATTAATTTACTGAAAGTAAATAAGCAAAATACATTCTGACGTAATAAAAAATAATAATACACATTCACACTGATATAATACACTTATAAATATATCAATACTGCACAACACAATGTATTTTATAGCTCATTTAACAATACTAAATTAAGAGCAACAATAATTACCAATGATCCCATGGGCTTGTCATATATAAATTTATATACAAAAATTAACACATATTTTAATAATTCGTACGATTTATAATTATTCCTTTAATTGCTGAATCAAAGTTACACGATTCGTTCCCCAACTCCCCCTTTTTCCACGTAGCACGCGTATGCAGGGGCGGCTCTAGGGCCGGACAAACCGGACGCATGTCCGGGGCGGCATTTGGACCGAATTTAAAAAATACTTTTTTTTGTTACGAAAAAATTTGGATGAAATTATTTTCTAAAATATTATTTACATATTAGAAACGTGTAACATAATTATTTTGTTTTAGACGTAATTGAAAAGTCGACCATTGCTAGTAAAATTTGTAACGATTATATCTCAAAAAAAAAAAAAAAATGTATTACGTGGCGATTTGATTTTGCAAGTGCATCCCGACATCAGGTTACAAGTAGACATGCTTATCTTGACAAGATTTTCACTGCACTGATATAAAGGGGATTCCGGTAAATCGTCAGATTTCAGTACTTTTTGTATTACCGGGAATGGTAAGGGTCTTAAATAATCCATGAAGTAGCTATTTTTTACTGGACTAGGGATTTCAACCTCGGCTATAAGTTTTAGCTGCCCCTGCTGAGGCAATTTACGATCGTTCACTCGAAACTTCCCAGAGAGAGAAATTTTCGTTCCCCCATCTGTGGGGTTAGCGTGCAATAAGAGAAAAGTAACACCCACGAAGAGTCTAGAATTTTTTCAGCTTGTCGTGGAAAAGAGTAAGACCTTGCACAATTTTTTGTCAAATCAGTTTATGTGGATAGCTTACCGTAAAATCCGGTGTATAACGCGCACCTATACTTTCAAGCTGCATTTTTATAGTTTTTAGGTATATTCGCCGTATAACGCTCACCCCCTTTTTTACGAAGGAACTTGAAAGGTACTTATACAATGCTATTATGTTTTGAAATCGTTTATTCGAGGTATTATCTTAGGTTTTTGAAAAAATAGTATACTTCTAGAACTCTACAACCCTTTATTTTCATTAAGTATGTCATTTCTTTTAAATAAGCAGTATTCCGATCTAAGTAGAAGTCTAATTTTTTTTAAATCATCTTTTTTTTTTTATTTTTTATATCCGGCAATGTGAAGTTCACCTTTAAATTTCGTTCTTGTTCTTTGTGTTAAAAGTGCGCGTTACACGCCTGATTTTATGGTATAAGTATTAATACTTAAATATATATATATATATATATATATATATATATATATATATTTTATAAAAAACTTTCGGTTATACTTGTTTTTTTTTTTCCTTTAATATGAGCTTATTTCATTGAATTAGTAATTTGAAGAAGGTAATGAACCACCAAACTGTTTTAGGGAGATTATTTCTAAGCAATCTCGCAATTTTTTTTATTCATTATTTTTCTTAACCAAACTTTCGTGTCAGATTCTTACATTAATATTTATTTATATTTATGCAACATTAATACAGCAACTCCATAAACAAGAAATCGGTTATACACAAGTAAAATCTCTTCAAAATAATAATTAATATTTTTAACGTACGTAATTGTTACTTCAACAGCAAATAAATTTTCATGTATTTATATAGTATATTAATATTTATCTCTTAGTAGCAACGTTAGAGGAATAACTTATTCATCTTCAAATGATTAAATTTCAAGCTCATGTGAGTCAGTAAAATGAACATTAATTTTTGATGTGAATTTTTTTTTTCGAGATTTTTAAGTGTAACATTTTTTCTATGTCGCTAACAATTCTTGCCTTTAGTCCTAAAAGAGATATATTTCATGAAAAAAAAAAATTATAACTTTTAATTTGGAGAAGATTTTTCCTCTATGTATATCAGTGCTTCTCAAACTTTAAATACTGGCGCCCCCCTTTTCATTCACAATTTTTATCGAGCCCCCCTTAAACATTAATAATATAATGAATGCAATAATAATGCACTTTGACGCTTAAGCTACAATAAGCAATCCTTTAATTATAAACCATGCAAATTAATAACATATGTATTAAATTTTATATACGTTACTTTTAAGCAAAAATAAAAAATAAGTAATAGGATAATTATCATGTTATTTTTCCTTTCTCTAATTTTTTTAAATTGAACAAATTGCAAAATGCGGTGGCTGCTTAGAAGACAAAATATAGATATCAGCTATATATAGAAAAGAACTCAGAGAGTCAATTTCTAATCATAAGCATTTCTATTAAAAACTTAGCTTTGCAAGACAAGCCCAATTCTTAATTTAGTATTAATTAATTAGTTATAAAATACTCTATGCAGCACACACACACACTGATACATTAAAAGTATACCGGCTGAAGTACCCGCTCTTTGCACAAGTTCATTTATAAGAAAATAAAACATTATTAATATAATAGCTGAATTGTAAGGAGAGTAAAGTCAAGTGCGCGACAATGTTTACAAAAATGTAAAATGATTTTTTAAATGATTGCTCAAATTATAATTAGTTTTAAGCGAATTGTAATTTTAAGCCTCACAGAATTAGCATTTATAATTGACGTTATAAGTGATGAACAATAATATAAAATTCCGATGAAGAATAATTGTATTATTTTTAATATTTAAAGCGAAAAGACTTTTACCCGGGAGCAGGCGTGCACTCGATACGGTCGAGCGGGGTTATTGAGTCACCCCAATCCTTTTTTTTTATAATTATTTTATTGTACACGATACAAATCGTGATTCTAGTGAATAATTTAACTAAGAGAAAGTAAACTTACCTACTTTCAAGGACTTTTCAATTTTTCTTTGGTAACAAATAAACAGTTTTGCCAGAATTAACCATTTCGTGATCTGTGTGTCCCGCGCGACCACTTCCGGGTAAAAAGTTTATTCATTATGTATGTTACTGCTAAAAAACGTTTTTCGTCATGCTTTATATGTTTGAGAATACCCATAAAAGTAAGTCTTGGCCAAGTAATCCTTCAAAGTGCTCTCCGTGGTTTTCCAAATATCATAAAACTCTTTTGCATGGAAAAGAGCGCAACAGAGAAATACATTACTTACAACTTCCTTGAATGAGAAACAAACACATAAGAGAGGGTCATAATTAACTGTACCAATAACTTAGAAGGTCAAACAGATTATCAGCAAAAACAGATTACAGCTATAATGTGCAGTATTTCAAAAATAATCACAGCGATGAATTTTTTATGTTCCTAAATTTTTTCGATTCTGGGTCTGGGATTTATTTTTTCTCTGAAAGAGTAGTATGTTAGATATAAAAAGAAAACTTAATAAACAATCTCTCATCATGGGATTATAGCAAATCAAATAAAAGATTTTTTATTTGGTTATAGGATCAAAGATAGCTAATTAGGTATTGAAGAAGTTTTAATTTTTGAGAGAGAGATGACTTAATATCGCCTATAAATTATATCAGAGTAAAAGTGCATTTTTTATTATGTCTGAAAGTATTTTGTTTTAATTCATTCCAGTAAATTAATTATTTTTTAAATTTTTTATTTTCGATATGTGCTCGAGCACCCCTCGTAAGGTTATCGCGCCCCCAGGGGGGCGCGCCCCACAGTTTGAGAAACACTGATGTATATGACAAAGTTGAAAAAAAAAAATCAAGGTGGTAACAGCATCTGCAAAATAAAGATAGTGTGACATATTTATTTATTATTAACTAAGTAAATTCTTTTGCATTCGAATTTGTAACAATTTCTTTCTTCAGAATAATTATTTATTCCTTCGAACTACTTTTTTCTAAAGATTTTATTACTAACTACATTTAAAAATTATTTATCGAAACATTTGGGAGATTTCATTCAAGTTCAAAGGTAGAATTTAAAATTTCTGTATGCCTCACAAAATTGTACTTCTTTTGCAGGGAGCATGGATGAAAATACATTTGATACGCTATTTATCATTTTAAACCGTTTTCAATTTTATTAATTGTTTCATGACGTACATTTTTACTTTTTAATACAAATACAAACTTTTAAAAATCTGAAAATTTATGAGTCGAGAAAAAATTGAAAATTGAAGAAAAAATTATTTTTTTTTCTGTATTTTATATAATAATTATTGATATTTTTAAAAATTTTTTTAAATTTTTAAAATTTTGATTATTTCCAAAGGGGGAAACAAATCACAAACAATACTACTTAAGGGGGACAAATGGACAAAACAAAAGTTCGCTTAGAGCAGTTTTGGCAAATGATTCTTCAAAATTTTGCTGTTATACAGTTAAAAAATTATGTCGCTAAAATAGTTAATGTTTCCCTTTTTTAAATTTTACCTCTCAAAAAAAGTATTTCATGCAATTTAAATATTTGGGGGCTTAGAAAATTTATTGTTGAATGTGTTTTGTTTTAAACCCTTTTTTGTAGTTTCCAGTTATATATTTGTATTTGTAGATTGTGATTCTGGTATTTCATTTAATGTTTTTATTTCTACGTTATTTAAAACGTCAGTTTACATGTTAAACTTTGAAGGTTAAAGGGCCGCAGTATAAAATCAGGAAATTTGATATGTTTATACCAACCAACTTTTCCCTTCCGGACGGGGTCATTACGGACACCCAAAAAATATCCGGGGTCACCTAAAAAAAGAGGAGCAGAGGTAAAAAAAACTTGTTGAAAATAGGGAGCTAAATTTTTATTTTCCTCTTGAGTAGTTATTTGAATTTAAAAACAAGCTTTTTTGATCTCTGCCATAAAGACCTAGTTCAAAAATTGGCTCCACTAAATTTTTAGATTTAGCTCTTTGAAATAGAAACAGGAAATTTTGTTTTAATTTTCAATTTATTTTGTTTTTTTTTAAGACTTAAAATAATATACAAATATAGTATCTTTCTGAAGGAAATTCTGAAATATATGTATTAAAATTTTAAAAAATAAATTCACATAAATGAGGTAATTATTATAACTGAAAGGACTACTGAGTTAAAAAAAAACAGGTAATTCTGATTTCAATGAAATTTTTTTGATATGTATCCAAAGTTATATATTTAAGAAAATGGTTTAAAAAAAATTTTATTTTCAGATTGTTGAAATAATATTGTTGACGAGAAATTTTTTTCTAACAGAGCTTCCATTTTGGGAACAAAACTTTCAAACCTTCATTACTTTTCCCCGGGAATTTAAAAAAAAATTGGGGTTCATTTGTCTTGTTTTTGTACATTTTGATTCCTTTTTTCTGAATCACTGTTGAAACAATATAACGATGTGGGGTAAAAATTTTTTTTTTTTCTTTTTTCATATTTCAAGAAAATTACTATTTAAAAAGTTTAGAATTTAAAGTCTGTAATAAGTGAGCTATTTTCTTTCTTTTTTTTTTGATGAAAAGAAAATAGTAATATTTGTAATATTATTTTAATATATAAATATATTTCAAATGAAAATGATTATATTTAAATTTATAAAAAAATTTTTGAAATGACATTTTTGAGGAAGTAAAAAATTTTATTTGATTAGAAATATAATGTATTTTTTTTTTTATTTTAAATATTGTAGTCTATTTCGATTATTTTTTATTAGATTTAAATTTTAGTGATTATAAAGTTATTAATTTCTATAGATTATATTAATAAGATTAATGGAAACTATTTTTCTGTGGGTTGTATAAGAAGAACTTTTTTTCTTGATTAAAAAATTATGAAATCCATTCTATTTTTTGTGGGGCAACAGATGTATAGTGGGTTGTTGAAAATATAAGTTAAAATGATTTCCTAATTTTAATACTGAAAATATACTTTTTAGATATCCTATTCTTATACCTTCAATTCTAAATATATTAAACATAAATAAAAAAGGTTCAAACGAAAGCAAAATAAGGGCTTTTTATTTTTTGTTTTAAATTTACGATAAGATTTTAAAAATTTAAACACATTGTTTTTTAATTAAATGCGACAATTTTGATAAATTTCAAATTTTTGTATGAAAGAAAACATTTATCTAAATTATCTTCACTTCCCCTTTACTTAATTTAAAGTATTTTTTTTTAAAAATTTAGAATGTTTGAGGGGGGACGTAAAAACTTTTCAGGTAGAATCAAAAAAAAGGACTGAAAAACAAGCTCACTTTAAAAAACAAGCGGGAAGTTTATAAATAAAAAAGATTACGATCCCCATCTCATGGAACTCTTAAAAATTGTAAAGATTTTTTTTTAAAGATCTTCGATCGGATGGGGTTTTTCGAAATGCTCTGTGATGCAAAAAAAACTGGCCGACGAGACGATATCCCCTAATTTTGAGGTCACTCGCCACGTCACAGAGTTCCCCAAAAGTTAAATTACGAAACACGAGATGATCCGGTGGAAGATCCCAAATTAAAAATTTAAGGACAGTTTTATTTTTTTCAATTGACCAAGCAATTAAGCCCCGGAAAGCAGATTTAATTTTGAGACCCATAAATTTTTTTAATTTTTATAAAATAATATGATTTAAAAGATACCCCAAACACAATAATGAAAAAAAGGTAAAAATTTAAAAGGATGTTGACACATGGAGAATCAGTGATATAAATGCGATCTGCAGATGAGATAATGTTAGAGTTTCACTTAGTAGGCAAAAAAAAAACCCAATAAAAATTTTTTTAAAAAAATTTTTCCCGTTTTAGATTTTTTCGCCAAATCTTCCCCGCATTAAAATTTTTTCTTTTTCCAATAAAGTGTAGCAAATATGGAGAGAGGGCTTTCAAAATTTTTACGGTCTACAATTCTTCAAGATAGATTAAATGGTTTATCTATATTGGCTTTCCCGAAAAATTTCTTTTTTTTAAAAATTGTCAGCTATTTTAAAATAGCTGACAAAATTTTTTGAAAAAAAACCCCTCTTTAAATTTTTTTTTTGTTTTGTTATTTGTTTTTAATTTTTTTAAAAAATATTTACGTATACTGTTATGTTGCTTTTTTTCCGCCAAGAATATTCAAGTTTTATAGGTGTGTATTTATGAAAAATTATATATTTTATAGTTGTGGAGAGGGGGGGATTTTCATTTTTTTCCGGCAAAATGTGATCGGCCCCCGGCGTATGGACGTATTGAGGAAAGGGGGAAAAAAAAATAAATAAGCAAATCCTTTAAAAAAATTAAATCCCCTTTTCAAGGCCCTGTAAAAGGGCTTTTTTTGCTTCAAAGTCTTCAATAATTTTAGAATAGCAGTGCAAGAAAAGATCGTACTTCGGAAAGCTTCATAGGTCCAAGCAATTTTCGCTTTGGCTGAGTGAGAGTTTATATACGCCGATGGTCAGGAGGTAAAAATTTTACTGTAGTTTGTGCAAAGTGTATTATTGAATTAAATACATTGTTTTTTTTATAAAGGGGATGCATAAAATTAGATTGAATATTGGGTCAAATATTGAAACTTTGAAAGCAGATTAATACTGGTGTCATAGCTTTCTAAAATGAGAAGTAGGGGGTATTTGGGGTAAGTTTTTCATCATAGTAATTTAATTTCGAAAAAATAAATTGGGGGGCCCAGACGTTTGAAGAGATTCTTAGAAAGTAGGATATCCCATTTGTAAAAAGGGTTTGATCATATCCTTCAGAGGGCGGCAATTTAATCAAAACAGTATTCCCAAATCAACGCCATCTAGCGTCCCTTTTTAAAACCCAATCAACCTTTTCGGCGGGCCCCCCTCCCCCCGTCAGGGAAACGCGTATTTCGCGCATCAGGCCGCGCCCGTGCCAGGGAAAGTTTAATACACCATAATGAGTTCTATTTAATCTCAATTCCTTCCCTTTAAAATAAGGTGACAACTTTCCTATTCTTCCGAAATATTCCCCATGTAAATACCCCCAAAATTTTAAAAAATTTTTTCAGTTTTCAACCAGTTTCTTTCTTAAACTATGTTGTCTATTTTATTTCAAAAATTAACTAATACACCCTAAAACCCAGAACCATCAATAAAACCCCGCATCTGAAGGATCCGGACCTTTGGGAAATTTGGTTGTTCCCCCGAATGGTCAAAGGGAAACATTTAAAAATACCCAAAATAGAGAAGGGGCTTTTTTAATTTTGTTTCCCTTCATTGTTCAAACCTCCCTACGGAGGAAAATATGGAAACCATGGGGAATAACAGTTTAGTCCTTAGAATCGTTCTATCATTATTACTTTTTGGAGGAAAAAACTAATGGAACATGGTCCAAATGTTTGTAAGCCCTTAGGAAAAATTAAAATTTTTCTTTAAAAGTTGAATTTAACAGGTGTATGAAAAAAATACAAACCATTTAAAAGTGCACAGCAGTGGTTTTTGCCAAAAGTTTTGGTAGGAAAACTTCAGGCCAAGGGGGTTTCCTTTTGATAAGACAAATTTTTATATCCTTTAGGGTGGAAGGTACTATGCCAATATGAATTGGAAAAGCATGGTGATAAATTTAAATGGTTTGGATGGAACTTAACCACTAGACAAAAAAGGGCACCCCCGTCCGAGGGGGGTTTCTGGCTTATTTTGTGCCAAAGCCCTTAGAAAAGAAAAGGGATTTAGCTTAGGAAGTGCCCATCCTAAAAGGTATGGGTTCGAATCCTGAAAAGACATGGATGTTTATAAATATATAGTGGCTTCATGCCATAGGGACACTCTAAATATTTGTTGAGTCGTGGAAGGGCAAGTGAGGCGGAAGGCTCCCTGATTCCTTTTAGAAATTGGGGTGGAACCATGCCATATCGTACTGTCTCCAACATTGTGCTCAAAGCTATGGATAGCAACAGGTATAAAATCTAGCCCCTAGCCACGATGAATTTTGTGGGCCTCGATCTGGTACTGATGATCAGATGGCATCTGCAACTACAACATGAACTGGAAAAGAGTTGGGTGATACATTTTTAGAGCAAAGGTTACCTCCGAGTATGAACAAATCTCAGCACTAACGCTAAATTTTTTCAATAAGTAAAATGGAATAACCAATAAGAAGGAAAGAAATGCTTTTCGATCGAAATATTCAAAACGATTGATTGAAAGTATAATAAATCAGAAACAGCACTTGGTCCATTGGAGATGGGCCTTATTTTGAACCATGGTCATGAGAGGGAGAAGGCTGAACAAGCTTTCGTTTTTACGTCTAGTAAAATCAAGGTTCAAACAAACGGCTTGATTGAAAAATCACCTGTTCGTAGACTAATGCCATGGCCACTTGGCTATTTCGAGCATAAGTGAAATGGTCGTATATTTGCATACAGTGAAAATCGTTTAACATGAAACTGAGAGGACTGAAATATTTTTTCGTGTCAAAAGAATTTCGTGTTAAAGGATATTGCAAAAAGAAACATATATTCAACAAATTTTTTATAAGGGAACATTTTATCTACCTTAAAATCCATCATACAACGCGCACTTTCAACACAAAAAATAAGATCGAAATTTACGGGTGCGCGTTAGAAACCAGGTTTAAAAATGAGAACTTTAAAAATAAAAAAGACGACCAAAGAAAAATAATTAATTTTCTACATTTATTGAAATACTGTTCATTTAAAAGAAACGACATTCCTTATGAACTTCAATGTCTGTTGTTCTAAAAGTATACTATATTTTTCTAAAGTTTAGAATAACAACTCGGAACAATGATTTCAAAACATAAGGGCATTATGCACGTACACTTCAGGTTTTTTCGCAAAAAAGGGGAGTGAGTTATACGGCCAATATACTTAAAAATTGAAAATTGCTGCTTGAAAGTATAAGTGCACGTTATTCGTCGTTATTAAGTTTTATGTAGCAGGATATCAAGAATTATATAAGCAACTTGAATCCCCCCTCAAAGAAAACAACAACAAACCACAACAACAACAGAGTTAATAACTTATTTATAACAAAAGAAAAAAAAAACGATATATAGAGGCCTTTAATAAGGAGCAGGGAATTCTTCATTTGAATGAAAGACTACAGTATATAGTGCTATAGAAATATCTGACACATCTACTGATGACAGCATTTTTGATCCAGTTCGTTCCACACGCTTGTTGTCAAATTGTGATGAGTAGTTGTCAGTTTGTAGTTTTATTACCCTAATTTCAGTTTTAATTTTTATATGTTGCATGTACTTATAGATTGAATTTTCACTGCGCACTAATTTTATTTATTTTTTGTTGTAAAATGAATCATTTGTTTCATAAATAAGCAACACGGATTTCATTATTACTTTTTTTGCACGGTATTTTTGGAAAATATGTGCAGATTTTTCATCTTAAACGACTTTTTAAAATTTTGGAACACATCCCCAAATTTACCAAAGTTTCATGTATATATTTTACAAGTTTTTTTTTTGCACGGTTTTCCATGTGGAACGTATCTACCATGTAAAAAAGAGCTGAGTATATATATATATACCGTAAAATCCGGCGTTAAAACGCGCACTTTTAACACAAAAAATAGGATCGAAATTTACGGTTGCGCGTTATATGCTGTGTATAAAAAAGATAGCTTTAAAAAAATTATTCTACTACATACATCTCGAAATACTGTTCATATAAAAGAAAGGACATACCTTATATCTCTTAAAGAGTGTTAGTTATAGAAGTATACTATTTTTTTCAAAAGTTTGGGATAATACCTGGAATAAATGACTTCAAAACAAAAAAAGTATTGCACACGTACATTTCAAGTTCCTTTGTAAAAAAAAAAAAAAAAAAAAAAAAAAAGGGGGGGTGCGTGTTGTACGGCGAATATAACTAAAAACTAAAAAATGCAACTTGAAAGTATAGTGCACGTTATACACCGGATTTTACGGTACATAGATATGTATGTATTTTAAAAAAATCAATGAAAAACACAAAACATCCACAAGAACTCAATGAAATTTAATACAAAATGTTCATGTTTTTTGAAAAACAAAACATTTATTGAGTTTCTGGAAAATAATCTAATATTATTCTTTTCATTGTGTCTTTTTGCATCAAATTGTCAACAAAAAGTTACAGTTTAAAAAAACTATAAAACACCCTTTTATAGTTAAACGAACTAAATTGTAACTTAATCTTTTAGTCACCAAATCTGGAATAAGTCGCTAGATGCGGGATGGGATCTGAAAATGGAAAATTTTTTAGCCCTGATGATTTTGACCCGGGACAAACCGGGGTTTTAATGGAAAAAAAATTATTAAACTATTGTCTGTCATCGGTCATGGAGAAGTGAGCAGAATTTCAAAATTAACCCCAACCTTTTTTAAATTTAAAAATTGAGTTAAAAAGATTGTTTCAAAAAAATTGAAGTTTTATAAAAGGGTGTTATTATTCATTGTCGTCGATTTTGTTATACTCGTACTTGTCACCGAACTCTAAACTGTATGTATAGAAAGTATTCCAGCCAAGTTCAGGGTTGATAAAAATGAATTTTTTTCGGTTGGAAAACTTGTAATATTTTTTTAACCTTGTAATTTTTTTAACCTGTCTACGAAGCCCAGTGGCAGCGTTTCGCGCTTCCACGCCACGGGTCCGGAGTTGACTTTGGGCTGGGCAAGGCCGATATCCCTTCAGTGGGTAGATAAAAGTACCCTTTGTTTGAGAACTGAACATTTTGGGGTTTACCAGACTGACCACCTGATGGGAACATCTGATCATGCCCCCTCAGTCCCCAAAACCCCGAAAACTGAGAGGGGCACAGCAACCCCGGGACCCTAAAGGGTTTGTCCCGCCACTGATTTTTAATTTATTTAAAGGGAATGAAAAAACCCTAAGTGTATGTTTATTGATAGTTTCGGTGAGTTATTTCAAGTACTTATCACACATTTGAAAACAATTCTTTTTTTCGAGTTCATTTGTTTTACTTTTCACATTTATTACAATAACCAAATTATATTCATGTCTTACATTCTTCTTTTCTGTGATGAATGTAGTCATAAATTAGTATATTTTCTGATAATTTAAATACGTTTTGATAAATTACATTGCCTTGAATGTTTGAGTAATTTATATGATTCTGTTTAGCTGGCGTCTCAAATCATCACTTCATTTCTATAATATTTTGTAAATTTTCGGTAAAAAATATTGGGTTACTGTGAGTGTTTAGTGAATATCGTTCTATTGGTATAAAACAATATAGATTTATCTGTTTGTGAACTAATTTGGTATTAGATAAATAAAAATAACATAATTTTAATTTGAAATATTGAAAGTTCTAAGTATCATTGTTTATATAATCAGTACTTAGGTTTTATGTTATCAATAGTTTTGGCAAAATACTCCAATTATGTATAAATTAGTTACTTTGTAATTTGTGGAATTTCTTGTCTATTCATTTGGTATAATATTGGGTTTAATATTCAATTTTAAGAGTTAATTTAAATATATAATTTGGTAAAAAAAAAAGTTTGGTTTAAAAATGTGTTAGATTTGAGTTATTTGTATGCATCGTTTAAGGAAAATAATTAACTGATATATCAAATCCGCTATTTCATCCATTTTACGCTTTATAAATTGTAAAACAAATATTAAAAAATATATAAATTTGAGACAAAGTGCTGTTACGAGTATAGATTAATTTTTTTGTGTGTTGCTTAAAATTATGTAAGTTAGTTTCAAGAAACATGATTTCTTGTTTTATTTTTATGTATTTCTTTTGCTCATTTAAGTGCTTTTGTATATATCAGAATGCATTCGTATCATTTAGTAAAAGGCATTTTAGTCTAAAAAGTATCTCAAATTTCTTATCTTTTTCATCATATTTGGATAAAGCTTGAGCCTGAGGTAAAATATTTGTGTTTAGTTAATTATTCAATCTGTTTTCCAGTTATACACATGTGTGCAATGTTTAGAGTTAACTGTATTTTTCATTCATTTTATGGAAAAAGATAAGAAATTTTTTAATAAATAAGCGAAAAAGTTGAATAAAAAAATTTAAATTATAAAATATAATTCATGGGCCAAATTTTTAATGCATTTTTTAATTCCTACTATTAGCTCACTCTATATATTTATTTATCTTGGTGGAATTTTCAGTCATTAATAAAATACATTTTAAAAACGCCCCAATTGAGCTGAAATTTTATATACAATTTATTATTTTGGAAACAATACAGTAAATTTTAAATTTTAATTAATAAAAAATTTAAATTTATTAAAAATAATTATTCAAAAAAATTTTTAAAAAACAGCCCATTGGCATCATTTTTTCGACTTAGCGACCCCTTTTTTGGGGAATTGTGTAAAAATTGAAAAAGGTTTTTTTCCCCCCCCACGTTTTAAAGCATTCAGTTGACCCCGAAATTTTTTATATACACGAATGTTTTGGATGACAATAGGATACCCTTTTGGATAACCAAAAAATTAATTACCCCTTAATGTTTTTATTCTGACATACGTATATACATATTTATATTAATAGTAACTCTTTAATAAAAATTATCTAAAATAATTTTTTTTCCTTGTTGATCTAAGTAGGAATTGACTTAAAAATTGTTTTTTCATATTACTTGTTATCAAGAACAATGTAAGATATTTTATTTTACCTGTAACAGAATTGTATGGGGGTTATTTTAAGTCTTTTTATGAGGCAGTCCTAGATGTTCTGTGCTTGAACTCTTAGTCGCACGATACACATAGAGCCGGCAATCCATTCCCACCCAAGCGTGTGTTAAGGTATCTGAATCAAGTCCATCGATAGAGGCTGTGATACGCTGTTTCATCTCTTCTAGATCAACAGGAAGGAGGAGATAAATATCTTGTCCTTTACGTACCCTCATAGGAAGAAGCGTAATGGTGCCTAATCCAGTGCTCCGCAAACCTTTTTTTCGCTGCGGGCCGGTCAACGGTTTTTCCGCGGTTTCCCCTGGGGGGGGACATTGATTGTTTATATTTTTTGATTATTTTGATTTATAAAACAAAATGTATTTAATTTATTTAATACATAAAAAAATATAAATTTAATTTTTAAAAAAAGAATTTAATTTTTATTTAACTATGCCTTCAAAAAAAAATACAGTTACACCAAAAATAAGGTGATTTAACTTTTTAACTTACTAGAACGTTAAATAAATAGAACCCTGAGCTTGTTTCTTTGCAATCAATAGACGGTTCCATCGGGGGGAAATGGGAAAAGACCCCCAAGGTGTTGTTATGTCCAGTTTATTCCGTTGCTTTTTTTTGGTTTTTGGTTACTGCAAAAAACCCAGCTTCACACAGATGGGTCTTTTTGGAAACGACATTTACACGGCATTCGGCAGCGGGATTTGAGGGTTAAGGCGGCCGCCCCGCAACCCCTTTTTGACTTCCGGGGAATCTGTTTCCCACCGAGGAGGATGAAACAAAGACCCAAGGGGGCGGACCCCCGAAAAGGCGATGCCCCCCCCCGAATGGGGTGGAGAAAAGGGGAATGTTTGACCCAGGGTCAGCCAGCGAGAGAAAGTAAAATTTGCTAACTGAAAGAGAAAATAGTTGCTGTTTTTCTTTTTTTTTTGCTTTTAAAACATTAAAAGATTTATGTCACTCCCTTTCGGGGCCCTTTTTTAAAAAAAAAAAAAATTTAATGAAACACAGATATTTTTAATTTTGGGTGTATAGAACTGGGAATTTAAATTCAGTTGGGAAAGAAACGGGTGGCCCGGTACCCTTTGATCCGCGGACCGGGGTTGCGGACACGATCTAATCGAATAAGGAACTTGTCAGTTTCGTCCTGCAACTGTAGCATCAACCACAGTTAACATATCTTTGCAATTTTAATGACAGTTTGCTCGTGAAAAAAGGACGAACACTTGCATAAAACACATTTACCTAAAGGGAAGCTCGCACATGTCGAACTGAGGCTTAAGATTCCCTATTCCCAAAAGCGAACATAATATTTGTTTACCTTTCCAATAATACGAAAAGTTGTTTTATAGGGGTAAACCAAGTGATCGGCAAAATCGTCATTAAAAACTGCATATCGGCATAAAATTCAAAGAGCTTTTGTTTGTCAAAGTCACTCAGATTTTGCAACACCTATACTTAGTATGGAATTATTTTCAGCTTATTTCTCAAAATTCTTCAGTCAGTGAACTGAGATATCTGCACTTCGTGAAACACCCTCCGAGTTGATTTTTCGGGTTCGCAAAGGCGGTGAACAATTGACGACTTTTTTAGATACAGGGGCATTAATTTTTTTTCACAAAGAGCCCATAGTCTTAAATTGCCCATGCCTTTGATAGATAGGTTTTCTAATTGGAGGTTCTTTACTGATTCATGATTGAAAATGCCGTTGCATATCAGTTTACGGATTACAGTTTACGGTTTTGCTAAATTCAAGAACACAAACCCTTCTCTACTGGAAACGCTGACATTTCGACTGTACACGTTCACTATTGTACGTCATTTCCGTCAGAGGTGAGATACAATCTTTATGTAAATCTATTTAGGTACTAGAGTGTGATATAATGGAAGGAAGCAATAAACATAATAAAAACTCGCCGAAAAATTGAGATCGATTGTTATTGCAATGTGTGTGTGTGAAGCTACTATCGATTTAGAATTAACTACTACTCTCTAATAACGAATAACAAACTTTATTTTTTACTACTAACTACTCACACCTTATTCGTTACTAAACTACATCAACCTCTTATACATTATTAAAGCTCTCACACCTCAAAAAAACCTTACAAACTCGACTCACTTTCAAACACGCTCATCTCTCTCTATCATATATCATACACATAGCTCTTCCATACTCTCGGGGATACAACTTACGCAACACCGCTGTTAAAACAGCGCCATCTATTACCTTAACAGTTAACTTCCCTATAAAGTAATGAAACTCCTTTGGAATATAGATTTTTAAATAACCCCATTAATTGAAAATGAATGTATGTAATGTGCTACAATTGATTATTTTGTGAATACAAATACACAAGGATTAAACCTACAATATATTTTAAAACTTTATTTAAAATTTTTAACAAGTATAGGACAGTTCTCTAAACAAAGAGAACAACAAAAGTAAGTAATATTGATGTTAAAATTCAAGAATATATTAAAAAAAAGGTATAAAAATCAAGAAAACAATTAGAAACTTTTTTCCAATACATGAAATCTGATTTTGTGCTTTCATTTTATATTTTAGCAATTTCTTGTTTCTGTATCATATGTGGTCCAGCATCTTTAAGACTTGTGCAACCTGAAATGTTTATGTAAATAAAAAAACTTGGTATATTTATGTTGTATAATAGATTTTTCAAAGGAATTCCGTTTAATTGAAATTTATATTTCTCTCATGAGACCTTTATTTTACTACTAAAATTATAATTTTTGAACTAAAGAAAACTATTTACAGATTATAATTTGTGTAATAAGTATATATTTCGAAATAGAATTTCGAATAATTTTTGAAAAGACAAAGTTTATTTTCTTATACTGCAATAATTTATATAAAGTATACGCAGATAAGCATAGAATAAAAACTACTTTTATAATTTTTGACATTTTTTGCATAAAAGGAACACATGTAGAATAAAATTTAACATGAAAAAAAAAATAGTTTTAAACAAGTAACTTAACATTAAGGTCAATTCTAAGAAATTTGTATTGTATTTCACACTGGTGTCCAAAATTTAGATTATAAAGGTACAAAATGAGATATTTCAACAGAAATTTGGTTCAGTACATGGGAATTTAGTATACTAATACCTTATGCTACAAAGCAAGAAATGGCTGCAACAAAATGTACAGGAAATTAGTGTAAGGTAATATGCAAATGAAAGTGACATTGGTCAAAATAAGATACGTGTCATAACTTTATATTTATAGTCTAATTAGAGGTGTGGCCATCTTGTACAGCTATACAAAGCCTCACAACGTACTTTTATACAGTTAATGAGACTATTGATCAATTATTGTGCGGCAGAAATTCCCATTCTTCTAAAAGAGCCGATTTTAACGCCTGAAGGGTCATTGGAGGGGTTTTAAGGATCCTTTGAGGACATGAAAAATGGATCTTCAAAGAACATCTACAAGTTCTTCATGGGATTCAAGTCTGGAGACATTGCTGGCCGCATAATACAGCGAATACCTCTTCTTTCTAATAACTGTCGACAAGTGTAGTTCTGTACGGTCAAGCATTATAGTCCTTAAAATATTGGTTCCTCACAAATTTTCCAAACATTTGCACGTAGGGCAAGAGAATCTCATCCTTACAGCATTTTACTGTCACTGCAACAGCAGAGAAAATATTGCATGGTGTACCTGCATCGAACATTATTCTTCACCATACAAGGATACAGTGCAGGAGTGTAACTACTACCATATCAGTGATATGGGGTCCCAATTTGTGCAATTACAGTCCTCAAAACAGGGTTCTCATATATAAAAAAAGGGCCCCGAAGGAATTTCGATACAGGGCCCACTCAGAACTAGCTACACCAAAGTGATCGATTTCTTTTATGTTTACTGGATGATTGTGTTTCCCAAGCTCTCTCCAGATTAAAACTCGTTGGGATTCGCTTTGTGAGCTGAATTATGATTTATTCCTGAAGAGGATACAGTGCTAATCCTGCTCTATTCAAAATTGGCTTTCAAAGCTCTCTTGTGAAACTAGATCACTCACTCCTCCCACTCACTCACTCACACACACACACACACACACACACACACACACACACACACACACACACACACACACACACACACACACACACACACACACACACACACACACACACACACACACACACACACACACACACACACACACACACACACACACCACTTGTAAAGTCACCTCTCCGCTAGTCATCTATACACGATTTGTCTCGATACCAATGTTGTAGACTCAGTAGCGAGATTTTTAGACAGCTGCCTAGCAGTTATAGCTCTATGGCACCCTACATTTAAAGCCACATAGCGACTCCCTTGTTTTGCGATTCTTGGATGACTTGGTCTAATCCTCGTATTAATCATACTTGTCTGGAACCATTGCCTTAATCTGAACACCACCAAATAGGATACTCGTAAAAATTGAGTGACTTCTGCTTACGCGATTGACCCAGCTTCCATCTTACCAAAGACGGTTTCATCGCAATTCCTCATTTAAACGATTCCGTGTAATCTGTGCAATTAGGAATGTTTTCTTGAGGAAAAAAGCAGAATCCCACACACATATTTAGTAGTTTCAGAAAATGGAAAATTTTCACCTTTCAACTTTAGATTTCGCTTCCATTTTTTTTTATATATAAAATAACTTCTTCGCGCTATATTAAGCAAACAATAGACGCATAAATTGAAATCGTTTCTTAAATTACATTATATAACATTTTTTCCTGAATCAGAATAAATATAACGGTTAAAAAATTATGAGATGAACTGAATTGTAAAAAAAAAAAATTAAAATGGGATAGATTTAAAATTTTTAGTTTTGATTGTGTTAGAATTATACAATAGAATTATACAATATACACTTGTCTTTGTGGAAATTTGAGATTTAGTTGAATATAATGTTTCTCAATATTCATTATTTCTAATGCGATTGTGTGCTGATATCAAGACATATTCTCGAAGACATGAGCTTGGATGTCTTTAACATGTCTGTCTAAAAAATTATTTAGAGCGGTTAACAATATGTAATACAGATATATTCAATATATTGGAATAGTTGCTTCCCTTCAAAGAGAGTAACTAGTACTTCTTGTTTCTTTTATTGTAAATCGTTAAATCGATCTTTTTTCCCCATAAAATATTAGTTATGAATCAAAATCTATTGAAAAGAGATTAATTAAAAATAAGGTTAGTTATGTTAAAAAATAAGTATAATAATGTGCTTTTGGCTTTCGCGTCGATAAAAATTACTTTAAAAACGGGGGGGGGAAAAAAATCTTATTTTTAGAAAGAAGGAAATGGTTCATTTTACCAGAAAGCAGCATTGCTCTAAGAAGTTCAGATCTTAGGATATCTAGAGCTAAACGTACACCATCTTGACCCTGAAAAGAAATTTAAAAATATTCTTGTGAATATTAAGTTTTTCAAAAATTTTTATCGTTAATTCCAGAGTTTAGATAGATATCATTTTAGAAAGACTCGTGAAATGTAATAATGAATTGTAATGTTACGAGAATATTTAAATAGATATATCATTCAAAGTGGAAAAGCAATTTTCAAACTAACCACGTGTCCGTCGAACACCATCTGACAAATTCAAGACCATTATTTATGGACAATGTTGCCACAGTGAAGAAAATGAGGAACTTATCCAGTTAGATGAAGAGTAACCCTCCAAATGAGAGACATGAATGAGACAGATCTTTCTTACGGGCAGTATTTGGAAAGTTATTCACAAAGAACTATACATTTCAAAGGAAGCTTACGATTATGACTCTTTTTTTCAGAGCAAACACAGCTCGGCCTGTCATGGAAGATGTTGAATCTTTTGGAGAAAGACGAAGATAATTTTTTCATCCCCTGATAAATATGGATGAATCTTGGATCTATCAATATAATCCAGGGACCAAAGACACGAGGAAGAAGGAGAGGCACAGCAACTCACCCTTCCTCCAAAGAAAATTAAGGTGCAGAAGTCTGAGGGTTGATCACGCTGTCTGATTTTTGGGACTTTCGTCAAAACATTTTAGACTCTATGGAGAAGAGTTAGACCACTGCTATTACTTATTACAACATTCTGCAGAACAAATTGTATGATATTCTGGACAACGAAGGCATCTGCCTTCTTACTGACAATGCATTTTCTTGCATATCTAGAAGTATGTTTGTTGAATCAAAATGGTGTGGCTTTGAAATTTTGGGACATCCACCCTATTCTGTTGATCTCATCCCAGCTACTTTCTCATTCTCAGAAATAAAAAAACCATTGCTGGCTAAAGATTTGGCAACATAAATGGTGTCATTCAAGAGGTGCAATAAAGGATCGGATGCAATCCAAGTTCTACAATGACCACGTCTTCGAATAGCTTATAACTGGAGGTAATTATATAGAAGATACTTAAGAATAAAAAAATTAGCATTTTATCTTTATTAATTTTAGTAACAATTAAAATTTTAAGCTATTTCCGTCAGGAAAATTAATACAAATTTCTTTAATAAAAATTCTTTTAATCTTCCTTAATAGAATTAATGTTCAATTAGAATCTAAGTTATAAATTTCACATCAAATTTAAAAATTGAAAAGTCTAAATGGAAATGTTAGTATAGCATCGAATGTGACTGAAAGAGGACTCACCGAATGATTAAGGGCCCAAAGCATTGGTCTTCCAATGAAAACAGCTCTGGCTCCTAAAGCCAATGCTTTAAGAACATCACTGCCCCATCTGAATCCTCCATCTACGTACACCTCACAACCAGTTCCAGCTAATGCAGGAGCAATTTTTGATAAAGCGTCCAGCTGTAGGAATAAATGAGCCTATTGATCACATATTAAGTAAAGTGAAAAGTAGCCAAAAGTATAATTGTTTGGAGAAAGATAATTTCCCCTTTTACCTAACTGCCTCTACCTAATTTTCCCTCTTGCCGAATTATTTATACTTAATTTTTCATCTTATCTTATTATCTATACATAATCTCCCCTCTTTCCTTATCTCTATGTAATTTTTTGAAAAAGTTTCGCCTCTATTTTCTAATTTTATCATTAAACAAACTTTAATTCTCTTAATAATTTCACTAAAATACCAAAAAGTATTATATAAGTATTTCAAGAACTTGCTGTTGTTTCACGAATAAATTAATTTTTACTCGATAAAAAATTCTGTTTTCAATGTAAATAATTTGTTCATTAATGGTGCTATGAATAATTTTATAACGGTATTCAATAATGAAGAAATTTTGATGATTCAACTATTTATTAATTTGCATTATTTGCTCAAAGAGGAGTTTTCTTTTTGAATTCTTCTGCAGAAAAAGTTTCTTTAAGAAATGTAAATTATGGCATTAAATGGGAAAACTGTTCTTTTTAACAACATGTAGTTTGATTAATTATTTTTTTGAAACTCGTATTTCAATATTGGAAAAGTTTAACGTAAACAAATATACAGATGTTTATCTCTCTCATGTAAATATGTATAATATACACATAAATAAAAACATATTTAAAGAAATTTATATAAAATCAGACGCATTATTAATTTTAATTATCAAACGAGAAAAAATTTGTTTTAGTAAAAAGAACTGTTTGTACTCAAAATTTAATGTTAGTATAGAAGGTATTTTCATACTAATATTTATCAGTGTTTTTGTTATTTAAATCATGAAAAGGAGTTGGCTACAGTGGTGGCCAAAATTGCGGACACTTTTTTAAAATTGTTATGCTTTTTAAGTTTGTATGCTTATAGAAAATGTTACGTTGCACAAAATACAAAGTATTTTATATCATTTTAAAGAGAATTTAATACTAAATTCAATAAAACAAACAAAATTTAAATATTTACAACGTAAAAAATGTTATGCCTCAATGACTATCTTTATACATTAGATACTGATGATAGCAATCAGTTATTAGTTCTTAGGGGGGTAGCCTTCATTTTTTATCACAGCTTCACATCGATGTTTCATTGTGCCGAAAATAGTTTTGAGCTCTTCCTTCGTTAATACATGTGATGCCTAAAAACAATCATATCCACAATTAGCTCCTTTTTATTTCATGGGTACCTCATTTGGACAAAAA